>OY992876.1:411859984-412222484 GCA_963921405.1 Cepaea hortensis
TGACGATGCTGACATTTCAGTATGGCAATGATAGTGGTGATGATGACATTTGACGATGACATTTGGTGACGACGATGATGACAACGGCGACGAGAATAATGACTTAATTATCAGAGCCAGTCCTCCCCACATGTCCCGAGTCTGGAAGTGGATGAAGTCAGCAACGGGGAACTTCATCAAGTCCTACACGGTCACTGACAGCTACTCACCCTTCAGGGTGCACACAGAACTGAACCAACTAAACTCCCTTTAACACCCCTCCCTACATCTAAAGCTTCCGTCGTATCCCTTATTTAGCCCTGTCGGTCTAAAGCGGTCGCTATTGTCATCCTGTTATGAAGGTTCTCAAACTGTACGAACTTTGTGGATGAACACTGAATCATCATCATCATCATCATCATCATCATCATCATCATCATCATCATCATCATCACCATCATAATCTAGTGTCTCGCCAGCTGGCGTAGGCGTCCATGTCTCTACACATATCTCAGTCTTTAGTGTTCTGGATCAACTCTGCTGATGATATTCCTCCATGCCACCGTTCCAATCCATGCAGTATCATTTCTCTTGGGAGATAATCATCCCAATCATTATTATTATGTGATGTTATGTCGAATGGCATCACTACACATTTGCATTTCCATGAGTGCCTAATTTTCCGATGCGGAGTCATCTCAAAGTACTTCTATTCACTGTTTCCATTTTCTAAAATGGCAGCGGCTGGTTGCTGAACTAGCTAGTTTTGCATTATGCAGTAATGTGTGTGAAGCAGCTGCTTTTCTAGTGACTGCCGCTTTCATCGACGATGAACTGTAATTTTCGTGGCGGACTGTTGTGTTGGTACTCTGGCAGCCGCCTTGTGCATGTACTTAACTGTGCGTACTGTTGGTTTGTCGGTACTGCCATTTGTTCCACTTTTCACATGGGGCAGTGAGGAGCGTTTTGTGTGATGTTCACTGGCACAGGAACGGCGCATTATGGGTGTGCTCCTTTGCCGTGAAGTTGGAACCGCAACTAACTAACTAACTAGTTCCCATAAGTAGTTATGTCATCATCCGCTGGCTTGTAGCTTATAGAACTTTGCCCTAGAATAGGCTGACGTAATTGTTCCTTAATAAGCCAGATGTCCTGCCTCTGCTGACGTCATGTATACATTATCTATCAATCGTCAACCCACTGACGCTGTGGTCTTTCCTCTTCTCCGTCTCCCCCGCTCCGCCTCCCTTCATAGCTACCTTTTCAGTACATTCATGTCTTTGTCACATGCATCACATATTTAATTGTCCTTAATTTGTAATCATATAATTAAATTGTAATTATAAAATATTGTTGGAAAGTGCTGTTCTTTTTTCTCCATAACTTCTTTCATGTTTACAGTTTTCTAACCTTTTGTAATCAAGGCAGTTTGCCACTGCTTTCCTTCTTGGCAGTACCTATACGGGTCTGTGGCCGTATCCATTGTCTCTAAAAGGGTATCATCATCTGCCGAACGTCACCACCTTGAGATCATAACCAACAAAGCCAGCATAATTGCTTTTGTTTTAAAATCAATCACAGACATAACTAACTTTATACGTACACAACATATCAATGTAAGGAGGCGCTGTGGCGAAGGGCTTACCAAAAGCAATTCGTAATCCCGCATACCGCATTCGAAACACAGTTGTGGGCGATTAGGAATCAGTATTGCGATGGATTTTTATTCAGTGATATGCGTTCTGGTCGTTCGGAAATCAATAGCAAACTACTGAATGTAAACTTGCCAAGAAACCACACAAGGTAAAAACAACTGCTGGGGTTGACTGCGATATTCTGTAAAGGGTATGCAAGTAACTTTTTTTAAACATATGAAAACGTAAGGAACCCCACATTTTGTGGGTGTTGGGAATAAAATAGCTAGTACTGATCATTCAGAACCTATGGCACAAAGCCAGCAAACAAGTTGAAGTAACATTTTTAGAACAAGCATTTCTTCTGTGATAAAGTACGAATGTGACTTATGCATTATTTGGTAATCACTACAGAAGAAAATTTAGGATTTTGAGAGTAAATGTTACAGAAATATTCTTAGAATATTACGGACCAAGGCGAAGTAATCTTTGCTTGTCACGGACCAAAGAGAGGTAATCTTTGGTTATCGCGGACCAAGGAGAAGTTACCTTAGATTATCACAGACCAAGGACAACTTGGACAAGAACTACTTAACCCCACACATAACATAGAAAACCTCACTTTTGTGCCTAAAAGCCAGGGACAGCAAGAACCAAATTTCATACCTGCAGAAGTCAAAGCAGTTATACAGAAAAGTCCTAAAAACAAATCACCAGGTCCAGATGGAATAACCACAGAAGCTATTCAGGCCTGTGGGGAAACAGGAGTTAAATGGCTAACAATAATTTTTAATATAGCATGGGAAGAAAGAAAAGTCCCAGACGATTGGCAACAGGCAATAATAGTACCAATATGGAAGAAGAAAGGCAATACGAGAGAGTGCGAAACATACAGAGGTATATCACTCCTGAGCCATATAGGGAAAATGTATGCAAAACTATTGGAACAAAGAGCTAGACCAATAGTTGAACAACAGTTAAGCAAAGCACAATTCGGTTTTCGGAAAGGTAAAAGTTGCACTGATGCATTATTTACACTTAGACAAATTTGTGAAAAAACTATCGAATATAGTGACCAGCAGAATATTGTGTTTGTAGATCAGGAAAAGGCTTTCGATAGAGTAGACAGATACAAATTATGGATCATCCTTGAAGACTATGGGATACAAGGGCAACTGCTAGATAACATCATAGCCATGTACCACTTGAGCCAAAGTGCAGTAAGAACACAGGAAGGTATATCAGATATGTTCACAGTCAACACAGGAGTGAGGCAGGGATGGGTGCTCTCTCCCCTGCTATTCAATATCTACATGGACAGAATTTCCAAAGAAGCAAGTCTCGACAGAACAGATTCAGAAAATTTAGAACTCTTTACTACAGATGAAACAACTGACCCACGGGGAATAAATGAACTTCTATTTGCAGACGATCAGTGCCTGTTTTACAGCGATGAGGGAAGATTACAAAATCATATTACTAATCTGAGTTCAACCTGCAGCAGATACAATATGAGCATAAACACAGCCAAAACCGAAGTAATGCAAGTTAGCAGATCGCCTGGCCCACTAAGTATACAGATAAATAACACACCTCTGAAACAAGTTAAAGAATTCAAATACCTTGGAAGTATGATCACAGAAGATGGCAGATTGGACAGAGAAATTGAAATCAGATGTCAAAAAGCTAGTGCACTTACATATCAACTATCACCCTTACTGAAACATCCAAACATACCCATGTTCGCAAAACGACAGATAATAAACAGCATATTCACACCAACCCTATGCTACCAATCTCAAACCTGGACTTTATCCAAATTACACCTTCGCAAAATCAACACCTGCGAAATGAGATGCTTGAGGAGAGCTGCCAACTTAACAATCCGAGACCGAGTAAGAAATGCTACTATCAGACAGACTGTGGGATCAACACCTTGTGCCACATTTTTTGAAAGACAGAAGATCAAGTGGTTTGGCCATGTCGTTAGAATGCAACATCAGCAACTACCATCACTGGCCTTACATCAAAGATCATCTGCGACGAGACCACGAGGACGTCCAAGAAGAAAATGGATTGACGACATCAGAGACATTGTACAACCACACGGAATGACACTATCCAGTGCCGCCCACCGGGCGCTGGAACGCAAATTATTTCTCCCCACGACGCTTGACGGCAGAAGTGGAAGATGATGATGATGATGATGATGATGATGATGATGATGATGATGATGATGATGATGATGATGATGATGATGATGATGATGATGATGATGATGATGATGATGATGATGATGAAGGACATGTATTCTTAGATTTTCAAGGACCAAGAAGAAGTAATCTAAGAATATCACAGACCTAGAAGATGTAATCTTAGAATATGACGGACCAAGGATATGTCATCTTAGAATATCACGTACAAAGAAGACGTAATCTTAGAATGCCGGTCTCCTTGGCGAAGGAGTTAATGATTTTCTCCATAATCCCGTTTATCCACGTGAGGAACACAGCTGCGCGAGATTCAACAGCGGATCGCGTCGCGTTGGTTACTTATTGTGTATGTGAGCCGGTCGCTCAGAAAGCAATGTCAAACTACTGAGCGTAATCTTGCCAAGAACATCAACAGCAGCTGAAAAATGCTGGTCTCGACTTCAACGTCCTATAAGGGATAAGAAACTCAACAACAACAAAAATCATAGAATATCGTGGGCCAAGAAGTAATCTTAGAATATCACGGACCAAAAGGAAGTAATCTTAGAATATCACGGACCAAAAGGAAGTAATCTTAGAATATCACGGAACAAAAGGAAGTAATCTTAGAATATCACGGACCAAAAGGAAGTAATCTTAGAATATCACGGACCAAAAGGAAGTAATCTTAGAATATCACGGAACAAAAGGAAGTAATCTTAGAATATCACGGAACAAAAGGAAGTAATCTTAGAATATCACGGAACAAAAGGAAGTAATCTTAGAATATCACGGACCAAAAGGAAGTAATCTTAGAATATCACGGACCAAAAGGAAGTAATCTTAGAATATCACGGACCAAAAGGAAGTAATCTTAGAATATCACGGACCAAAAGGAAGTAATCTTAGAATATCACGGACCAAAAGGAAGTAATCTTAGAATATCACGGACCAAAAGGAAGTAATCTTAGAATATCACGGACCAAAAGGAAGTAATCTTAGAATATCACGGACCAAAAGGAAGTAATCTTAGAATATCACGGACCAAAAGGAAGTAATCTTAGATATCACGGACCAAAAAGAAGTAATCTTAGAATATCACGGAACAAAAGGAAGTGATCTTAGAATATCACGGAACAAAAGGAAGTAATCTTAGAATATCACGGAACAAAAGGAAGTAATCTTAGAATATCACGGAACAAAAGGAAGTAATCTTAGAATATCACGGAACAAAAGGAAGTAATCTTAGAATATCACGGACCAAAAGGAAGTAATCTTAGAATATCATGGATCAAAAGGAAGTAATCTTAGAATATAACGGAACAAAAGGAAGTAATCTTAGAATATCACGAACCAAAAGGAAGTAATCTTAGAATATCATGGATCAAAAGGAAGTGATTTTAGAATATCATGGACCAAGAAGAAGAATCTTCGAATATCACGGACCAAGAGGAAGTAATCTTAGAATATCACGGACCAAAAGGAAGTAATCTTAGAATATCACGGACCAAAAAGAAGTAATCTTAGAATATCACGGAACAAAAGGAAGTGATCTTAGAATATCACGGAACAAAAGGAAGTAATCTTAGAATATCACGGAACAAAAGGAAGTAATCTTAGAATATCACGGAACAAAAGGAAGTAATCTTAGAATATCACGGAACAAAAGGAAGTAATCTTAGAATATCACGGACCAAAAGGAAGTAATCTTAGAATATCATGGATCAAAAGGAAGTAATCTTAGAATATCACGGAACAAAAGGAAGTAATCTTAGAATATCACGGACCAAAAGGAAGTAATCTTAGAATATCATGGATCAAAAGGAAGTGATTTTAGAATATCATGGACCAAGAAGAAGAATCTTCGAATATTACGGACCAAGAGGAAGTAATCTTAGAATATCACTGAGCAAAAAAAAAATATCAAGCCAGCTGGTGAGGCAAGGTGTTTTCCCATCTACCCTGGATGGGTACCGTCCAAAAGAAGAAACCTTGACCAATGCAGCAGTGTTTTCCCATGATTTATATGAAGGTTTCCACTCAGGCATTGAAACCTTTGCTGCAGTGATTGATCTTGAGGACGCGTACAACAGATCACTGACCAAGAAGAAGTAATCTAAGAATATCACGGACCAAGGAGAAGTAATCTAAGAATATCACGGACCAAGGAGAAGTAATCTAAGAATATCACGGACCAAGAAGTAATCTTAGAATATCAAGGACCAGAAAGAAGTAATCTTAGAATATCGTGGTTAAAAAGAAACAAAGTACGGACATTTTCGAAGATGTCAACATCTATTTTTTGTTTTAAATGGCTCATAAATAATATCAATATCTGGGAAAGTCAAATCCATCCATCCATCATGTGCCATGCCGGTAAGCGTGGGCGGTCATGTTCTGCTATCTCACCCGATCACCAGAGTCGTGGATCAGCTCCGTGTTTCTGTCTCGACTATGCCACAAGGCCAAGCCATCCAGGTACTTGCTTCTAGGTCTTCCCCTTGGTCTGTTCCCCTCGATCTTACCAGTTGTCACCAAATTCTCCAATCCATTTCTTCTCATAACATGTCCAAAAAATTTTGACTGTCTACGTCTAATTTCTCTAATCAATTTACGATCTTCATTTGCTTCTTGAAGGACTTGTTCATTGGTCTTTCTGGCTGTCCATGGTATTCTTTGCATTTTCCTCAGAAACCACATCTCTACAGCCATCAGATGTTTTTCAGCCTGACTGCTCATTGTCCACGCTTCACATCCATACAAAAGTACAGGCTCAATGTAGCATCTCAACACTCTCTTTCTCGTTTCAATTGACATCTTTTTATTGGTCAATATGTTTTTCATCTTGCTAAAGGCTACTTTTGCCATGGCGATTCTTGTTCTAATCTCTTCAAGGCATCTCCCATCAGATGTTATTACTGTTCCGAGATAATTGTACCTGCTCACTTGTTGAAGAATATTCCCATTTATTTGTATATTACATTGTGGTATTTCGTCCTTCCTAGTGACGACCATAATCTGTGTCTTTTTACAATTTAATTCTAACCCTAGTTGTTCACTGTGTGTCACAATCGCATCTACTAAATTTTTCAGGTCCTGTTCATTGTCTGCAATCAAGACTGTATCATCTGCATATCTAATGTTATTGATGCATCGTCCCCCAATGTTGATTCCTTCCATATCTTCAATATTTATGAAAATACATTCACTGTACAGGGAAAACAGATCTGGAGACATTACACATCCCTGTCTCACACCCCTTTTAATAGGCTGATATTGGCTTACTTCATTATCAACTCTTATGGCAGCTTGTTGTTTCCAATATATGTTTTTTACAAGTCTAAGATCTTTTCCATCAATTTGTAGATCTTCAAGCATCCTTATCATGTTGACATGTCTCACTTTATCAAAAGCCTTTGTGTAGTCAATAAAGCAAAGGTGTAGATCTTTGTTTACTTCTATAGAACGTTCGATTATGTTTCTCAGTATATACACAGCATTTACTGTACCCTTGCCTTCCACAAACCCACATTGTTCTTCTCCTATTTCAGGTTGTATTTTCCTCCTAACTCTTTGCATGATAATTCTTAGCAAAATCTTCTTGATGTGACTCATTATACTAATTGTTCGATGTTGATCGCATTCCAAGGCTCCTGATTTCTTTGGGATTGCAATAAATACAGAATTACATAACTCCTGAGGTATATTTCCAGTATCATATATTGTATTAAGCAGACTGGTAACTTGATCTATTCCATATTCTTCAAAAGCATTAATCATTTCTGTTGTGACGCTGTCTGAACCGGGGGTCTTGCCAGATTTCATATGGTTAAGAGCATTCTGAACCTCCATCTTCAAAATTGCTGGTCCTTCATTATTATTTTGAACATCATACTGTTCGTCTCTGTTGTCGTCATACAGGTTTTTCACGTAATCTGACCATTCATGTAATATCTGATCTTTTTCTATTATGACTCTTCCATCTTTTGTCTTTAGGCAGCCTGCTGATGTACGTGTTCTTTGATTAGTAAGCTCCTGAATTCTTTTGTGCATTAGGTTCGCATTGTTACTGTTGTGTTGTTTTTCAATTTCTCTGCAATTTTTCTCAAGCCATGTTTCTTTTGCCTCCTTACATAAGGTTCTCACTTTTCTGTGAATTTCTTCATATTTGGCAGGATTATTTTTGTTCTGTCTTCTTGTTTCCATTAGTTGTAAAATTTCTTCAGTCATCCATGTCTTACGGCCCACTTTCTTTACTTTTGGAATAGTTTTTTCTGCTGCGCAACTGATTGAATTCTTCATCGTTTCCCATTGATCATTTACATCTTGAAACAGGATCTCTAGATCAGACAATATATCAAATTTGTTCTTTACTTCTATGTTAAAATTATCTTGTATTTCTTTGTCAGTTTTCAATTTGCACCAGTCATATTTAGGGTTTCCTGCTGTATACATGACTTTCTTTAACTTTACCCTCAATGTGCCTGTAATTAATCTGTGATCACTGTAACAGTCTGCATTTGGAACTGTTTTTACGACTGTTAACGCATTTCGAAACCTTTTGCTAATCAGGATGTAATCTATCTGGTTTTTAATCCTGCTGTCTGGACTCCTCCATGTCCATAATCTTCTAGGATGCTGTTTAAACCAGGTGTTTCCTACAACCATTTCTTGTTCTTTTGCCCATTCTACAAGTCTGTATCCTCTTTCATTTCTCTCTCCCAAACCATGGTTGCCTACACTGCATCCATCGCCTTGCTGTCCTATTTTTGCGTTGAAATCACCCATTATGATATTTATTTCTGATTTTTTGCAGTTCTTCAAAGCAGACTCCACGTCATTATAAAATTCCTCTATGCTTTCTTCACTGCTTTCACTTGTTGGGGCATATACTTGAATGACATTTATTTTAAAAGGTCTTCTGTTTAATTTTACTAATAGGACACTGTCTGACACAGCATGATATCCTTTGACAGAATTTGATGTTTGCTTATCTAATATAATGGCTACACCTCTTTGCTGTTCTTCTCCCCCAGAGTAAATAATCTTACAATCCTCTCCTGTCCTTATCCCTGCTCCTTTCCATCTCGTTTCCGATATTCCTAATATGTTAATCTTCTCTCTCTTCATTTCTTTTTTGATGTTTTCTAACTTTCCATCTGCATTCATTGTTCTAACGTTCCAAGTTCCTACTTTCAATGATATTAATCTGTTGCACCTAGTAGCCTGTTGACGGTCTGGAGTCACCTGGTGCGCATGAATATCCCTACCGGGCGAGGTTGCTCCTATGGAGCACCCATTTACGCCGTTTCTCTGATTATCGATGATTTCACACAACATGATTTTCTTGGCATGTGTAAAGAAGGTAGTTTGCCATTGCTTTCCTTCCTAGCAGTGACCATACTGGTCAGTGACCGTAGCCATTGTCTCCTCAAAAAAGAGATCCTCTGCCTACCGTCGTGAAGGTGGAGACCATAACCTACAACTATCTGTTGGCTGCTCTCCATCTTCATCCACCACCTGCACCCATGGCTTCACGTAACCCTGATCGGGGGGCTAAACGGGTACTCCACCTTGCCCAAGGGTGTCCCGTAGGCTAGCGGAGGGAAGGAGGCGCCTTACTTCTCCTTTGATAGGGGATACCCCTACCCCGCTACCCAAATACTTTGGCAATATTAAACGTCACTTGGACAGAACAGTGATGGGAGGCGTGGCTTCTGGTCGAAGAGGCAGTGGTCTACCAGCACGACAGCGGACACAGGAAATTGTAGACACCCGGAGCACGAGGGTGACGTAATGAGCACGGCAAGGCACGTAGAGCTCCCTGGTCATCCACAGCACCTGTATTCGTCTCCAGTCGTCTTGACTTGTCTTGCCACTGGACTCAGATGGACTCAGGCGAGAGAGTGAGGTCGACGAACTGCGCAACTCTTCCCACTTTAATCCAATTCATCGCGCAAGTCATTCTTCATCCAACTTCCAACTTCATGAGGCAGGACAAATGGCAAGAGATCGAGAGGCTTTTATGCGGGCCGTGATGAAAGCGGCGTTCTCAAACAGGCCTGCCGCAGTGATGAGGAGTTTGTGCGTTATTCACTGGCACAGGAACAGAGCATAATGAGGAGACCCAATGCCG
This sequence comes from Cepaea hortensis, assembly GCA_963921405.1. NCBI lineage: Eukaryota > Metazoa > Mollusca > Gastropoda > Stylommatophora > Helicidae > Cepaea > Cepaea hortensis. The sequence continues at coordinate 411,869,926 of OY992876.1, forward strand.
TAAAGTTGGAACCACGACTAACTAACTAGATCTGCCGCATGATGGTGACATAAATGTTCATGTTTCTGTTTTGTTTTCTCGCTTTAAACTCAGTGGTAATCCATACATGTGCTACTACTTCAAGTGCGCGGAACATATTTCTTGGGGACATATTTGCTTTCCCTAATACCAGTGTCCTTCGCCATCAGGCGAACGCACTCCGACTTCTCAAGTGCTTGTAATTTATGTTCCCAAGTCAAGAACGAGAGGTCAACATTTTAGTTCAGCTGAAAGGTGTAGGGGTTGCACCCACTACATCGGCATCGGCACACACTACATTTAAGAGCCAACGCTCTTGTCTATTCGGTCATGCTGGCCTCCTGATGATGAAATAAAATGTTAATGAAGAAATCAAATATTAATGATTAAATAAAATGTTAAAGATGAAATAATATGTTAATGGTGAAACTGTGTCTCTGAGAACAACAGCTTCAGAACCGCTGGTTAACTCAGGTATTGATATTTCATTAGCGACCGTTTGACGTATGTGTCTTGTGGACTCCCATGGACAGGTCTCATTCTTCTTCACTTCGTTATCCTGATGAATTCCTGCTGTCTGTCGGTCTCTCCGTTGTCTTTGTTGGGATATCGTTTCTGAATACATTCGGGAAATGGAATGGGCGTTTGTTGGTTCGGTCAATTCGTTGTCAGGAAGGCAAGTTGACATAAACATAGGAGTACAGAAATACAGCCTGCATCATCAGACAGACTCACAAACAAACAGACAAGCAAATGTCAGGTTGACATCATTAAAGAACTGCAGAAATATAGAGTGTCGGAGACATTAAAGGACAGATAGATAAGGCAGAGGCAGGAAAACAGACACACAGAAAAATCAACGGACAAGCAAAGATATTGGACCCTGTCGCATACTTTCAGGCGTACTGGCTATATAGTTGTGTGCAAATGTCAGTTAGTCAGTCAGTCGCGGTTCCAACTTCACGGCAAAGGGTTGCCCCATTATGCTCCGTTCCTGTACCAGTGAATATCACACACAATGTTCCTCAATGGAGTACAAATGGACGAGGCAGTGCTTCAAGAAAGAAATGAAAATCTTAAATTGGTTAGACAAATTAAACGTAGAAGGTCCAGATCTTTTAGACAAGCTTTAATTTTCGCATACCCACCACATAACATCGCTGTTAACGCCAGCATTTTACCGCTGTCGTTGATTTCTTGGCAAGATTACGCTCAGTAGTTTGCCATTGTTTTCTGAGCGGCCGGTTCACTTATCCCTAAGTTACCAACGCGGCGAGAACCGCTTCTAATTCTCGAGCGCTGCGTTACCCTACGTGGAGAAACGGGATTACGGAGAAAGTCGTTTAACCTCTAGGCCAGGGAGACGGCTTTAGACAAGCTAGAGAGATATAAACTTAGTGCCAAGTGGCGAAATTGATGGGGGGAAAGAGTGAGGGGAAGACAAAGAGATAAATACATGGATGGCTTGGCATCGTTGGGTAATCGAGACAAGAACACAGACTTGATACAAGACTCTGGTGATGGTGAGAGATGACGAAGCATGACCGCTCACGGTTATCGGCATGGCACATGGTAATGGTGATAGCGTGTGTGACTACGGTAAACACTTATTAGTGTCTCGCTGGTAATGCGGAGTTTCGTGTACCGAGTTTAGAATCTGAATCTGAATCCGAGTGGGACCTTGAAATTAAAGAGTTGAGAACACGAATAGACATTTTCTAAATAAAATTTAAGATGGTCAATAAATTGACTCAACCAAACTATTTACTATTCTAATGGTTTTTTTTTTTGCACGACACAAATCAACTGATTTAGACGCTTTTCTTTATTACAGGTATACATCTCTCTTTTTTACTACTTTCATTTCTTCTCTATTTGTAGCTCCTCTTTTTTATTCCTCTGTTTTCCTCAAAAACGTACCTCCTCTTTCTTCCATTATTAACCCTTTAAAAATAAAGTTTGTTCGTTTTTTCGTTCGTCCGCTCTCTCTCTCTCTCTCTCTCTCTCTCTCTCTCTCTCTCTCTCTCTCGCTCTCTCTCTCTCTCTCTCTCTCTCTCTCTCTCTCTCTCTCTCTCTCTCTCTCTCTCTGGTTTGCGAGACCTATCATAGGTTCCTCCATGAGCATGTTTCTAGGGTCCAGTAAATTCCCCAATGGTTTACTAGACCTGTCAGATTTCTTCATGAGTATTTTCACACGATCCAGTAAATTCTCTATCGTTTGCGAGACTTATTATAAGTTCCTCCATGGGCATGTTTCTAGGGTCCAGTAAATTCCATACCGATTTGCTAGACCTGTCACAGATTCCTTCGTGAGCATGTTTCTAGGATCCAGTAAATTCCATACCGGTTTGCTAGACCTGTCATATATATCTTCATGAGCATTTTTATACGATCCAGTAAATTCAATACCTGTTTGCAAGATTCCTCCATGAGCATATTCCTAGGATCAAGTAAATTCCCTACAGGTTTGCTAGATATGTCATAGGTTCCTTCATTAGCATGTTTCTAGGATCAAGTAAATTCCCTGCCGGTTTGCTAGACCTGTCATAGATTCTTTCATGAGCATCTTTCTTGTATCAAGTAAATTCCCCACTGGTTTGCGAGACCTATCATAGGTTTCTCTATGAGCATATTTCTTGTATCAAGTAAATTAACTACCGGTTTGCTAGATCGGTCATAGGTTCCTCTATGAGCATGTTTCTAGGAACAAGTAAATTCCCTACCGGTTTGCGAGACCTATCATAGGTTCCTCTATAAGCATATTTCTAGTATCAAGTAAATTCACTACCGGTTTGCGAGACCTATCATAGGTTCCTCTATGAGCATGTTTCTAGTATCAAGTAAATTCCCTACCGGTTTGCGAGACTTATCATAAGTTCCTCTATGAGCATGTTTCTTGTATCAAGTAAATTCCCTACCGGTTTGCGAGACCTATCATAGGTTCCCCCCTAAGCATGTTTCTAGTATCAAGTAAATTCCCTACCGGTTTGCGAGACTTATCATAGGTTCCTCTATGAGCATGTTTCTTGTATCAAGTAAATTCCCTACCGGTTTGCGAGACCTATCATAGGTTCCCCCTAAGCATGTTTCTAGTATCAAGTAAATTCCCTACCGGTTTGCTAGATCTGTCATAGGTCCCTTACCTACATGACCCTTGAAAGGTTAAAGTGTTTAAATACGAAAGAATCTATTTCATTGCACCGAGTTTTACTACTGGGCTTGATCTCTGTCCGTACAGCGGCTAGCGCCTGCCGAAACCGTCGCACAGAGCATGAACTCCGTAGCGCAAGTGACGACCACCAGATGTCTCGGAAAGAAAACTGCACTCGTCAAATGAGTGACGCAATACACAATCGAAACCACTACTTTCTAAGCGCGCGGCAGACAGCTTAGCCATTTTGCAATAGAGTCTAAGCTTGCTTTTTGAAATAAACACTCACTTACTTTGTAATCTGCTGTTACTTAAGACGGGTTCTTTTCTTCCCCGACTACCTCTCCTGCTGCCTACTGTAATAGTCGCCTCTCCCCCAGTAAAAGATAGAATCTAATGTTGCATCTTCAATGTGCCCGCAGAGCAGCAACATTAAACATCACAGACAGACAGACAGACAGACAGACAGACAGACAGACAGACAGACAGACAGACAGACAGACAGACAGACAGACAGACAGACGGACGGACGGACGGACGGACGGACGGACGGACGGACGGACAGACAGACGAGCGGACGGACGGACAGACGGATAGACGGGCGGGCGGGCGGACAGGCAGGCAGGCAGGCAGTCAAGCAGGCAGACAGACAGACAGACAGTAAAGCAATACTTCACGGGAAGTGTGCAGCCAGGTACAGTGGTTGGGAACTTGCTTACCTGTGGGTGAGAATCTTCACCAGGTGAACGACCCACTTAGCTATATGGCCACGGGCGGAGATAGTCATCAAGCTCAAGTTAATCCTGGAGACGAATCCCTTATGTAATTCAGCACGTGAAGGATAGGCTACAGATTTCACATATACTAGTTTATTAATTGCCAGGTTAGTGTGGTGGGTTCTAGATATGAAACTGTTCAGTGCAGGCACACAATGAGCGGAAACTGTTTTTGGTCGCGGTATGTGGTGGAGAAACACAGTCGGGAATTATCTTCAACTCAGTATACGGAGCATTTCAAACAGGCAGAAGACGAATATTGTGAATTCCTTGGACTGCCAGAGTAACTAACAACGATTGCCTGCGAGAGGCTAATGAAAATAGAACATTATATACAACAATAAGAAAAAGACAAACAACTTTCTTTGGTCATGTGATGAGAAGAGAGGCATTGGAGAACATCGTGACAACTGGAAAGATCATTGGGAAGAGGGGCAGAGGCAGACCAACAGAAATGATGCTGGATGGATTTAGAACGTGGCATGAAGGATTATCATCAGCAAAGTTGATCCAGAAAATCAAAGACCGAGATCTGTGGAGAGTCATGAACGCCCACGCCAGTTATTAGGGCAGTTGATGATGATGAGAAGAGAAAAGAACCCATCGAAACGCCGGGATGTGCTACTGGAGTCCTTCTCCACACAGAGCACCTCATCCCCACAGGGAACAACGACCAGCATTCAGAAATGATCCAAGGAGAGTATATTAATAATTGCCTTTGTATCCGCCGTTCTGTCGACAGTTCATAAATAAACACATAACACACACGTATTGTTTCGCGCTCATACAAGTGAGAGGAATGAAATAGAGACTAGGGGACACACTAGACAACATAACAATTGAAAGCTATAGTTACCAACCTGTCACCGCCAAACGACGACAGCGCCTCGCTGCATGAACAAGTGTACTTCGACGGATGATCAACTAGACACCACTAAAAATTGTGTCTTCATTAGCCAGGTCTATCATCAACAAGAACCCAAAACTATGGAATACGGACAGAATTCTAATCCAGCCATTGAGATAACACAATAGGTCTCAGAATTTTATATGACACCTGCATAGGTCAAATAACAAACATACAAACACATCAGACCGTGATACTGTGTCCAGTTTATTCACGAACATTTAAAGAAGAGAAATGATTGGTAGGTTCCAATGTTGTACACGTATTACACAAAAATATCCATTGGGGAACCCTTTGGGGTCACCATGGCAGGTCATAAATAAATAATAATCACACAACACACATGTATTATTTGGCGCTCATAGAAGTTAGAAGAAGTAAGTGTAGACTAGGGGACACACTAGACAACATACAAATTGAAAACTATATTTACCGACCGGCATTCAAACCTATCACCTTCAAATGACGACGGCGCGTCGCTGCAGGAACACGTGTACTTCATGACCAACTAAATACCCTAACATAGGCAGAGACCCTCAAACCGATCACAAACTCCACTACTCCAGCTACCTTGCCCAAGGTTTCTCCAATAACAACAAAATTGTACTCCGGAACAGAACCGAGTGACGGAGCCCAAACATGAACTCGTGACCTTCAGAGGTCCAGACAAACGACCTGCCCACTTCCCTTCCAATATCCCTACCGCTTTTTCTGTTACATCCTTCCCCCTCCCCCTTTTTTTTCTCCAATCTTCTCACTGAAATACACAATCGCTTACTGTGTAGTCTGCTGTTACCTATCTGACTAACTGCCCTGGGATGATTAATCGTCTTAAGTGACTTCCCCTGTCTGCCATGGACTTACACATAGTCGAAATGTTGTCATTGTGTTATCACACAACATGTCTGTTATCATATTACCAACATTTTTAGTCATAACTGTGACACACGCCTACTTCCTATTTTCCGCCATCCATTTTTTGTTATATCCAAACGTGGTTTTTGTTTGGCTGGGAATCTGTTAAGACGGGTTTATTCCGTCCCCGCCTATTGTAACAGTCTCCTCTCCGCCGAGTTCAACACAGAACCTTTTCGTGCGTCTTCAGTGCGCCCGTAGAACGGCAACATTAAACAAACTGAACCGTGTGAGGGAGTCCCAAAACGAACCCGCGGCCTTTTGCGCGCAAAGCAATGAATGAATCACCTAACACCGAGAAGTAGACGGTACGGTAAGCTTTATAAAACACGACAAGTAACAAACTGGACGTTACGGCAAAAGCCTTCGTCAGCACAGAAGAAGGAAGCAAACCAACACAACTACCACTTTGCTACGGAGTCCCCCAACAACCTGCTTGCTAGTTGAAATAAACAATAGCTTACTGAGTACTCCCTTGTTAGATACGACAGGTTCACCTCACCACCGCCTGTAGGAATTGTCTGTTCTGCCCCAGTTCAAGATAGCATCTTAAGGAGAACCGTCACGATACCTGTACATCACTAACATTAAACATGACGGGAATAGACCGTCAGTAGTACAATATTTCACGGGAGAATGTGCAGCCTAAGCTACAGACAGCGACTTATGAGGCCGTGTGAGTGTGTGTGTGTGTATATATATATATATATATATGTGTGTGTGTGCGCGCGTGTGTGTGTATGCGTGTGTGTGTGTGTGCGCCCGCGTGTGTGTGTGCGTGTGCGTGTGTGTGTGTGTGTGTGTTAGGGTTTGGGGGTGGGGGGAATCTTCACCAGGTGAACGGCGCATTTAGAAAAATGTTCAACGGCGCACTTAGAAAAACTGTTCAACGGCGCACTTAGAAAAATGTTCAACGGCGCACTTAGAAAAATGGCCTACGGCGCAGATAGACGAAAATGTAAAGTTAATCCCGAAGACGAATCCCTTAGGAAGTTGAGCTTGCCAGGGATAAGCTCAAGATTCCACTTATACTGGGGATCCTCCGCGGTGGAGTGGTCACGCCGCATATCGAGCGCTGGGAAGGTTGTCGGTTCGCTTTCGGCCTATGTCGTTTGGTTCACGAGTACAATTTTCTCGGAGACTCCTGGGGGTCCTTGCTGGAGCTAGGGAGTCCGTGCATTGTGCGATGCTTTCGGCAGGCCGCCTTGTGGAAAGAGACCCAGCCGTGCGGAATAAAACACGGTGCAATAAATCGATCATGTGCCTTTTAGATCCTTTTTTCACTCATCATCATCATGTGCCGTGCCGATAAGCGTGGGCGGTCATATTTTGTCATCTCACTCGATCACCAGAGTCGTGGATCAGCTCTGTGTTCTTGTATCGACCATACCAAGTGGCCAGGCCATCCAAATATTTACTTCTCTGCCTTCCACTTGTTGTTTTCCCCTCAATCTTGCCGGTTGTCACTACGTTCTCCAATTTATTTCTTCTCATAACGTGTCCAGAACATCACTTATGATAATTATGAGGCCGGTTCGAGACATGAAACTGTTATATATATATATATATATATATATATATATATATATATATATATATATAAACCAGGGAGAAAAAAATATCTTTTGGTCGAACTGTGTGGAAAATCGCCTTAAACTTTGTAAAATCTTAAATAAGCAGAGTGGAAAATAAGTTATTGGACAAGACGGCGAGTTGTGCTACTGGAGTCTGCATCCCTACAAGGCACAACAATCAATATTCCGAAACGACTGAAGGTACCTCGTGACAAATTTGGTTTCCTGTCATCACTGTCTGAACAACATGGGGTTTAGTCATTGCTGTCTGAACAACACAGGGTTTAGTTTGTGCTGTCTGAAAAACATGTAATTATTTATTGCTGTCTGAACAACCTGGGAATTAGTTACTGCTGTCTGAACAACCTGGGATTTAGTTATTGCTATCTGAACAAACTAGGGTTTAGTTATTGCAGTCTGAACAACATGGAGTTAGTTATTGCTGTCTGAACAACATGGGGTTTAGTTATTGCTGTCTGAACAACCTGAGATTTAGTTATTGCTATCTGAACAACCTAGGGTTTAGTTATTGCAGTCTGAACAACATGGAGTTAGTTATTGCTGTCTGAACAACATGGGGTTTAGTTATTGCTGTCTGAACAACATGTAATTAGTTATTGCTGTCTGAACAACATGAAGTTAGATATTGCTGTATGAACAACATGTAATTAGTTATTGCTGTCTGAACAACATATAATTAGTTATTGCTGTCTGAACAACATGAAGTTAGTTATTGCTGTCTGAAAAACATGGAGTTAGTTATTGCTGCCTGGACAAACTGGAGTTACTAGTAGGAAGGAAGGAAGGAAGGAAGGAAGGAAGGAAGGAAGGAAGGAAGGAAGGCAGGCAGGCAGGCAGGCAGGCAGGCAGGCAGGCAGGCAGGCAGGCAAGCAAGAAAAGAAAGAAAGAAAGAAAGAAAGAAAGAAAGAAAGAAAGAAAGAAAGAAAGAAAGAAAGAAAGAAAGAAAGAAAGAAAGAAAAGAAAGAAAGAAAGAAAGAAAGAAAGAAAGAAAGAAAGAAAGTGAAGTGAAGGGAAGGGCGACAATGGACTGACAGGAAATTAAAGACAATACGTTAAGACTTGGTTGATAAATATGATGAATAATTGCAATAACAAAAAAAAAAACACACAGGGGAAGTGATCGAGTGCGATGTAAAATGCGGAGTCACGTCTCCATTGTCTGCAGTACAGTCATGAGCGTGTGTGGGTGTATGGTGTGTATGTGCGTGTGCGCGCGTGTGTGTATGTGTGAGGGGCGAGAAAACACAAACAAGGGGGAAGGGGGTGATGCGAGTTGTAACATTTGGTTTCACAACAGCCGAGTTGAATATAGCATCATGGATTGTGGTCACAATAGGCAGGGGTGCAGAAAAGCTTACATACAGACTGTTGCATCTCTGGTTGGTGATGATGTTGTTTTGTTTTTATCGTTGATGTTGTAGTTGTGTTTGTAGTAGTGGTAGAAGTGGTGGCAACAGTAGCTGCAACAACAGCTGTAGTATTAGTAGTAGCAACATCAGAAGTAGTGGTATGTGTAGTTGTAGAAGCACGTAGTAGCAGTAGTAGCACTAGGAGGAGGAAGATGATTATACCAACAGTACTTTAACAGCAGCAACAGCAGTAGTAGTAGTAGTAGTAGTAGTAGTAGTAGTAGTAGTAGTAGTAGTAGTAGTAGTAGTAGTAGTAGTAGTAGTGGAAGTAGTAGAAGTAGTAGTAGTAGTAGTAGTAGTAGTAGTAGTAGTAGTAGTAGTAGTAGTAGTAGTAGTAGTAGTATTAGTAGTAGTAGTAGTAGTAGTAGTAGTAGTAGTAGTAGTAGTAGTAGTAGTAGTAGTAGTAGTAGTAGCAGTAGTAGTAGTATTAGTAGTAGTAGTCGTAGTAGTAGTAGTAGTAGTAGCAGTAGTAGTAGTAGTAGTAGTAGTAGTAGTAGTAGTAGTAGTAGTAGTAGTAGTAGTAGTAGTAGTAGTAGTAGTAGTAGCACTAGGAGGAGGAAGATGATTGTACCAACAGTGCCTGCAACAGCAGCAACAGCAATATTAGTAGTAGTAGTAATAGTAGTAGTAGTAGTAGTAGTAGTAGTAGTAGCAGCAGCAGCAGCAGCAGCAGCAGCAGCAGCAGCAGCAGCAGCAGCAGCAGCAGTAGTAGTAGTAGTAGCAGCAGCAGCAGCAGCAGCAGCAGCAGCAGCAGCAGCAGCAGCAGTAGTAGTAGCAGCAGCAGCAGCAGCAGCAGCAGCAGTAGTAGTAGTAGTAGTAGTAGTAGTAGTAGTAGTAGTAGTAGTAGTAGTAGCAGCAGCAGTAGTAGCAATAGTAGTAGTAGTCGTAGTAGTACTAGTAGTAGTAGTAGTAGTAGTAGTAGTAGTAGTAGTAGTAGTAGTAGTAGTAGTAGTAGTAGTAGTAGCGGTGGTGGTGGTGATTGTAGTAGTAGTAGTAGTAGTAGTAGTAGTAGTAGTAGTAGTAGTAGTAGTAGTAGTAGTAGTAGTAGTAGTAGTAGTAGTAGTAGTAGTAGTGACTGTAGTAGTAGTAGTAGTAGTAGTAGTAGTAGTAGTAGTAGTAGTAGTGACTGTAGTAGTAGTAGTAGTAGTAGTAGTAGTAGTAGTAGTAGTAGTAGTAGTAGTAGTAGTAGTAGTAGTAGTAGTAGTAGTGGGGACGTTCATTTGAAACCCGTTCCAATGGCTTTATTACAAAAGCATCAAAGAAACATTAACAAGTGTGGTAGAATTAAGCAAAGCATTCATTTTGAATGAATTAAGAACCATGGGTTGGTCAGAAGAAGTCGCCGTAGGCATTCAGGCAAGCATCCCATTGCTTAGGTAGGCGGCGAATGCCGTCCGCAAAAAAAGGATTGTGATTGCTCACTGAACCAAGTGTTTACCGCGTTCATTACGTCTGCATCTGTGTGAAATCGTTGCCCCATGAGAACTTTTTTTAGAGGTCCGAACAAATGAAAATCACATGGTGACAAATCAGGACTATGGGCTGGATGTTGCAGAATTTCCAACTTCTTCCTTACTAATGCTTCCTGCACAATCTTTGCGGACGAGCATTATCGTGCAACAAAATCACACTGTGAGAAAGCATGCCGGGTCGTTTATTCTTGATGGCTTTTTGTAGCTTGTCTTGTGTTTGCAAGTAGTGGGTAGAGTTGATGTTGACACCAGGTTCTTTAAAGTCGGCCAACAATAGCCCTTCATGGTAAAAAAATGCGCTCAGCATAACCTTACCAGCGGAATCCTGTAACTTGAATTTTTTTTGCTTTTGGTGATCCATCATGCTTCCATTGCATGCTCTCTCTTTTGCTGCTCTGCTCAAAGTAATGCCACCATGATTCATCGCCTGCCACTATGCGGAAGAGAAATGCACCACCCTCCACTCTGTAACGCAGCAAGTGTTCAAACACCATCCCATGCGTTCCTCGTTTTGGTGGTCGGTCAACATCCGTGGTACCCACTGTGAACACACCTTCCTATATTGCAGTTTTTAACGAACGACCTTTTGAATTGTCCCAGTTGACACATCAAATGCTTTCGCTAGCGAACGTATGCTTCGACAACGGTTCATCTGTACTGCTGCATTAATTTTGGCGATGGTTTTTTTCTGTTGCAACAATATGCGCTTGACCAGGCCTTCGAAGATCTGTCGTGAACTGACGTCCTTTCCGAAACATTCGTTCCAAGTCTGTCACTGTTGTCTTCGACACACATTTGTTACCGTACGCTGCCTGCATTCTTCGATGAATGTCCACTGGTCGACATCCTTCAAATGAAAGAAATTGAATCACCGCTCTTTGAGCTTCTTTGGACGGATTTTGGATCAACCCGGCCATTTTCTCAACGGTCAGAAACAGAACCTATGCATCATGGGACGATAAGCACATGCTCTTTTATTCAATGGTCAGTACTTATCACATGACTATGATATGATCATTTTCAACGTACGCAATTACGCGCGGTGCGGCACGAACGGATTTCAAATGAACGCCCCTTATAGTAGTAGTAGTAGTAGTAGTAGTAGTAGTAGTAGTAGTAGTAGTAGTAGTAGTAGTAGTAGTAGTAGTAGTAGTATGAAGCAGGCAGGCGGTGAATGAAGTGGTGGAGGAGGAAGGGGAGGAAGAAGAAGACGTAGACGAAGCAGAAGAGGGGAAAATGTGAAAGATGATGCCTATAAAGTGGACTATTACGATAAGACGAAGATGATGAGGTGGCGGAGGGGGAGGAAGAAGAAGAAGAAGAAGAAGAAGAAGAAGAAGAAGAAGAAGAAGAAGAAGAAGAAGAAGAAGAAGAAGAAGAAGAAGAAGAAGAAGAAGAAGAAGAAGAAGAAGAAGAAGAAGAAGAAGAAGAAGAAGAAGAAGAAGAAGAAGAAGAAGAAGAAGAAGAAGAAGAAGAAGAAGAAGAAGATGAACAACAACAACAACAACAACAACAACAACAACAACTAACAAACATTGCGAACAAAGGCAGCTAACACAACAATGTGTAACAACAACACAAGTACTCACGTGTGGAGTTGGAAGCTCCCATTATGTACTCACACGTTGGAAACTCAGAATATGCACACAACGAAACAAGATCCTCCCGTACAGGCACAGATTAAGTGCGAACTACTTCAACGCCCTGCACCATCGTCCGTGCATCCCTTATACACAACAGCACGTACGTATCCACTGGATTGTCAACACGGCAACAGACACAATCCTGCCTCAACAAAAGAAAAGGCGTAAAATACCCGGCACTGGCAAATAATCCTGTGATGTACTTTCTTGTTTGTTTCCCGTTATTTAGCTAGCTTTTTCTAGCACATCGCCGTATTATAAAAGGCGGGCAAACAAATCATCTGGCTAAAGACTGAGTCATTTAGAAAAGCGAAACAATGGAGATTTCGTGTTAGCATGAAGTAGATGTAACGCCAGTTCGCTGACAAGCGGTTTATTTTTAACGCAAATTAATGAATGCGAAGACAGCAGGTCCGTGTAGACTTTGACATTTGTTGGTACTGGGAATGCCCTCTACCAAGCTCACAGTGTACCTTTTAGTGGGTTCTCTTTGTCTGCGTTCTTGTCTTTGACTGCGATTGTACAGAATGCAGGGCTGCGTGTGATAATACACATTCTGGTCCCGTTGAGATACCAGGTCGGCGCAACTCGTTCCTCCTCCTTTCTTTCTTCAGGTAAGAATGGCGAATGACGTGAGTTACACCTGCGGAAACAGGTAAAGCCAATGAGGAAACGAGTTTAAACGTTCGTTTTTGATATAAAGAAGATTCTAAGCACGTTATTTCCTACTTGAATGACGCCATGGAAGTATCCTTGTGGGATTTCTGCGAATATATTTAGGTAAAAATTGCGACATGTTACAAGTATGAAAGTATTTCTTTGCCAAACAAACTGCTTAAATGTCTGCTTATTGTATTCACTGATGTTTCCAGTTCAACAGCTGAAGCTGAAAGTTGTTAAGTTCAACTGGAGACACGGCAAAAAAAAAAACATATGAATATATCTTACCAGGCGCCCAGGCGAGGTGATCAGACATCACCGCGGGGTAAATGAATTAAATAATACTATATACACTACAAGAGTACCGAAACATGTTAACACCAGAATATAAACTACAAGAGTACCAAAATATGTTAACAGCAGAATATAAACTACACGAATACTAAAACATGTTAACACCAGAATACAAACTACACGAATGCTAAAACATGTTAACACCAGAATACAAACTACAAGAGTACCAAAACATGTTAACACTAGAATACAAACTACAAGAGCTTCTTCTTCATCTTCGTTCATCCGGAGTTTTTTTTTCGGACGTGATTGCGTTGTGCCTGTTTACAGCAGAGTTGCGTTCTTGCGCCGTTAGGCCGACACATCCGACTTCTGCGGGCATTTGTTGACCGGGTTAACCTTCCCGGGAACTACAAGAGTACCAAAACATGTCAACACTAGAATATAAACTACACGAATACTAAAACATGGTAACACCAGGATATACTACAAGAGTACCAAAGTATATTAACACCAAATGTCTGCAGATTTGCTTTCTCTAGGGTGGAGCAGTAGTAGTAGTAGTAGTAGTAGTAGTAGTAGTAGTAGTAGTAGTAGTAGTAGTAGTAGTAGTAGTAGTAGTAGTAGTAGTAGTAGTAATAGTAATAGTAGTTATAGTAATAGATTCAGCAGCAGTAGTAGTAGATGAAGAAAAAGAGTGATGGGGGCGGGGGTGGGGAGCGGGGTCTCCTGTTTTATGTCCGTATCCGAGGAGGTCGTGTATCCAATCTCACTGCCCGGAGACAAGGGTGGCGCGTGATGTCTGCAGCACCCAATTGTCACCATTCACAATCCAGTGTTGGGATGTGTACCCAGTGTTGGGATGTGTACCCAGTGTTGGGATATGTACCCAGTGTTGGGATATGTACCCAGTGTTGGGATATGTACCCAGTGTTGGGATGTGTACCTAGTGTTGGGATGTGTACCTAGTGTTGGGATATGTACCCAGTGTTGGGATATGTACCCAGTGTTGGGATGTGTACCTAGTGTTGGGATATGTACCCAGTGTTGGGATGTATACCCAGTGTTGGGATGTGTACCCAGTGTTGGGATGTGTACCCAGTGTTGGGATGTGTACCCAGTGTTGGGATGTGTACCCAGTGTTGGGATGTGTACCTAGTGTTGGGATATGTACCCAGTGTTGGGATGTATACCCAGTGTTGGGATGTGTACCCAGTGTTGGGATGTGTACCCAGTGTTGGGATGTGTACCCAGTGTTGGGATATGTACCCAGGTTGGGATGTGTACCCAGGTTGGGATGTGCACCCAGTGTTGGGATGTGTACCCAGTGTGGGGATGTGTACCTAATGTTGGGATATGTACCCAGGTTGGGATGTGTACCCAGTGTTGGGATATGTACCCAGGTTGGGATGTGTACCCAGGTTGGGATGTGTACCCAGTGTTGGGATGTGTACCCAGTGTGGGGATGTGTACCTAATGTTGGGATATGTACCCAGGTTGGGATGTGTACCCAGTGTTGGGATATGTACCCAGGTTGGGATGTGTACCCAGGTTGGGATGTGTACCCAGTGTTGGGATGTGTACCCAGTGTTGGGATGTGTACCTAGTGTTGGGATGTGTACCCAGGTTGGGATGTGTACCTAGTGTTGGGAGAGCAGCCTGAGCCTGAGGCAGACGTCACACCTCTCAGCCACGTCAGCTCCCAAACTTGTGGCCCTCTACTTTCCATCGTCACAGCCGCAAACGTACACTCACACGCACATACGCTCACTAACTCACTCACTCTCTCTCTGTCTCTCACACACACACACCTCTCTCTCTCTCTCTCTCTCTCTCTCTCTCTCTCTCTCTCTCTCGACAATGATGTCCTCCAGTTCACCGACCAGGCAGCGCGTTGTGGTGCCCCATTTACCGTATCATGAAACCTCCCTTCCACTGTGCGACCGCGGAGACCCTACCAGTAGCTGCGCTCCCGTGGCATAGCTCCTGAGCAACACCGAGACCCCAGGCTCCTCCACCACCTCAAGCTGGAGACACGGCAAACGGGATGCTAGTGGATCAATGGTTCACGATAACAGATGCCCCACGCTCCAACATTACCCGTGACTGTGTGTTTTGTTTCAGCTGAAGTATTATTCGCCTTTGTAGCTAAGGGCTTGCGGACGCGATTGGTGAGCCCGCTTACCTGCGTTTGAAATACAGCTGCGACCGATTTGGCACCAAACCGCGTTGCGCTGAGTTTTAACGTGTTAGTAAGGGAGCCGGTCTAAAGAATGCAATGGAAAACTACTGAAGGTAAACTTACCAAGACATCAAGAACAGTAGTAAAATGCTGGTATTGACAGTGATGTCCTGTAAATAGGATGTGAAAAAAAAAGTATTATTGAAGTATTCACTTCACGTGGTATATAACTCTTCACTATGTACCTGACTAGATGCAGCGAAATATCATCATCATCATCATGTGACATGCCATGTCTCTCCACAGATCTCGATATTTGGTTTTCTGGATCAACTCTGCTGATGATATTCCTCCATGCCACCTACTCAATCCATTCAGCATCATTTCTCTTGGTCTGCCTCTGCCTCTCTTCCCCTCGATCTTTCCAGTTGTCAAGAAGTTCTCCAATGTCTCTCTTCTCATCACATGACCAAAGAAAACTGTTTGTCTCTTTCTAGTTAGTTAGACGACAGATCATCCTCATTGCACATCGAACCATTCAGTCCATAAGTGCTCGGATCCCCTCATCAGCAAATCCCGCAGCGTGTAACGGCTAATGCCACCAGTTCTGTGATGGTTTATCAATCTTCTTTGGCTTCCTGTGTAGTGTTCTTGTTTGGCCACCCCTCTTTTAATTTGCTGTTCTCGCAGTCTGACCATGGTTGTAGATTCACAGTCATCATTTGGTTCTCGCAAAAGTCTTACTTCTCGTAGAGTAGTGGTTCTCAACCTTTTTTGGTCCGTTCCCCCCTTCACCATATTTTTAGGAAGTCATTCCCCCCCCTCACCATATTTTTAGGGCATCATTGCCCCCCCCCCCCTTACCATATTTTTAGAACGTCATTTCCCCCCCCCCTCTTTTTTTTGTATTTCCTCCCTAAAAATTTCCCCCTGCACCTACACAGTATACGTAATAATTGAAGCTAAATTTAATAGCACATACTAAAACAAGTCTAGACATGTACATAAAATGTGATTTGCGGATCTACTTACGTTATAAAATGAATTTCAGAAGGGTGATGCGTACAGAAGCGTAAAGTATGAAAGGAAACATAAGATCAAGTAATCGGTTTTTGTATTAACGCGATCTTGAAATAATCTTCATTCCCCACCGGTTGAGAACCACTGTCGTAGACCATTCAGAATGTCAGTCTGGTCCATGGCGCGTCCGCCCTCCACAGTAGCCTTACCTGCGAGCTTGTCAGCCCCCTCAATTCCTTGTACTCCCGCATGCTCTGGCACGAAGATGGAACTAATCTTTGCCAGCCGAGACCGCTCCAGTGACAGCAACCATTCTCTTCGGATCCACCCCATCTCTATCCCCTTGAGCATGCTCATTGAGTCGCTAAGGAAACACGCCCTAGTGAATGTTTGTGTCTCGAGCCATGTTATTGCTTTACTTTCTGCCATGACTTCCATAGTCAGGCTACTTGTGGTCT
Source organism: Cepaea hortensis (assembly GCA_963921405.1). Taxonomy (NCBI): domain Eukaryota; kingdom Metazoa; phylum Mollusca; class Gastropoda; order Stylommatophora; family Helicidae; genus Cepaea; species Cepaea hortensis. Next base: position 411,886,426 of record OY992876.1, read on the forward strand.
CAGCAAAACCACCAGAGTCCTCCTTCACAATTCTCCCTCCGGCCTGAGCCATAAAGGCCCATGAGCTTCTCACATGTCGGGCGACCGACCCATTTGTGTAAATGACAGCATCACCGTTTAGCGAATTCTCGAAAATCAACGCTTGTACTTCCGCCTCCACAGCAGCCGGATTTTGTTGTCTGCATTTTCTATCTAGCTGGATGCAAACTGAAAAGGATGTGCAGAAATCTGTTGGCACTTGTATCCACTCCTCGCCAGGTTCTAAGTCCTTAAGTGAACACGCCTGTTGAAGAATGTCTTTGGCTTGACCCATCCACGACCGTCCTCTTTTTAACCTGCTGTTCTTCGCCTTCATAATTTCACTATGCAGTGGATGTTGTGTGTTTGCGTTTACTCTGAGGTAGGCGCGTGCTCTGCAAACTTGTATTCTCTCTTCAATGGTTGAAAAATCAAGAAGGTAGCGCATTGCCCTGCATGCTGTATCTCTTGCACATCCAAGAATAATGCGCATAGCTTCATTCTGTATCCTTTCCATCCTTTCTATCTGCTTACAGCTGAGAGTCAGGATTGCCATTGCATACTCAAAAACAGACATGACCAGCCCCTCGTAAAGAAGACATAGATGGCGCTGCTCACAGTTTGCTGCCGCCATCAACCGCAGCGCACCCAAACCCCGCTTGACCTTTCTTATCACCTGGTTTATGTAATTTATTGCCTGCGTTCTTTCCACCGTCTCTGAACACAGCTTTACAGTTGGTGTTGGAGTGTTGACAATATGATTATTCAACGAGAACCAAATCACTGTTGCCTTTGTTGGGTTGACCATTGCCCTAGCATCAACACACCAAGTACTTATGCGATTGAGTTCGGTTTGTAGTTCCACAGCAACCTGATCTCTATCCTTACCCTGACGATACACTAAAATATCGTCGGCATATGACAATGTCCTACCAGGTCCAGTGATCTGCTCACTAGTGATTCTCACTGTGTAGGCATTGAACAGTACCGGAGATAATGGTGGCGACGAAATGAATCGTTATTCTTAGGGGAGACGCTGTTTAGTGTTTTCCTGTGGATTTCCTGGGGATTGCATGTGGATAGTGTTTTCCTGTGGATTATGTGATGTTATTTTGTGTTCGTTTATTGGAAGTTTTCAAAAGAAGCCACGGAAGGCAGGTGGTGGATGAAATTTTGAGGGCAGCCGACAGATATTTGTTGGTCATGGTCTCGAGTTTCGCGACGGCAGGCAGAGGATCTCTTTCGAGAGACAATGGTTGCGGTCATCCGGCCAGTATGGTCACTGCCATAAAGAAAAGCAACGGCAAACTACCTCTTTGAAAGTGCCTAGTACATTATGATTCGCTTAAACACTGATCTTCGCAAGACAAGGACAGAGACATTAAAATTAGCAACATGGAACGTTAGGACGTTAAACGACGACGACGGAAAATTAGAGAACATAAAACAAGAAATACAAAGAGAAAAAATTAATATTTTAGGGATGTGCGAAACGAGATGGACAGGAGCGGGCATCAAAATAGATGAAGATTTTAAGATTATTTATTCTGGAGGTGAAGATCAACACAGGGGAGTGGCAATAATTTTGGACCGGAAAACATCAAAATCTGTTCAAGGATATTGGGCCGGGGCTGACAGAGTTCTACTAGTTAAATTGAGTGGCAGACCTTTTAGCATAAATGTTATTCAAGTATATGCCCCAACAGGAGAGTCCAGTGAAGATAGTGTAGAGGAATTCTATAATGACATAGAGTCTGCCTTAAAGAAATGTAAAAATTCAGAAATAAACATCATAATAGGGGACTTCAACGCAAAAGTAGGAAATCAAGGTGATAGATACACAGTAGGAAACTATGGTTTAGGAGAGAGAAATGAAAGAGGATACAGACTCATAGAGTGGGCTAAAGAAAAGGAAATGATTGTAGGAAACACCTGGTTTAAGCAACATCCTAGAAGATTATGGACATGGAGGAGTCCTGATAGCAGGATCAGAAACCAGATTGACTACATTCTGATTAGCAGAAGATTTAGAAACGCACTAACAGTAGCAAAAACAGTTCCCAATGCTGATTGTTATAGTGACCACAGACTACTCACAGGAACATTGAGGATAAAGCTGAAGAAAGTCAAGTGTATAACAGAAAACTCTAAATATGATTTGTGTATATTGAGTAATGACAAGGAAATACAAAACAAATTTAACATAGAAGTACAGAACAGATTTGATATATTGTCTGATCTAGACATATTATTCCAGGATGTGAATGATCAATGGGAAATGTTAAAATATTCAATCAGTTTGGCTGCAGACACAACTATTCCAAAATTAAAGAAGGTGCATCTTAAGATATGGATGACTGAAGAAATTTTACACCTAATGGAAACAAGAAGACTCAACAAAAATAATCCTGCCAAATATGAAGAAATTCACAGACAAGTCAGAATATTATGTAGGAAGGCAAATGAATCATGGCTTGAGGAAAAGTGCTTAGAAATTGAAAAACAACACAACAGTCAAAATACCAAATTAGTGCACAAAAGAATTCAGGAACTTACTAATAAAAGAACAAGTACATCAACAGGCTGTCTAAAAACTAAAGATGGCAAAATCACAATAGAAAAAGATCAGATTCTACATGTATGGACAGATTATGTGAAAAACCTGTATAATGATAACAGAGAGGAACAGTATGATATTAGATTTAATAATGAAGGACCACAAATTTTAAAGATGGAGGTTCAAAATGTTCTTAAGCAAATGAAAGCTGGCAAGGCCCCCGGTGCAGATAACATCACAACAGAAATGATTAAAGCTTTAGAAGAATTTGGACTAGAGCAAGTCACCAGACTGCTGAACACATTATATGATACTGGAGATATACCTTCTGAATTATGTAATGCTGTATTTATTGCAATCCCAGAGAAACCAGGAACCTTGGAATGTGATCAACATAGAACAATTAGTATAATGAGTCACATCACAAAGATCTTGTTACGAATTATCATGCAAAGAGTGAGGAAGAAAAATACAACCTGAAATAGGGGAAGAACAATGTGGGTTTGTAGAAGGAAATGGTACAGTAAATGCTGTGTATATGCTGCGAAGTTATTGAACGTGCTATAGAAGTAAACAAGGATATACGTCTTTGCTTTATTGACTACACAAAGGCTTTTGATAGAGTTAGACATGTCAACATGGTGGATATGCTTGCAGATCTACAAATTGATGGGAAAGACATTAGACTTATAAAAAACATATATTGGAAACAACAAGCTGCCATAAGGATTGATAATGAAGTGGGACAATATCAACCTATTAAGAGAGGTGTTAGCAGGGATGTGTAATGTCTCCAGATCTTTTTTCCCTATACTGTGAAAATATTTTCAGAAATGCAGAAGACATAAATGGAATCAGCATTGGGGGACGAAACATAAATAACATTAGATATGCAGATGATACAGTATTGATTGCAGACAATGCACAGAAGCTGCAACAATTAGTAGACGCGGTTGTTGTGCACTGTGAACAGCTGGGGTTGGAATTAAATTGTAAGAAGACGCGGGTTATGGTCGTCACTAGGAAGAACGAAGTACCACAATGTAATATACAAGTAAATGGGGATATTCTTCAACAATTGAATCGGTACAATTATCTCGGAACAGTCATAACATCTGATGGGAGATGCCTTGAAGAGATTAGAACAAGAATCGCCATGGCGAAGGTAGCCTTTGGCAAGATGAAAAATATTCTGACCAATAAAAAGATGTCAATTGAAACGAGAAAGAGAGTGTTGAGGGTATACATAGAGCCTGTTCTTTTGTATGGATGTGAAACTTGGACAATGTGCAGTCAAGCTGAAAAACATCTGATGGCTGCAGAAATGTGGTTTCTAAGGAAAATGCAAAGAATACCATGGACAGATAGAAAAACCAATGACCAAATACTACAGGAGACAAATGAAAATCGTAGATTGATTAGAGAAATTAGACGTAGACAGCAAAAACATTTTGGAGAACTTAGTGACAACTGGCAAGATCGAGGGGAACAGACCAAGAGGAAGACCGAGAGGAAAATACCTGGATGGCTTGGCCACATGGCATGGGCGAGACAGGAACACTGAGCTGATCCACGACTCTGGTGATCGAGTGAAATGGCGAGTCATGACCGCCCACGCTTTCCGGCATGGCACATGATTGATTGATTGATTGATTTTCGCGTCGCATTTTTTTCTTCATCTAAGCCGAAATAATAAGAGCGCTCTCTCTCTTAAACCTCCGTTGCGATGATTGCGGGGTAGGTTTTCATCCGCTACACCGGTCAGTTTGGCCTAAACGTTGACTTCTCGTTCAGAAGGCAATAAAATAAAAAATTGAAAAAAATCCCCAATGGGGGTTGAACCTACGACCCTGGGGTCGGCAGGGGAGCTGATTCTATTTCCATACTTCAATGGGGATTCGAATACATGACTACGGCGCCGGCAGGCGACGGCACTAGCCACTGCTCTACCTCGACCTTTAAAACATCTACACTAGGATTAAATGAACTGCGACAGGAGACGCCGCGCCATCGCTCCACTACATCAACCTGTATATTCATGTAGTTCTTAATAACCTGATCGATCACTGTGCTATCATTAAAGGAACACGGCTAGCGACTTTGCAGCAATATAAAGGGGTCAAGTGGTGCTGGCTTATTGAACGTCTGACTTCGTTATCGAGGTCAGTGATTCCCAGACATTGTTCTTCGCCACCCGTATTGTGTTATCTAGCTTCTTACACTTTGTTCACTCACACCAATTTTGTATCGTCCAACTTCTCATAGATTGTTCTCTCACACTCATTTTGCATTATCTAACGTCTTATAGATTGCTCATTCGCCACCCATTCTGTTTTATCTGATTTCTTACACTTTGTTCATTCGCTACCCACTTTGTGTCATCTAACTTCTCACAATTTGTTCATTTGTCACCCATATGGTGTTATGTGGCTTCTCACACTTTATTCACTCACACCCAGTTTATGTCATCTAACTTCTCATACTTTGTTCACCCACGCCCATTTTGTCTCATATACCTTCTCACAATTTGTTCACCCACACCCATTTTAAGCGACTTTAAGCGACCAAAAGAAACGAAATGAGTCGCTAAAAATCGACAGGGTCGACTTCAAACGAAATGAGTGATCGGTCCCAATGTTGTACACGTATTACATAGATATATCAATTCATAATCATCATGTGCCATGCTGGTAAGCGTGGGTTGTCATGTTTCGCCATCTCACACGATCACCGGAGCCGTGGATCAGCTCCGTGTTCTTGTCTCGACCATGCCAATATCAATTGGGGAACCGTTTGAGACCTCCATGCAGTCAAGCCTCCAAAATATAATGGTAATGTCACATCACAATCCCACAGGGGTAAGCTGCTTCTGGACAACGCTTTTAATCACTTCACTGAGTAACTATTTCATTCAATAACCACTCCACTCTGTAACCATTTCACGCAGTAAACATTTCACTCAGTAACCATTTCACTCAGTAACCACTTGACTTAGTAACCATTTCACTCAGTAACCATTTCACTCAGTAACCAGCCACTGTGCTGTTTCTATTTTCTATCTTAAATGGTTCTTTGGACAGGGGAAAGAGAGCTTCGTAGTACAGCCCCCGTGGAGTCTGTAATTCCGTAGCAGGTCGGGAGGACACTTTCTTATCCAAAATCATTCTAAGAGATGTCAGAACTATTCTTGTAGCAGACTATATGTCACTGGCAACATTTGGTGAACTGTTCTTGTAGCAGACTATATGTCACTGGCAACATTTAGTGAACTGTTCTTGTAGCAGACTATATGTCACTGGCAACATTTAGTGAACTGTTCTTGTGGCAGACTATATGTCACTGGCAACATTTGGTGAACTGTTCTTGTAGCAGACTATATGTCACTGGCAACATTTGGTGAACTGTTCTTGTAGCAGACTATATGTCACTGGCAACATTTGGTGAACTGTTCTTGTAGCAGACTATATGTCACTGGCAACATTTGGTGAACTGTTGTTGTAGCAGACTATATGTCACTGGCAACATTTGGTGAACTGTTCTTGTAGCAGACTATATGTCACTGGCAACATTTGGTGAACTGTTCTTGTAGCAGACTATATGTCACTGGCAACATTTGGTGAACTGTTGTTGTAGCAGACTATATGTCACTGGCAACATTTGGTGAACTGTTCTTGTAGCAGACTATATGTCACTGGCAACATTTGGTGAACTGTTCTTGTAGCAGACTATATGTCACTGGCAACATTTGGTGAACTGTTGTTGTAGCAGACTATATGTCACGGGCAACATTTGGTGAACTGTTGTTGTAGCAGACTATATGTCACAGGCAACATTTGGTGAACTATTCTTGTAGCAGACTATATGTCACTGGCAACATTTGGTGAACTATTCTTGTAGCAGACTATATGTCACTGGCAACATTTGGTGAACTGTTCTTGTAGCAGACTATATGTCACTGGCAACATTTGATGAACTGTTCTTGTAGCAGACTATATGTCACTGGCAACATTTGGTGAACTATTCTTGTAGCAGACTATATGTCACTGGCAACATTTGGTGAACTGTTGTTGTAGCAGACTATATGTCACGGGCAACATTTGGTGAACTGTTGTTGTAGCAGACTATATGTCACAGGCAACATTTGGTGAACTATTCTTGTAGCAGACTATATGTCACTGGCAACATTTGGTGAACTATTCTTGTAGCAGACTATATGTCACTGGCAACATTTGGTGAACTGTTCTTGTAGCAGACTATATGTCACTGGCAACATTTGATGAACTGTTCTTGTAGCAGACTATATGTCACTGGCAACATTTGGTGAACTATTCTTGTAGCAGACTATATGTCACTGGCAACATTTGGTGAACTGTTCTTGTAGCAGACTATATGTCACTGGCAACATTTGGTGAACTATTCTTGTAGCAGACTATATGTCACTGGCAACATTTGGTGAACTGTTCTTGTAGCAGACTATATGTCACTGGCAACATTTGGTGAACTGTTCTTGTAGCAGACTATATGTCACTGGCAACATTTGGTTGAATTTTTCTTGTAGCAGACTATATGTCGCTGGAAACACTTGGTGAACTGTTGTTGTAGCAGACTATATGTCACTGGCAACATTTGGTGAACTATTCTTGTAGCAGACTATATGTCACTGGCAACATTTGGTGAACTATTCTTGTAGCAGACTATATGTCACTGGCAACATTTGGTGAACTATTCTTGTAGCAGACTATATGTCACTGGCAACATTTGGTGAACTGTTCTTGTAGCAGACTATATGTCACTGGCAACATTTGGTGAACTGTTCTTGTAGCAGACTATATGTCACTGGCAACATTTGGTTGAATTTTTCTTGTAGCAGACTATATGTCGCTGGAAACACTTGGTGAACTGTTGTTGTAGCAGACTATATGTCACTGGCAACATTTGGTGAACTATTCTTGTAGCAGACTATATGTCACTGGCAACATTTGGTGAACTATTCTTGTAGCAGACTATATGTCACTGGCAACATTTGGTGAACTGTTCTTGTAGCAGACTATATGTCACTGGCAACATTTGGTGAACTGTTCTTGTAGCAGACTATATGTCACAAGCAACATTTGGTGAACTATTCTTGTAGCAGACTATATGTCACTGGCAACATTTAGTGAACTACTCTTGTAGCAGACTATATGTCACTGGCAACATTTAGTGAACTGTTCTTGTAGCAGACTATATGTCACTGGCAACATTTGGTGAACTGTTCTCGTAGCAGACTATATGTCACTGGCAACATTTGGTGAACTATTCTTGTAGCAGACTATATGTCACTGGCAACATTTGGTGAACTATTCTTGTAGCAGACTATATGTCACTGGCAACATTTGGTGAACTATTCTTGTAGCAGACTATATGTCACTGGCAACATTTGGTGAACTATTCTTGTAGCAGACTATATGTCACTGGCAACATTTGGTGAACTGTTCTTGTAGCAGACTATATGTCACTGGCAACATTTGGTGAACTGTTCTTGTAGCAGACTATATGTCACAAGCAACATTTGGCGAACTATTCTTGTAGCAGACTATATGTCACTGGCAACATTTAGTGAACTATTCTTGTAGCAGACTATATGTCACTGGCAACATTTAGTGAACTGTTCTTGTAGCAGACTATATGTCACTGGCAACATTTGGTGAACTGTTCTCGTAGCAGACTATATGTCACTGGCAACATTTGGTGAACTATTCTTGTAGCAGACTATATGTCACTGGCAACATTTGGTGAACTGTTCTTGTAGCAGACTATATGTCACTGGCAACATTTGGTGAACTGTTTTTGAAGCAGGGCTATACGACACTGACATCATTTTGTAAACTGTTCTTGGAGCAGAATTTACGACACATTTGGTAAACTGTCTGTCACAGTTTCATCAAGCCTGTGGCTCTTTACATCCGACTTCTACTTAAGGGTTAAAGCTCAGTCTCACAGTGACATCGGACATAAAGTTGTACATGTATAGTCCTCCACAGAAAATTCCAGCAACTATAGAATCAACCAACTCCCCTCTGCCGTGCGTCCACCTTGACGAGGTAGAGGGGCTTGAGCGTTCCAATGACCCCAAGAGCTATGCCGACGGTAGCACAGCTACTGGTAGGGTCACCCATGTCGGACAGGTCAAGGGAGAGGGACCAGACGAAGTGACGCACAAACCTGCTGCCTTGTAGGTAGACTGGGGACAGTCAAAGGCTAGGGAAAGCATCCCGAAAAATGCTTGTCGAAATCGGATGTACTGAGCCACAGGCTTGACAAAGAAGTGCAACGTAACTTTATCATTTCATGATGCCACAGATGAAAATTAATCGTTATGGTGCTAATCCCGTGAAGTCCCATCAGGCGGTGATAGTGCCGGGCCCCCTGCCTCGAGGGGGTCCACCCATGACTACTGGTGGTCACCTTCCCCTGTGCTGTGGAGTCAAGGCACAGAGGAGTAGGTTAAGAGCTATTGACCAAACACCCCGGACTCTCAACATACTACAATGGAATGCCGAAGGAGTTTATAACAAGAAAGCCTCCCTAACACAGCGTCTTCATAAAGATAGAATAGATGTGGCATGCATTCAAGAGACACACCTCAACGCCAATCGCACATTTTCAGTCGAGGGATATCAGGCCACACGTTTTGACCGCGAAGGACACAAAGGAGGAGTTGTAATACTTACACGAAATACAATACCTTGCAGCGAAGTATCTGTGATCTCTGACAACCAAACGGAAATTATAGGTGTTGATATAATGATAAAGGACATGAAAATAAGAATTTACAATCTGTATAGCCCGGCAGATAAGGATCTTACACTCTCAAACATGGAAATAACTGACACAAATTGCATTGTTGTCGGAGACTTTAATAGCCGCTCAGAAAGATGGGGATACCCAGATACTGACAAAAGAGGAGATGAAGTGGAGGACTGGGAAATAGACTCAAATCTCCATCTACTCAACAAAGCGGATGACACACCGAGCTTCTACTCCAGAAGATGGATTACCACTTCTACTCCAGACTTAGCTTTCTGCACAGGAGACATCCTCCACAAAATCGATCGCCATGTGCTTGACCAATTAGCAGGTAGTGACCACAGACCAATCAAGCTCATAATAAATATGGAGTATGTTCCACAGGAGCAAAAGCCTTTGCCTCGCTGGAATTACAAACGAGCAGATTGGGACAGATTTGCCATACTAACAGACATATATTGTGAAAACATAAATACACGATATGGCAACATGAAGCAAATGGTGGAAAGTCTAAACAGAGCAATAATACAGGCGGCCACTGAGTCTATTCCAAGAGGAGCGAGGAAAAATTACAAACCATACTGGACTGAGGAACTACAAATTTTGGAGGACAAAGTTGAAGATGCTAGGAAGACCGCAGAGAGAGAACAAACAACTGAAGCGAACATCTCTCTCAAAGCCATCTCAGCAAAATATAAAAGAACAGTAAATCAAACAACAAGAGATTGTTGGAGGAAAAAAAACAGAAAACCTGAATTTTGACAGGGATGGAAACAAACTATGGAAACTAGTGAAAGCCATGAACAATGAAGGACCTAGAAACAAACAAATAACAATTAAACAAGGAAATGCCTTGCTTACAGGAAAAAAGGCTGCAAATGCACTAATGGAACACTATGCCAGTGCAAACCACATTGATATTACAGCCGAACAGAAGAAAGCAATCAAAGATAAACAGATACATCATAGATATACAGAGACAGCAGCAGAATATATGATGGCAAATCTAACAATGGAAGAAATGGAACAGGCAATGAATACCCTAAAAAGGAAGACATCACCAGGAAAGGATGGAATCACAAATGAAATGCTAATAGGACTAGGCACTAAGGCAAAAAAGAAACTACTAGCAGTCCTAAATTACAGCTGGAAGAGGGGAATAGTCCCACAGGCATGGAAGGAAGCTATACTAATACCAGTCCCAAAGAAAGGAAAAGACCTGGAAGAACCAAATGGCTATCGACCTATCAGTCTTCTTAGCTGTGTAGGAAAATTAATGGAACGCATTATCAATGGCAGGCTAACATGGCATCTGGAAGAAAACCAACTCTTAACACCTCACCAAGCAGGATTCAGAAAGTACAGATCCACTGAAGATCAAATAACCTATATAGCTCAGGAAATAGAGGATGCCTTCCAAGAGAAAAAGCACACACTAGCGGTCTGGATAGATTTAGAAAAAGCATTTGATAAAGTATGGAAGGAAGGACTGAAAGTAAAACTGCAAAAAATGCATGTTTGTGGGAAAATGTACAAATGGATCAGCCACTACCTTGAGAACAGAACTGCCAGGACAAAAGTACAAGGACAAACCAGCAAAATGATGCTGTTGGAGCAAGGTGTCCCCCAAGGAGAAGTTCTTTCACCAACATTATTCCTAGCATATATAAACGACATCACGGAAAATTTTCCAGCCAGAGTACACACATCATCCTTTGCAGATGACCTAGCCATATGGACATCTGAAGAATATATTAGTACAGCTAACAGCAGAATACAGCAAGCCCTATTAGCGCTAGAGGACTGGTCAAAATCATGGCTAGTGAAGATAACTGAGGAGAAAACAACATGCACAGTATTCTCCCTCTCAAATAAAACTCAGCAACCTAAGCTGGTATTGAATGGAAAAATATTGCGCCATGAAGAAAATCCAAACTATCTAGGAGTCACCTTTGATCGTCGTCTGACATGGAAGACACAGGTTGAGAAAAATCGAACAAGAGCAAGGCAAAGAATGGCAATCATGAAAAAGCTTGCTGGTACAACGTGGGGAGCAGATGAGAAAGTTCTCAAGAAGTTATATACTGGACGGGTGAGGCCAGTACTGGAATATGGCATTGCAGCTTGGGCAACAGCAGCTAAGTCAAACTTTAACAAAATAAGCAGAGTCCAAAATCAAGGAATGCGAATCATAACTGGAAGCCTGAAGACAACGCCTATTAATGAACTAGAAAAGATCACTTGTTTACAACCAATGCAGGATAGAAGAGATAGCAGAGCCCAGCAACAAGCTGAAAAATTTAGAAGATTGACAGACCACCCTATGTATAAAAGGTTTAGTGGTTTTGGAAAGGGAAGACTGAAGCGTAGCAACTTTGTAGAAACTGCAAAACGAAAGATTAGGGCAGATCCCATAATTAACATATCAACAGTCAAACCCATTTACAATGCAGACAAGTTCCCAGCTTGGAGACAGCAGCTACTGCCTGAGATGATAGAAAACATTCCTGGTATTGAGAAAAAGAACACTCAGCATGAAACCGAAAGAAGAGAAATAACCCTAAACTACATAAAAGAACATTACCCAAGCAGCAATTGGACCCATGCATATACAGATGGATCAGCCAAAAATTCAGTAGAGAATGGGGGAGGAGGAATTCTCCTAAATTTAAAAAATGGAGTGAAAAAAACACATTCAGTGGCAACTGGAAAGTTTTCAAGTAACTTCAAAGCGGAGGTAGAGGCTCTGAAAACTGCAGCAGAAATGCTCTTGATGGAAGAAAATAAAGAGACGCAAATAGCTATCTTTACAGATGCAAAGTCAGTTGTCTCAATACTGAAGAGCAATTACAGCACAGAAATAGCTGACCTAAGAGCAGCACTCCATGGTCTATGCCAGAAATCCAAAAAAGTTGTAATACAGTGGATACCATCACATTGCAGTATACCTGGAAATGAAGAGGCTGACAGACTGGCAAAAGAGGGCGGACGACTACCACAGCCTGACATAGACATAACCTATAACGAGGCAAAGAGGTTGATAAAAAGCACTTATAGAACCAAATGGGAATCGGAGCATCCAGGTCACCAGAAGGATGATGCATTATACAAACTCGACCGAAGAGAACAAGTAGCAATCTTCAGACTCCGCACAGGACATAACAGGCTGAAATACCACTTGTTCAATAAACTAAAGATAGGAGATACCGATGAATGCAATTGTGGAACTGGTAAAATGACAGCTAAACATTTGCTGCAGGAGTGCCCAATATATGCAGAACAGAGAAAGATATTTTGGCCCACACCTGCTTCATTTGAGGACAAGCTCTATGGAGATATCAACAAGCTCAAGTTGACTGCAGCTTACTTTAACTACATTCAGGTTGACATTTAAAGATGCATGAAGAAGTATTTAGACTGCCGCACTTCATACCACAGGTATGTCGGTTACAAAAGCGCCCCAGAGGCATGAAATGGAATATTGCTTGGATAGCAAATCCATTACGTGGAAAGTCCGAACCAAAAGCTCACTGTGTGGGCTTCATAAAAGGTGGAAAAAGTGTCCCAGTGGCACGAAATGGAATATTGCTTGGATAGCAAATCCATTATGTGGAAAGTCCGAATCGAAAGCACACTGTGTGTGCTTCATAAAAGGTGGAAAAAGTGTCCTAGTGGCACGAAATGGAATATTGCTTGGATAGCAAATCCATTATGTGGAAAGTCCGAATCGAAAGCTCACTGTGTGGATGTCATCTGCAGACTGCATACTTCTGGTTTCCGGAAGAACAGCCTATGGTGAATGGAAGGCCCAATATACGGAAGTGAGGCTAAGCAGCCATGTGCAGGACGTGACGATTCCTTGGGTGTGCCCAGTACCAGAGCGCTGTGTGTCGGCTCTGCAAGTATGGAAGCCTCCTTGGATGGCGGGGAATGCCCATGGTCTGCCCCTGCCTTCCCTTGAGGGCTGACCAGGATGTCTTTGGCTGTTCTATATGGGCCAGCTGGGATGGGGGATAACACCACAACAGTGAGAGCCAAACGTCCTAAGAAACCCCCGGGAAGGTTAACCCGGTCAACAAATGCCCGCAGAAGTCGGATGTGTCGGCCTAACGGCGCAAGAACGCAGCTCTGCTGTGGACAGGCACAACGCAATCACGTCCGAAAAAAACCTCCGGATGAACGAAGAAGAAGAAGAAGAAGAAGAAGAAGAAGAAGAAGAAGAAGAAGAAGAAGAAGAAGAAGAAGAAGAAGAAGAAGAAGAAGAAGAAGAAGAAGAAGAAGAAGAATCAACCAACTTATTTTATGTTTTCCTTTTTCCATTCTACCATTACCTCTACCCCGTTCAACCTCAAAAAAGAAGTTATGTTAGGGTCCATCCCTGGCTCAGATTAATAATCCGGTGACCGAGACAGCCACAAATAGGATTTTAATGTGAAGGTGATTGTTTTACAAAGAGGGTAATGATGGCAACCAAAGATCCTAATCAAACTTTCATCTGCGCGGCTCTGTGGTGAAGAGGTTACGAAAGCATTTCATAATCCCACATACTGCGTTCAAAACACAGCTGCGGGCGATTTGGAAGCAGACCGCCTTGCGTTGGTTTTTATTTAAAGGAAATGGTATGAGCGCCGGTCGTTCAGAAAGCAATCGCAAACTACTGAACCTAAACTTGCAAGGAGATCATAAACAGCCAAAACATGCTGGGGTTGGCTGTGACGACCTGTAAAGGATATGCAACTTTTTTTTATATAACTGGGATGTTTATAGTATTTTTTTGTTGTGTGCTCGCTGGCTTTAAACTCAAACGTAGCCCACACATACTACTTCTACTAGAAGTTCTAGCAGTGCTCAACTGAATTTTGCATGTGGATTAGTTTTACCTATTAAGTGTCCCTAGCCATCAGGTGAACCCACTCCAACTTCAGAAGTACTTGTAATTTACGTCCCCAAGTCAAGGACGATAGGTCAACATTTTAGTCGAACTGTCCGATGTAGGGTTTGAACCCCTTACCTCAGCATCAGCACACCGTATGTTTAAGAACACGCGTTCTTATCCATTCGTCCATGCTGAACTACGTATGTATTATGACTTCTTTGTCTTCTTTGCCTTGTGTAACTAGTTTCCTTCATGTGTTTTAAACGACGAGCATATTGGCATAGCTTGCCTCCGTGGTTTTTTTTCTCCGTGGTGACATTTCAGATCTGCATATGGCAGGCAGGCAGGCAGGCAGGCAGGCAGCTAGGCGGACGGGCTGCAGCCTCCTTCATGTTGTTGTTGTCTGTGCTTCAGTCTTATACTTTACTGCAGTGTTGTTGTTGTCTGTGCTTCAGCCTTATACTTTACTGCAGCGACTCTCAAAGTTGATGAAACCGTCCCCTGAGTAAACGTGGATATATCATCATCATCAAGTGCCATGCCAGATGGCGTAGGTGTTCATGTCTCTTCACATATTTCGGTCTATGGAGTTCTGGATCAACTCTGCTGCCGATATTCCTCCATGCCACCGTCTGAATCTATCCAGCATCATTTCTCATGATCGGCCTCTGCCTCTCTTCCCCTCGATCTTTCCAGTCGTCACGATGTTCTCCAATGCCTCTCTTCTAATCAAATGACAAAAGAAATCTGTTTGTCTTTCTTATTGTTCTATATAATGTTTTCGTTTCATTAGCCTCTTGCAGAAAATCGTCGTTAGACACTCTGGCAGTCCAGGGAATTCGCAACATTGGCCTTATGAACCACATCTCTGTTGCTTCCAATTTCTTCCTAATTTGTTCATTTACATTACATGGCTCACCGTTCTTACGTTCCAGGTTGCAAGCCGTAGCCTGAAGTTTCTATTTTTCTTTTTAGTAATACCTGGTGCATTGGTTTTCCACCCTGCGATACAGATTTTGTCCTTGCCCCAAGCACCCATTGAAGCAGGCAGGCTATGGCGGATCAGCACCAAATTGGCCTGGGGACTGCCAAGCTTGAGGCGGGCGGTAGCTGATCAGTGACACCTGTAGGTGTCTCCCACCGTCAGAGGCGACGCGTGGCGCCCCATGTCTACGCCAATTGACAAGGACTTATAACACGTAACAGTTGCCTCTCGCTTTGATTCCGAGACCGGTTAAGACCAGGGACGGAGTTATACCTCTCCATAGCACAATGCCTGGGCTAAAATATAGAGACAAGTGTTGCCCATGCAACATGATCCCTCTCTCAGCCTGTCCAGTTCACTCCAGAGGAAAGATAACAGCAGCACATCTGGAACAAGACAAGTTGCAGAAGCTGCCGGATCAGCAAAGCAATGCTCTAACTGTCCGCCTGTCGGAGCTCCGATCCTAGACCAGCTGCCAACGAAGCCGTAGGGCCTTGTCTGCCCTGCCATAAAATTTTGTCTTAAGGTTGCATTTCCTCGCACCAGGATAACACTTGTACCCTCCCAATTGCGCTCTTCGGCCCGAAGCCGTTGACACAATGTGGGATGTCGGGTTTGGTAAGCGCCGTCCAACATTTGGAGTTGGTAGTACAGGTAGTACCGTCTGTTGTCAACACGGAAGACCTGACTGTACACTTAGATGTGAGGTCATAGATTATGAGAATTGTACAAATTTGCTGCCCTGGGTGTGAATGAACAGGCTGATAGGCTGGCGGGGAATGCACCTCTTAGTGGTAGATTATCTATGAACAATGGAGACGTGATCGGGTGCCTGTGAGACCAGGTGGAGATGGCGAGGGAATAGAGTGTTTGAATGTGCTGAGTGCAGTGATATTGTTTCTTAGCTCAACTGAACAACTCAACTCAACAACTCAACTCAACTCAACAACTCAACTCAACTCAACTAAGTTCAACAACTCAACACCTCAACCAGGACATGCCGGAGGTAAAGGTAATGAACGCGGAGATCTGCTGGCAAGTACTGCACCAATACTCACTGGCTTTCTTTGGTCATGCGATGAGAAGAGGGACATTGGAGAACATCGTGACGACTGGAAAGATCAAGAGGAAGAGAGGCAGGGGCCGACCAAGAGAAATGATGCTGGATGGATTGAGATGATGGCATGGAGCAATATCAGCAGCTTAGTTGATACAGAACACCAAAGATCGAGATTTGTGGAGATACGTGAACGTCTACGCCAGCTGGCATGACATAAGTGATAATGATGATGGTGATGACACGCGGAAAGAAGCATGGACAGTGCCGATATAATCAATGGAGTACAACTCGGTTGGCGGATACTGACAAGACTCCGATGATAGCCCTATTACATGACCTGAAGGGATTATGGTCAGGCACGTCGATGCCTCCTTCGTTGGAAAGAGAGAATGTACCATAACCAACTCCTAAAGGGAACAATGAAATGAAATACTTTGGAATGGCTGCTGCATCGGATGACTAAGCACGTATGGAAATTCCGAAAAAGCAGTGGCATCTTTGCAGAAAGAAACAGAAGAGAGAAATAAACGCTACGAAGAAAAAGCGTAGAAGACAAAAAGAGCAACAATAAGAGAGAAGAAGTAAGATGATGAGAAAGAAGAATAAATGGAGAAGACGAACAGAGGACAAATGAGAGAGAAGAGATAAGAGAATGAGAAAGAAGACACACGACGAAGAAATAAAGGAAGTGGAAGTCGGATGAGGAAGAAGAAGTGCACTCTCTTCTTTTCTATCCCCATTGTTCTCCTCCATATCTTCCTTTCCACCATGTTTCTTTTCCTGTAACTTACAATGACCTCACAAAATGCAACACAGCATTCATCACGCCTCTTCTCCCCTCCTCCTACCCCCACTCCCAAGCCCCAGCCCCGAATCTTGCCAAGTTCGGAACCCAAATACTGCTACCCTTTGAGGGCTACTTCATTCATTGTGTCCTGTTTCCTCGTTGGCAGGCCGGTGAAAGCTATTACAGTAATACGTTTTCCCTATAAAACACCTGGACATCATTTCCATGACGTAGCACGCGGCATATTTCAACAAAAGCAAAACAAAAGGAAGACAAGGATACCTTTAAAGGATTTAAACATATGGGATATGTATTCTAGCCCCATATTTCTAAACGTCACTCGAAACACGATGGCTGATGTGGTCTATATCACGGTGTCCGCCTTTACCTCCAGAACACTTCCTGGTTCCCATTTTAGGCTGAGTGGACTGGGAGACTAGACCCATCTTTAACAATCATCGCGAAGATGAAGGGGGGGGCGAAGGAGGAGGAGGAGGAAGTGAAGAAGAAAAAGGAAGAGGTGGGCGGAAAAAAAAGAAGGAGGAGGAGAAGGCGAGGAAGAAGAAGGGGAGCAGGCAAAGAAGAAGGAGTAGGAGAAGGAGGCGAAGAAGGAGGAGGGGGAAGTGAAGAAGAACAAAGAGGAGGGTGGGCGAAAAAATGGAGGAGGAGGAGCAGGCGAGGAAGAAGAAGGAGGAGCAGGCAAAGAAGAACGAGGAGGAGGGGACGAAAAAGATGGAGGAGGAAGAGAGGATGAAGAATCTTTATAGACAGACGACATGTAGGCATGTATACAATACATATCGGCAGTCAGACAGATGGGCGGGCGGGCGGGCAGTTGATGTCCTGCCTGTCTGCGCGCCTGCCGATGTGTCTGTCTGATTGTCTGTCTTTATGTCTATATACTTCTTTGCCAGCAAGTAAGTGTCCCGGCCTGTCTGTACTCATTGCCTCCCAATCTGTCTGACTCCAAGCTTGTCATCTGTCTGTCTGTCTGTCTTCCTGTCTGAGTAATGCCGAGTTGTCTGTCTATGAAACTGTCTATCCCCCTCTCTATCCACTTGAATGTCTGCTCGCCCGCGCGGAGGAGCGTACGGGTAGAAGGAGGGACGGACGGGCTGAAGGACAGCATAGCTAGACAGGCAGGCGGACGGACGGACGGGCGGGCGGGCGGGCGGACGGACGGACGGGCGGGCGGGCGGGCGGGCGGGCGAGCGAGCGGCGGGAGGGCGAGCGGGAGGGAGGGCGGACGGAGAGACGGACGGGCTGAAGGACAGCATAGCTAGACAGGCAGGAAATCAGGCAGGCGGACGGACGGACGGACGGACGGGCGGACGGACGAGCGGGCGGTCGAGCGGGCGGGATGGCAACTGGAGGGCGGAAGGGCGAGCGGGAGGGGGGCGATGGAGGGACAGACGGACAGACAGACAGACAGACAGACAGACAGACAGACAGACAGACAACCAGACAGACAGACAGACAGACAGACAGACAGACAGACAGACAGACAGATAGATAGATAGATAGATAGATAGATAGATAGATAGATAGATAGATAGATAGATAGATAGATAGATTGATAGATAGATAGATAGATAGATAGATAGATAGATAGATAGATATGCAGGCGGGCAGGAAAATGGGTAGTCGGGTAGTTTAGGTAGTCAGGTTGGCAAATAGAGGTATGTAGATTGGCAAGCAGGCAGGCAAGCTGACAGGTAGATAGGCAGGCAGGCAGGCAAGTAGGTAGGCATTCAGGCAGGCAGGTAGGTAGGTCGGAATTTAGGCAGGTAGGCAAAGGTAAGTGGGTAGGTATGCAAAGATAAGTGGGTAGGTAGGCAGAAGCAGATAGGCAGACAGCTACCCTTCGCCACAAGTTGTGTCATACTGTGCACTTCCAAGTTTGTCGGAAGCGCCGTGGCCTTGGTTGAAAGTAATGAAAGAACTGCAGACAGGACTGCCAATCTGCAACACAAGAAACAAGGGAGACCACGCCGTTGTTAACCAATTGTCTGCAGCAGGTCGTAACTCTAGACCCTTCAGAAATGTAATCAGAAGCTCATGTATATTTTATGAAGAAAGTAATTAACAGCGGCCATATCTGTCCACGGAACTCAGAAACAAGTTGTAAGATGTTATATATTGCCCTCATTATTTTATGAGGGGGCTTCAAGGGACAACCTTAAAAGTGTGATAGAAGTTACAATAATCATGTCACTGCTTTGGAATATGTCAATATTGTTGTTAATGACGTCAAGTGAGTTGAGCAGTGACATCACGGTGCAGACGAAC
The DNA here is from genome assembly GCA_963921405.1 of Cepaea hortensis. Classification (NCBI taxonomy): domain Eukaryota; kingdom Metazoa; phylum Mollusca; class Gastropoda; order Stylommatophora; family Helicidae; genus Cepaea; species Cepaea hortensis. Next base: position 411,905,787 of record OY992876.1, read on the forward strand.
ACTATGACACCATTAAGACAGTTTGAAGATGGCCGCTCCACTTTTGACATGCACCAAAGAGAAGCAGCGTTCTGTTATGCGTTTTTGACCAATGAAGGGGTGACACCTATAGAAATTCATCAGCGATTGAAGGTCAAGTATGGTGACGCATGCTTGTCAGTCCAGCAAGTGTATGAGTGCGGTAGGAAGTTTCAAAGCGGCATGACTTCTGTGATAGACTGTTCACGACCGACCGGGTTAAGCACACCGAGTAGTGACCAGAGCATTTTATAAATACAGGAATTCAAGCACTTTACAGGCGCTGGGAGACTTGCATTGAACACAGTAGAGACTACATCCAACAATATGTTGATGTATTTGTTCTTTACTTTCTTCAGAATATATTAAAATTAAACTAAACAATATTTAAGATTTTCATTTGAACCCCTCTCGTGTATTACTGAATGGCAGACACAGAATTGAGAGAGTTGCGTGAAACAGGATGTGAGACATGTGCAGTCTTCGTAGCATGTTAACTAATTCATTGCCGAAGGATAGTATAGTACCGAAGGATAGTATATCGCCAAAATTGATTTAACATTTGGACAGAAGGATAATATATCGCCGTACTAGGGTCATCGATTTGATTGTTTCGTTTCGAGGTATTTTCCGCAATTTTAATGTTAAGTGAATGGAAATTTTAATTATAATATATGTTCATTAGATTATGTACCATATTTGGTCCAAACCTCCTTGTTGTTTGGCGCTGAATCAGTCAAGAATCCCATGGACAGCTAAGAACATGAATGCCCAAGAACTAGATTCTTCATGCCAGTTACTCTGTCATTTGCAGTTTTCCAGGTGTGCTTTCCCCTAGCCTTTGACTGTCCCCAGTCTACCTACAAGGCAGCAGGTTTGTGCCTCACTTCGTCTGGTCCCTAGCCTGTAACTGTCCCCAGTCTACCTACAAGGCATCAGGTGTGTGCCTTACTTCGTCTGGTCCCTAACCTTTGACTGTCCCCAGTCTACCTACAAGGCAGCAGGTTAGTGCCTCACTTCGTCTGGTCCCTAGCCTGTAACTGTCCCCAGTCTACCTACAAGGCATCAGGTGTGTGCCTTACTTCGTCTGGTCCCTAACCTTTGACTGTCCCCAGTCTACCTACAAGGCAGCAGGTTTGTGTCTCACTTCGTCTGGTCCCTAGCCTTTGATAGTCCCAGTCTACCTACAAGGCAGCAGGTTTGTCCCTCACTTCGTCTGGTCCCTATCTCTTAAATGAAAGATATATAGGTACAGGGAGTCCCATCACGGATACTATCGATAGGGTGTGGAGTTTTCGGTTGTCACATATTCTAGGCCACAGCACACGAGGTGGGGTGGCCAGTCTGTCTGTCTGTCTGTCTGTCTGTCTGTCTGTCTGTCTGTCTGTCTGTCTGTCTCTGTCTGTCTGTCTGTCTGTCTCTCTCTCTCTCTCTCTCTCTCTCTCTCTCTCTCTCTCTCTCTCTCTCTCTCTCTCTCTCTCTCTCTCTCTCTCTCTCTCTCTCGTCCCCACTCCCCCAATTGAAAAATGTATAAGAAGTGTTCTGTACTTGACTGGTCAGAATATATTGTAGTTCAAATTAAAAAGCGACCAGATCTATTGGTTGATCTGAGTCAAAACTCCATATCACAGCACTTGGGACATTCCTGTACGTGCTCCGACCTCATCTTCAACAACCAGCCAAGAGTCCCAATACTAAAGGTACAAGGTGCAGTTTGATGACGTGTCCGTCTGGCCTTTTCATTTGTGTGTTGAGCGTCGGTCAGATTCTCTGATCACTCTCTGCGGCCCCGTTCTCTCCGGGCCACGATGATTGACACATAATCGACCCCAAAGAGCTCAGACCACATCTGCCTTATCCTGCACCAATATCCCAAGCTGCACTGCAGACCCTGCCAGACTTTCCGTTTCCTCGTTTCCTCGTACAATAGCAATTTAGCAATTAGAAGGATCCAGCCAGTTTTATGCAAACAGAAACAGTTCGAGATAAATCTGAAATGACCTCAGAACAGGACACAATAGATTACGCAAACACATGTATACAACATTCAAGATTGGCGAATAAGACACGTGCATGTGTGGATTGGCGTCGCAGACAGCAGATCGCATACTCAAAGACTGCCCTAAATACGACATATCTAGGCAAACCTTCTGGCCTGGAGAGAAGACTGTGGAAGATCAACTCTAAGGACCACAGAGTGAACTAAAAAAGACAGTCAAATTCACACAAGAGGTAACATTGCAGTTATAGACACATATCAAGCGATCGAGAGAAGAAGAAGAATCACAACTCGTTAACAATTGTTCTGGAAACAAGGCCGGACCAACAACACGACCACTACGAACAACGGACCAGCAGAGGCCAGCACGGCTGGGACATTTGGTCCACCAACAACTGAGCTCCCGAACCAAGTTACTATAAGAACATATGCAGATGGGATTTCAGAAAATATGCCTGGCTGGACAAACACGCAAGAAGGTTAGTGATGATGATGACGATGGTGGTGGTGGTGGTGGTGGTGGTGGTGGTGGTGGTGGTGGTGGTGGTGGTGGTGGTGGTGGTGGTGGTGGTCGTCGTCGTCGTCGTCGTCGTCGTCGTCGTCGTCGTCGTCGTGGCAGTAGTAGTAGTGGTAGTGATGGTGATGATGTTGATGGTCATGATGATGATGATAATGATGATGATAATGGTAGTGGCGGTGATGACGTTGACGATGTCGGTGGTGATTATGACCATGATAATGATGTTGACAATAGTGGTGGTAGTATTGTGTTGATGGTAGTGACAATGGTGATGGTTGTGATAATGTTGGTGGTGGTGGCTTCAATGATACAGATGTTTTGGATGATGATGATGTTTGTGGTAATCGTGATGTGTGTGTTGATAGTGATGATGGTAGTGGCGGCTGAGGATGACGACCATGGTGGTGGTGGTGGTGGTGTTGTGGTTGTGGTGAGAATGTTGTGGATGCTGATAATGATGTTATTGGTGGTATTCATAATGCATTGGCAATGGTGGTGGTGGTGGTGGTGTTGTGGTTGTGGTGAGAATGTTGTGGATGCTGATAATGATGTTATTGGTGGTATTCATAATGCATTGGCAATGGTGGTGTTGATAATAATGATAGTAGTGCTGCTGGTGATCATGAAGATACTGATGATAGCAACGGTAGTAGAGATTGAATGGTAGTGATGATTGCGATGTTGGTGTTGAAGGTGATGTTTGTAGTGACGTATCGATGGTGCAGATGTTGTTGATGATGGTCGGTTGAGGATGAATATCTTTTAGGTGGTGGTGGTGGTGGTTGTAGTGGTGATATTGGTGGTGGTGGTTATAGTGGTGGTGGTGGTTATAGTGGTGGTGGTGGTGGTTTAGTTGCAGTTGTGGTGGTGGTTGTGGTGTTGGTATGGATGTTGGTAATAATGGTATTGATAATGCCAAAGGCAATACTAGTGTTAATTATAATAACGATGATAGTGTTGGTGATGATACTCAAGACAGTATGATGATGGCGATGATGATGTTAACGCCAGTGACCAACCATAAAGGCCCACATAAACATTCCCAGCTCGGCAACAGTTACTCTGAAAACAAGGCCGGACCAACAACACAACCACTTCGAGCGACAGACCAGCAGAAGCCAGCACGGCTGGGACATTTGGCCCACTAGCAGGTGAACTCCTGAACCCAGATAATATATGCAGATGGGATTTCAGAAACTATGCCTGGCTGGACAAACATTAAAGACTGTTAGTTCTGATCCGTGTCGCCGACGAAATCCTGGGGCCGGCCCACGTGTACGCATGTGTGTGTAAACTTGACCGAACAAATACTATGTTGTTTGTTATCAGAGCAGGCGGTATCGCTCTTTAAGCATTTCCGTAGGTGGTCAGGCTCTCTCGGGAGATGAACACGAGTAAGCTTATGATGAAACGAATGTGGAAGAAGATGTATTTCGCATGCTAAGCATTTCTCACCGGTCCAGAATTGGTAGCGGTTCTCTCCGCGTGAGGAACTTACGGGGGGTGTGTGAGCCGGTCGCTCAGAAATCAATGGCAAACTACTGAGCTTAATCTTGCCAAGAAATCAACAATCAGCTAAAAGATGCTGATGTTGACAGTGATGTCCTGTAAAAGATATGCGAACAAACATAAAAAAAGCATTTCTCAATAAATATTTCGCGAGTATATAATTCACAACTTAATTATTTCACCTAATGTCACGTAAAGGGCCCCTTAAGCGTCTTGATGTAAGTTGGATATATGGTGCTAAATCCATATTTGTATAGACCAATAAATAGGCACTTCATGGGTGATAGGGCCAATATCACAACGATTGCCTTTACGTCCCATGTCATTTCCTGGGAGCCATGTTAGGATGGGTCCACCTGGTATCCATGTTAGACTGGATCCACCTGGGAGCCATGTAAGGCTGGATCCAGCTGGGAGCCATGCTAGGCTGGATCCACGTGCGAGCCCAGTGCCATTGTTTGTTTTACTCCACCAAGACGGGGATTCGAACACATGTTTACCGTGTTGGCAGGCAATGGAATGACAGTATAATAAACAAAGACGCTGGGAACCTGGCCCAGCTGACAAACCTCCCACGTCATTGATTGGACGGCACATTTTGGAAACAGGTCACATGATTGAAAGGGGCAATGCGATTCGCATGTTGTTTAACTAACACCTGGTGGTTTGTGAAAGGTCGCTGAAGCAATCTCCATTAATCGGCAGATGCCAGTCTTGTGCAAACCGAAAGATGCTGTAGTCAGTTTAAAATTACAATGGTGGACAATTGACATTACTGTGTGAATATGTGTATATTTCAGCATGAAAGATTTATCGAATCACTTTAGTTTATGTTGTGTGAGTTCTGCAGTATGTAAGTTACGAGATGCAGTGAACAATGCCAGGCAATAAACCGTGCAAGCTATTGTTTGCGTCTTCGTTATTCAAATTCACTACGGGGAAACATTGTTTTGAATGGTAACTTTCTCATAATTTAAAAAAAAAAACGGACCCATTTCACACCATAAGGCGCCTAAACACTGGTACCAGCAAATATCCATGGAATTAAAAGCAATCGACGGGATATTTACCCCATATGGTGTTATACCCATTTCTATATATGCCAATCGGCACTCGGTTGGTGCTGAAGCCAGTACCGAGCCGGGCACATTTATTTCCCGAGTCATTCTTAGTACCAACTGTAGGCTGGGTCAACCATGTCAATTTTGAAAAATCCGAATTCGCACTGCTGCGGATCGAACCCATGACCTCTACAACACCACCGAGGTTCTCAACTATTTTACGTAGCAAGTTTTATTTAATAAATATCATCATCATCATCATCATGTACCGTGCCGATAAGCGTGGGCGGTCATGTTTCGCCATCTCACACGATCACCAGAGTCGTGGATCAGTTCTGTGTTCTTGTCTCGCCCATACCACGTGGCCAAGCCATCCAGTTATTTACTTCTCTGCTTTCCTCATGTTCTTTTCCCCCTCAATCTTGCCAGTTATCACCAAGTTCTCCAATCTATTTCTTCTCATAACGAGTCCAAAATATGTTGACTGTCTGGTGTCTAATTTCTCTAATCAGTTTACGGTTTTCATTTGTTTCTTGTAGGACTGTGTCAATGATTTTTCTGTCTGCCTATGGTATTCTTTGCATTTTCCTCAGAAACCACATTTCCACAGCCATCAGATGTTTTTCAGCTTGTCTGCTCATTGTCCATGCTTCACATCCATACAAAAGCACAGGTTCTATGTAACACTTCAACACTATTTTTCTCGTTGTAAATAGCATCTTTTTCTTGGTCTTACTAAGTATACCTGCCACACGCTATCTTACATTTAATTATTTCACGTTAGGTGGCCACAAACTAAATATTTCGCATATTATATTTCACATATTAGGTATTACGAATTCCACATACTAGGTAATCATCACAAAATGATCTAGGAAATTAGCATACCAAGTAATTCGCATAACTTTATTAAGAATTTCGCATACCAAGTATTTCACATAATGTTCCAATGGATTCACATACTAAGCATCTCACATGGTAACTATTTCATATCGTATATATTTCACACATTAAGTATTCCAAATACTATGCACTTCACATGCTAAGCCAGTGGTTCTCAACCGGTGGGGAATAATTTACGGTTCTGTACTCCTCGCTCTTCTGAAATTCATTTTATAACGTAAGTAGACCCGCACGTTTTATTTAGACGTATAAACTTGTTCTAGTATGTGTTATTACATTTAGCTTCCATTTTTACGTATACTGTGTAGGGGCAGGGGAGGGATTTATAGGGAGGAAATACGAAAGGGGGAGGGTGTAACGTTATGAACATATAGTGAAGGGGTGTATGAGCCAAAAAAGGTTGAGAACCACTGTGCTAAGCGTTTCATGTACTTAATTATTCACGTACCAACATTTGGGATGACAAGTACTTGACATACCAAGTACTTGACATACCAAGTACTTGACATACCAATTATTTCACATACCAATTACTTCACATAAAAATTACTTCACATACCAATTACTTGACATCCCCAGCATTTTGGATGACAAGTACTTCACATTATAAGTAATTCACACACCAAGTACTTCACATACCAAGTTACTTCACGTGCTAAATACGCGTTTTCACTGCGTTTTCACTTCACATTCAACTTCGGCGTCACTCGCGAAATGTCTCCCGCCAAGGCGGATTTTTCAGAGGAATTAGCCTCTAGCGATTTCCCGTAAAGCGGTGCATTTTTTTTTTTTAAATTCGTATATCCTTTTACAGGACATCGCTGTCAACAGCAGCATCTTTCAGCTGTCTGTTGATTTCTTGGTAAGATTACGCTCAGTAGCTTGCCATTACTTTCTGAGCGGCCGGCTCAGTATAGCTGGGTAGAAAAAGTTACGAAGGCGAGTCAATAAGTAAGTCACACAGTTCTGTGGGATGGCGGGTAAATGAAAACAAAGCATGCAGTTCTATGCAGCTGGTTTGGAAGGACTGATAAAACGATGGGATAAATGCATCAATGTTGGTGAAAATTATGTTGAGAAATAAAGGGACAATGTATGTATAAAAATAAACTGGTTTCAAATTATCATATTTAGTTAGTATTCTACAGCCATTTGTGACTGACTTATTAACTTACCCTCCTATTTCACAAACCACACTGCGTCCTAACATATCGGCTATTGTCAGCACGATTGTTGCCATGACGACACGTAGTCGCTGAAGCTATCCACGAATCATATCTCAGCCACTGCCTTGATTGCTTGATATTTTGTCTGTTGTCAAGTGAGTTTGGAGCAGAATAATTATTTCACAGGCATTGATTCCTCATCATCACGTGCCATGCTGATAAGCGCAGGCGATCATGTTTCGCCATCTCACGCGATCACGAGAGTCGTGGATCAGCTCAGTGTTCTTGTCTTGACCATACCACGTGACCAAGCCATCCAAGTATTCAGCTCTCTGCCTTCCCCTTGTTCTCTTTCCCTTGATCTTGCCAATTGTCACAAAGTTCTCCAATGTATTTCCTCTTATAACATGCCCCAAAAAATTGTGACTGCCTATTGATTAACAACACTCATAGAAATGGTTGCTATAATTACAGTATAAGTACCACTGCTGATATGCGCCTCGAACGGTATGTGTGTGTGTGGAGAGGGGGGAGGGCGTTGGGTTGGTGTGTGTTTGTGGGTGTGTTTTGTTTTCTATTTATCTGCAGTATTCTAAGAGTTGAGTTATGTTAAGCTGAGCAAAGAAACGACATCACTGCACTCAGGACAATCCCGCACGCGCTCCGTCCCCTCGTTCAACAGCCAGCGAAGAGTCATGCTGCTAATGGGTCCAACTGCCATCTGACTGAAAGTTCTCCAGGTCTTTCCTATTAGTTTTGAGATTCATCCAGAGCCCTTGCCGATCCCCCGCCATATTATCCTCTCCAAATACGGTTAATAACAATTACTGTGCAAAAGCTTCAGTTATTGTCATCTTCAATATCTGTGAGATGTAACGGTTACGACGTTACGCGGACAATGGCATGGGCGCTATTGGATAACGGCTCCATGCCAGCTCCCGTCGTTTGCTACGGGAAGAAAAGGTTGGCGACTTATTCCCCCGAAATGGAAATGCATTCACAGAAGGCGAAAAAATAAGCACACAAATAAGGCGAAAGAATAGGCATTCGTGGATGGCAAAAGAATAGGAATTCTCAGAAGATGAAAGAATAGGCATTTATAGAAGGCAAAAGAAAAGGCATTCATAGAAGGCAAAAGAAAAGCGCTCACAGAAGGCGAGAATCAGGGGCAAGACGTAAAGATGAGTACGTAAAGCGGTGAAGGACTCTCCCACTCGCATTGAGGTGTGATGAGTACATAGTGATAGCTCTATATTTCACAGACCTGTCGCCACTCAAGGGGCAAGTTGGTCAATACCAATATATATATATATATATATATATATATATATATATATATATATATATATATATATATATATATATATATATATATATTAGGGCTGCGGAAGTTAACGATTAATTAATCGATTAATCGTTAATTATTTTAATGATTAATTTTTTTTTAACGATTAATCGAAAACTTTTTTCCCATCTTATATATAAAGCAATCTCCGTCTGTCTGTATGTCTGTCCTTTATGCGTTCGCGAACGGCCCATCCGATTGAGATGAAATTTTCTACACGTCTTCCTTTCATTCCATCGCAGCCAACTGTGATATTATTTTAGTGTGAAATCGGCTGCTTACTTAATATTAAATTTTCCATTTTCGTTATAATTTATATACAGCGAGGGGACTTAACTCTAGAAAAGTTATTTCAAGGGCATATCTTTTAATAACATTGCTGTATAACTTATAGTCATATTGTTGCATCGTTTTCAAAGATTTATAAGCTCTTTGTCTATAGTTATGTACCGGCATATGAGTTATAATAAATAATGATACAATCTTTAAGGTATTTTCAAAGTTTCATAAAAATAATGCATAATGCATAACATGTAACTCATCTGTTTTATGCTTACGAAGTTATCTACAGTCATGCAGGTGATTAGAAACGGTTTTCATTAGAAATAATGGATGGTGTGTGGAAGGACATTCTTTTAAGTAACTTTTTTTGTTATACGAATTTAATGAGACGCTACCCGCCAGGAGCTGGGCGAAGCCACGCCGGGTCAGATAGATAGACAGACCCACCTTTTCGCTGCAGTTATCTACAGGCATATGCGTTATAATCCTCCTCTCCTCTCCCCTTCCTCCTCACCTACCCTCTTCCTCTTCCCCTCCCCCTCCTCCCTCTCCCTCCCTCCATCCTCCTCCTCCCTCTTCCTCCTCCTTCCTCCTCCTCCTCCTTCCTCCTCCTCCTCCTTCCTCCTCCTCCTCCCTCTTCCTCCTCATACCTCCTCGCCCTCCTCCCTCTCCTAATCACTCCTCTTCCTTCCTCCTCTCTTCTCCTCCTCTTCCTCCTCATACCTCCTCGCCCTCCTCCCTCCTCCTAATAAACTCCTCTTCCTTCCTCCTCCCTTCTCCTCCTCTCTCCTCCTACTCCCTCCTCCTCCTACCCTCCTCCTCCTACGTCCTCCCCCTCATCCCTCCCCTCTTCTCCTCCCTTTTCCTCCCTCCTCCTCCTACCTCCCCCTCCTCCTCCCTCTCCTCCTCTCCCTCTCCTCCTCCTCCATTCTCCTCCTCCCTCCTCATCCTCTCTCCTCCTTCCTCCTCCTCCTCCCTCTACCTCCTACCTCCTCCTCCCTCCTCCCTCTACATCCCTCCTCCTCCTCTCTCTTCCTCCTCCTCCTTCTCATCCTCCCTCCTCCTCCCCTCCTCCTCCTCTTCTCTCCTTCTACCTCCGCCTCCTCTCTCTCCTCCTCCTCCCTCCGCCTCCTCCTCTCTCCTCCTCCTCCCTCCTTCTCCTCCCTCTCCTCCTCCCTCCTCCTCCCCCTCCTTCTCCTGCGTTCTTCTCCTCCCTCCTTCTTCCTCCTCCTCTTTCCTCTCCCTCTTCCTCCTCCCCCTCCTCCACTCTTCCTCCTCATACCTCCTCGCCCTCCTCCCTCCTCCTAATCACTCTCTTCCTTCCTCCTCTCTTCTCCTCCTCTCTCCTCCTCCATCCTCCTCCATCCTCCTCCTACGTCCTATCCCTCATCCCTCCTCCTCCCTCCTCCTCCTCCCTCCCCCTCCTCCTCCCTCTCCTCCTCCTCATCCCTCCTCCTCCCTTCTCCTCCTCCCTCTCCTCCTCCTCATCCCTCCTCCTCCCTTCTCCTCCTCCCTCCTCATCCTCTCTCCTCCTCCCTCCTCCTCCTCCTCCCTTTACCTCCTCCCTTTACCTCCTCCTTCCTCCTCCCTCCTCCTCCCTCCACATCCCTCCTCCTCCTCTCTCTTCCTCCTCCTCCTCTTTCCTCCTCCTACCCCTCCTCCCTCCTCCTCCCCCTCCTCCTCCTGCGTTCTTCTCCTCCCTCCTCTCACCTCCTCTTTCCTCCTTCCTCTTCCTCCTCCCTCTTCCTCCTCCCCCTCCTCCCTCCTCCTCCTCCTCCCTCTCCCTCCTCCTCCCTCTTCCTCCCTCCTCCTCCCCCTCCTCCTCGCTCTCCCTCCCTACGTGTCTCCGGAGAGTGAAGACGTGTTTTCGTATCTCTTACTTCTCGGATTATTATTACTGCAAGCTGAATCACCTATCATGGATTTTTATATCAATGTGCTCGTTGTGATTCTGAGGATGTGGTTAAATAGTTTTTAGATTAATACAAGTGTTGATTATCGCAAAAATGTATGTTATATATAATATTCATTTCGAGTGATAGTTGAACATTATTAAATTTTAACCAATCAAGTGCACGAGGCGTGTCAGATACAACCACGGGACCTCAAATTGCCCGCGGCGTGGCTAGATAACAATGCGATTGCTGCGTTCTTCAAGTTTAGTTATTCGTAATATTATGCAATAATGTCAGGGGAAGGAGAGTGCTCCGTATTGGAAGTGAATGGTGAAAGGACTCGCTCAGGTTTACGATCGACTGCCAATAAAACTTACACACTAAACAAAGAGAGGGCCGTGAAGAATAAGCTATCCAAGTGCATAAATCCCAACGGCCTAGTCGTCAAACACACCAACTCAGGACAGTGTGTTACTGTTTCCTTCAACAACACACTCCATTATGAGGCATTCCGAACTTGCCTACTCAACTACTACAGGCTTGAACTAATTGAACACAGGCAAGATAAGCACGGGGCCCACGTTGAGGATCTGATTACGACGCCAGTGATTACGATACATTTGTACCGCAGTAAAAATAAACTCATGACACAGGGCAGTAATGAAAACATTAATTCCTGGCTAAAAGTAGATTTTGTTGAACTTGAAAACTCGACACAGGCATTCACCGAATCTACGCAGCCCACAACTACAGCTGTCGACAGCACACCAGCTAACAATGTTCGTCAATTAACTCATACGATGAGTATACATGACAACATCAACACGAGGCCTGCCAACCCACCAGTGCTCTTGGCCATTGAATACCCAATGGAGCGTATCCAAAACAACATAGAACCCAATGTTGACATTGTTGAAGAAGTACCTGCCTCAGATAACAATAGCATCTTAACTATCAATGGACATTCGTGCGACTGTAAACAGCGCATTGAGGAACTAGAACAATCACTAAAGGCGCTCATTGTCACTGTTTCAACCAACATTGAAGCAAACAACAAGATAAGCAGTGATTATAATGCTCTCAAGACAGAAGTCACACTCCTGCGAGATGAAAATTTACTGCTGAGAAATACAGTTCAAATCTTACAGAATGTGTCTTCTACCAACCAAACCGAAGAAGCATGTAATTCCCAAGCAACCGCTTCATCCTTAGGAAATCTTGGGGAAGCTCAATCCCACCCAGAACAGATAAGCGCTATGAAAACACCTCAATGCGCAGAGGAAGATAAACAACAACAAACACCTCAATGCACAGACGAAGATAAACAACAACAAGCAGTCTACCCCATTGACGTCAAAATAAGCAATAGGTTCGAAGTACTTCAAGAAAAGTCACCATAAAACCTACAGTGCTCTAACATGCTGCCAACGGGCAAGACAAGCCTACAAGATACATCGAGAGAACCACATGGAGACATAAAGACTGCTGATAATCGGAAATGGATGAAACAACGGTCGAGACGTGCTGAAAACCAACATGTACAGACAGCACGACCTGACTGTACACATATTATACTAGGCGATTCCTTAATGAAAGGTTTATACAGCGACAGGATGGCCAGGTCAGACAAAGACATTGTTTCAATAATCCCACTGCCTGGGGCTGGTGTAGACCGGCTAACAGACAAGATTAGCAGGTTAGCTGTTAATCATAGCGTTAGAGGGGCAAGCGTACATATTGGTATCACCGACACCATGAGCAACCAACAAATCACAGGGTCTCAACTACTGGCACTCTTGAACGGATTACGTCACACTTTTCCTAACTCATCCATTTTCTTCTCCTCCATCATATCACCAAGTTATGGACAGCAGCGCCGTCTAGCTGACATAAATAACAACATTTTGCAGAAGTTCTGTTCTCAAAACATGATACAATTCATCAACAACACAGCATCATTCACTTCACAGGCTGGTGCACCAAAAAAGAGTCTTTATAAAGATCAAATACATTTGTCTACATTGGGAACCAGTTTTCTCGCCAAGAATATCAAATATCCTGAACGGACATACCATACATCCAATACGGGATCGCGCCGGACACTTTTAGCTACTCCTGAAGCTCAAGCCAGACGACATACTCCCGTCACATCAAGTACTAATAGGACAGAAGTGTGCAGACCACTCATAACCACTGCACCTGAAATCCAAGCCAGACGGGACACTACCACTACACCAAGTCCGTTAAATACTTTCACACAGGAGGGTAATAATTACGAAGATATTTTTCCTATTCTCCCCAGAAAGGAACCAACTCTCAGCAACAACGATGTGCCACCACAACCTCCTGTTAGCCACCAACCAGAGGCTCTAGTTGGTAGTCATTACATACCCATGAGACATCATCAGTACCCATTTCATTGTAACCCAGAATGGTTGCACCTCACACGGTATAGCCCAGCTACACTTCGTCAAGCACTTATAATGTCGCTATACCAACAACCAACACAACCTGGTATTTACTAGCAACTTAGCACAAAGCTACACCGGATCTCGGTACAAGAAAGAGCCTCTCCTTGAACGTTTATCTGCATATTTGGTTACTACTTGATCTAGTAACGTATTAGGTTATAAGCAACTACAAACATTGACTTGTTTTGACTTTATATTAATTGATAGTATTTAGCTGTATAGCTTTACAATACTTTTCATTGTGTTTTTACTGTGAGTGAGGGGGTCTTCACTGTTCTTCCTTCTGCTCACTGTTTAACGTTTTATTTCCCGTGTGGGATACTCCGCTTTAAACAGAGACGTTGACTTGTATGGTCATTTGTTAATTCTTTTGGATAACAGTTGGTTACTTAGCTTGTGAAGTAGTTTTTTTTCAGGTTAATTATTTGCTGTATGTTGTTTAATTCGTTTTGTTCCGTGTTTGCATTATATTCGTTGGTGTAATTAGTTATATCGTTATAATATTGTCATTTACATATCTATTTGTATTACTGATATTTTGTAAGTTAATGTAATTGTGATTTTTTTTTTTTATGATCTTGTATTTTTGCTTAACATTGACTAATTTACACTTTCTTCATGGATGAAATGCCTGAGAAGTGGCAACACTGGCTCAGTAAGTCAGGAATACGCCTTGGACACTTAAACATTTGCAGCTTATTTAACAAGCTACCAGAGTTATCTTCTATTCTTAATCAAAATTTTCATTTATTCGGCCTTAGTGAAAGTAGACTTTGTGACGAAACGGATAAAGATCGGCAGATCTCTGCATAATATCCCTTTGAAGGGAGTGCGATGCGTTGGTCTCCCTTGAATTAATATCAATTAATAGGGGATTCCCCATCAAAAAATAGTGCGGGGCGGAGCTATTCTAGTTATTTATAGAAAAATCTAGAATGTTCCCTCAAGTGCGTACGTGGTAGAGATCTCTAAGTTCACGAGTGCTTCATGCAGCACGGGGTGGTGGAACTTATCGTGACTCTGGTTTTCTTCATGAATCATGAAAGTCACGCGGCCCGTGTAGGCGAGTGGAAGGCGCACTGACTTTGTCGTGAGCAGTCGCCCACCAAACCTCAGCGTAGACAGATCGCAGCCAACCGGCTGATGTAATTTTGATGTCAATATTCGCGGCCAGTGCGGACATCTGCAGTCAAGGTTGTGATTCTTCAATCACAGGTTAGTTGAGTACTTATTCTATTATTTAATTGTTGTCGTGATGCCGTGCTGATTCCCGGAATGAATTAATTGCCGTCGTAAAATTGAGTTGTCGCGTAGCGTTATCCGTTACAGTTGGCGGTTTGCATTTTTAAGTAGGCTTTATCGATCAGCAATGTAATGTGTTACCTGACGGAACAAGCCGTATTCCACAGCGAGTGGTGTGTAAATAAAATAGGCCGAACGATGTGCTTTACAGTGTGTAGCAGTTACGGGTTTGGTTTATTCATTACGCAGGCAAGGCGACAGTTTGTCCGTCATTACATCAACATGCTAGACGCTATAAGTGATAAGGTAGAGCTTATTATTAGAAATGTGTAATGTGCTTCAGGACATTACAATGGTAACGTAATTGTTCTATCAGTGATGGTGATTTTTCGAGGAATCAAGGTGAAATCAGCAGTGGTGTATTTGCTGTGTGCAGATAGCAGTGTTATTCCGCGTAAGCCGAATGGCTTTGCATCGGTAGGATAACAATTGATAAGAAGTATTCATGATACTATTGTTACTGCTTGTTGTAAAGTCCGTCCGCAAGGATGACCGTGCGTGTTCCATCGTACGTTTGTCTAGGCAGCGGGAGGTAGGCCGGTACCCCCCAACCCGATCGGTAATAGGTCCGACCCAATGCAATCGTGCATATTCCGATGAATGAACAAACCCGATCGAGGGTGATGCGGCACTCCGTAATTCGAGGCCGAGGTGTCTAGATAGATCGAGGTTTGAACCTAACCGTTTCTGTCTCTAAGATTCTACTCTTCTGGAACCCTGACTCGGTTCATGGAGTACTTGGAGTACTGCCGTGAAGTAGTAGTATATGAGGGGCATAACCCCCCCCCCCCCCAAAAGGTGGAGCCAGAGTTTGGTAGTGGAGTCTAGAGGTTTGCTACATTGGATGACGTGACTTAAGTCGTCACGGGACAAGGTACACGAGACCCACAGTAGCTGTGGGAAAGTGTAATGGTGGATGGCCACCACAGCTGTGCTCGACCGGCACAGGTATGACTGACCTGAAAGATAGTCAGTGAATACAAGGGCAACTCAGGATCTGGGGCAGGGATCCCAGACCTGACACTATGGCTGTGATATGATTTTGTTAGTTAAGTGTAACAAGTCATGAGTTCTCCTTAGTTAATGCTATAGTAATGAATTATCAGGAGTTTAATTCATTATGGACATATAGTTATTAAGGTGTGTAATTCATCAGTCCATGGGTTAAGGGATTGATGAATTGATGAGTCTGTCAGGAAGGAGATGTCCGGCTGGACACCTTCTCGATACAGTAATCCCTACACTGAAAGGAAAGTAAGTGTATAGGTTGATTGATGATGGGAGATGAAACCGGATTGGACTGGCACCAGGCGAAGGATGCTTGACAGAGTCATACAGTCGACTCTGGTGCTAGGGGTTATATGTAGCCCAGAAGTGTTACTTGACTGAACAGGTGTGCTATTGCTTTTTCTACCATCATTATGCCTATATATTATAGTGACTAAGTAGATCTATGAGGTGATGATTTCATACTCATGTTGGTAGACATGAGGAATGTCTGAGAGGCAGGTGACAGGGTGGAGATGCTGGTAGTCTTTGTTGTAGTTGAGTACTCACACCAACCTCTCCGTGTTTCAGGATCTGTTATTACTATACAGAAGAAGATTCAAGAGCTGCACCATGAGCTCTATGGGCCCACTCATTCCAGTGCCTATCCCGAAGTTGATTGAGGCCATACTGGGAGTGGTTGTCTGAGTCTGCGAGATCAATGTTGGAAGGAGCTGAGTGCTGAATAAGTCGGTAGGTCTAGGTTAGGACCTCCGTCAAGAGTCCGACGAGTGTCATCCGATCCTGAGAGGATCCAACACTGAAACGTCTGGTGATTCAAGCCAGTGAAGCACTGGTGACATTCAGTCGCTGTGTAAACCTTGTTGATTGCAAGGTAGTGACCTTTCAAGTTGAGCGAAGTGATCATTGTTACCGGTCACCCTGACCTGTGTTATATGCTTCTGGCCCGGCTGGGTTATGGGACACCATGTATCAGTTGATGCTTAAATAGTGTTTTTACATTGGTTACCTTTATGAAGCCAACATGTGGTCCAGTGAACTAGGACATTGATTACAACAGTGGTGGAAACACCTGAGTGACATGTTTGTTAAGGTAGGGAGCTACCTCATGCCAACGTGATGAACTGTTGACAATGTTTGTGAAGGTAGGGAGTTACCTCATGCGATCGTGATAAACTGTTGACAGTGTATGCTAGGTTGTGATTACTACCCATTGATCAGGGTAGTTACATGATACTGTGTGAAGATCTATTGTCCAAGGACATGGAACTAAGGTGAAGGGTTTAGTCCCCTGATAGACTTTACCAGTGACATTGTGTGTTCGTGTGGAGCAACCGATTATTGTGTAGGTGACATATCAGTGAGTGGGTCACTGATGAGATAGAAGAGTGACCTGGCTCTGGTGTATTTTGAGACGGTGCTACATGTATTTTTTCTGCAAGTGGGAGACCGCTAATGTTATAGGGTCGGCCCAGACTTCATCAGGAGTGTGACGAGGGACATAGTACGACAGCAAGGAAGGATCCTTGTTCATCAGTGCAGTGTCAGTCAGGCAGTGGTACTGCGCTTGATCAGCCCTTGCTTGGTTCTCTGGGTGAAGAGGGAACTTTGGAGAGGCAGCAGACCTTGGAGTTCCAGTCCACTGGAGGAGCCTGGGTGAGTCGCTACCACGACTGGACAACCGCACGAGCTATCGTCCGCCTCCATGATGAATACTCATCTGCGTCTTGGATCTTGTACATAGTTCTTCTAGTCCGGCTTTCAGCCATCCTTCTCTGTGTTGTGGTTGACGTAGTTCAGAATTAAATGTTTTTTGTTCTCTTAGCTATGACTTTGTGCAGTGATATGACTGGTGTCTGGTCCGAGCCCCCTTGGGGTTTGGAACCCTAGGTGAGGGAGGGAAGGTTAAGCTGTCCCGGCTTGTGTGGGGCCTGGTAGATGTAGAGTGCTATTGAGGTGGTTGGAGCAAAGGCAGGGGATAGTATCTATCGTGGCAAACCAGGCCAAAGCCCGGCGGTCTTGTCACAAGATAGAGTGGGGGCTCGTCCGGGATCTTCTCTTTGTTCTGACATCTCGTAGGAATAGGTTATAGTCTCATCTGTCCTATACCTATTATCTACTTGACGAGTAGGGCTACTGAAACCTTTCTCTTCGACGTGGACAGACATTTAGTTAAGTTAGTATAGATACATAGTTACAGTGTTGGTTGGAGTACACTTAGCATTGTGATTGGGTATTGCATATCTATACTGATACTAAGTTACACTAAGCATGGCTACTCGTACTTTAGATTTAGCTAAGGTGCGGGCATCTGCAACTGAGATGGGATTGGAAGGTGAGGAGTTCAAAGCCTATGTACTGGAAGTAGAGAGAAACTTCAGAGCAGAAGAGAGTGAGCGAAGAAAGTCAGAAATTGAGCTGGAAGCTCGAAAGGTAGCACTTGAAGAGCAAAAGTTGGTGGCAGACCAACAGGCACAAAAACTGGCAGCTGACCTAGAGTCTAAGAAATTAGATGCTAGGAAGTTGGAAATGGAACATGAGTTCCGTATGAAGCAACTTGAGGTAGAGGCTAAATCGGTTGGTGAGTCTGAGGGAGCAGTAGGTGGAGTAGCTTTACCTAGCTCATCAGTAGCCAGCAGACCAGCTTACCATGCTATGAAATGGCCGTTTCCACCATTTGAACCGGACCAAGAGAAGATAGATCAATTCTTAGAGAAGTTCGAGGCAATGTGTAAAGCTATGGGTTTAGAGCCTGAGCGTTGGAATCTTAAGCTTTCACAAGGACTCCGTGGCACCGCGTACGAAGTGTATGCGCGTCTTCCCCCAGGGATGGAAAATGATTATCCAACCCTGAAATCGGCTCTTTTGAAAAGATTCGAAATGACAGCCCATGCTTACAGGCGGAGGTTCAGAACTTCCAAGAGAGAACCAGGTGAGATGTTCTCGGCCTATAGTGTGAGGTTGAACTCATACCTGTTGAAGTGGATGGCATTGGCCAATTTCAAAGAGGATTATGAGAGTCTGAGAGAGTTGATGGTGGTGGATCAAATGAAAATGCAGATGTCCAGGCCTTTAAGGAATTTCTTAGGGGAAAATGGGGCGGAAAGGCTAGACATAGTAAATAAGTTAGCTGAAAGGTATGTGGAAGTCTATGGTGAGACTGGGGATTCCAGTCAGACTGATTCACAGAAAAAGCAGAAGGGGCTTGATCAGAAGCCCAAGACCAAAGGTCCCAAAGAATCATCCAATGTAGCAGATCCTGTGGTAAAAGACTCTGGTAAGAAACCCGATAAGCAAAGCCCTCCCGCCTCCCCAAAACGGAAGTGGAGTAAGAGGTGGTGTAAGCACTGTAAGTCTCCTTCCCATAATACTGTAGATTGTCTGAGGAAGCCAAAGGACTTGCACTTTGCGTGTCTCGCCTCTACTAGAGGTAGACCTGGTGAGACCACACCTAAGGGTCGGGAGAAACCAAAGTCTGAGAAATCACCTGTGATCCAAACGATAGAGGTGAATGGGAAGCAGGTGGAATGTCTATACGATACAGGATTGCAGTTTGAAGCTGTAATCTCATCCCACCTTGTGAGCCCAGGGCAGCTCACCGGCGAGACAAGAGAATTTCAGCTGGCCATGAGGAGCTCCGTAGCTATGGACTTGCCGATTGCTCGGATTGACATTCGGTGCAGGTACGTTACGGGTAGCGTCCAGGCGGCTGTGCTGCCTGATCCTATTTACCCTTTGATCCTCGGTCGTCCGCATGTATTCCTGGGGGACCCCAGGGAACATTGTCTAGTGAGCGCTAGGCAGGCCAGGGCTAAGGATGGAGAAAGGCAGTGTGGTAAGAAAATAGACCATTCTCTTGCGAGGTTAGTGAGCAGTGCTCAAAGTGGGGACCAGACTTTGCGTCCTTACTTACTGGAGGTGTCCCAAAGTTCTGTCCCGCCAACTCCGGGTCAGTTCTATGTAGAAAACCGGTTGCTTTATCGTAGAGCCGGGCAAGGGGATAGCCAGTACGGTCAGATGGTAGTCCCTACTGACTACAGATCCCGCTTGATAGAGTGCATACCTTATCCTTAACCGGACATAAGGATGTGGGGACAACAGTCCAGTGTCTTTCCAGCCACTACCACTGGCCTGGAATGACAGGCGACGTGCGGAGATATATCCGGTCGTGCCCAACGTGTTGTCTGGCAGCACCAAAGCACAAGACCAAAAACGGTTTATCTCTGCAAATTGGAGATAGGGTTCTCGCGCTTCTCCCAATCGAGGGGGCGGAATTCGAACTCGGATGGCAGGGCCCTTTTCCTGTGGAGCGGATAATGTCCCGATCCACGTATGAGGTGAAGGTCCGCGGGGAATTGCGTAAGTTCCATTGTACTCTCCTTCAGAATTTGGAGAGGTCCGAGGTAGTTTCTCCACAAGATAGTGCGACTACCATCGCGCTAGATTCGGTTCTGGGTCCAGACGAGGGCGAGGAAGACTCAGTCCTACGCAGTACATCCTGTGGGGAGGGTCTGTGGTCTCCTGAGCGTTCAACCGTATATAGGGCGAACGAGCTCCGTCGGGAAGAGGCCCATGGTGTTAAGCACACTGGGAATCGAGGTCGGACAGGCGATGTCACATCTGGCACGACGGGATCGTCGGGTGACTCGATACGCCGACAGGCTCACTGTCCTTACTCGCGGGAGAGAAGGCAGGAGCAAGGGTACTCCAGACGAACCTGGAGTAAGCGACCATTCATTTCGGTCGACATCCGCGAACAGTCCACGAAGTTGATGCCTAGTCGGGATAGGAAATATCCTATTGTCGGAAGGGACGAACGAACCTTCAGTAAAGTAACCGATGGCCTGCAACAGGTGGATGCGGAACAGTCCAGTGTAGACAGATCCTGTAAGCCAATCACCAGGCCGTTACGTTTCGGGCCTAATCGCTGGAGATAACGTATGTTTGAGGCGGTGGTTGAAGATCCAGCATCCATACCAGTCTGGTGGATCTCCGCAGGGAAAGTGAATGTTATGGAACGTCTTTTCCTGGGAATCCAATCTTGATAGAGGAGAGGTTCAGAGTTCAGACCGATCTTTGTCTAGTGAGTTCGACCGGGTCGACCATCTTAAGTGGGGGCCTATGTGACGAAACGGATAAAGATCGGCAGATCTCTGCATAATATCCCTTTGAAGGGAGTGCGATGCGTTGGTCTCCCTTGAATTAATATCAATTAATAGGGGATTCCCCATCAAAAAATAGTGCGGGGCGGAGCTATTCTAGTTATTTATAGAAAAATCTAGAATGTTCCCTCAAGTGCGTACGTGGTAGAGATCTCTAAGTTCACGAGTGCTTCATGCAGCACGGGGTGGTGGAACTTATCGTGACTCTGGTTTTCTTCATGAATCATGAAAGTCACGCGGCCCGTGTAGGCGAGTGGAAGGCGCACTGACTTTGTCGTGAGCAGTCGCCCACCAAACCTCAGCGTAGACAGATCGCAGCCAACCGGCTGATGTAATTTTGATGTCAATATTCGCGGCCAGTGCGGACATCTGCAGTCAAGGTTGTGATTCTTCAATCACAGGTTAGTTGAGTACTTATTCTATTATTTAATTGTTGTCGTGATGCCGTGCTGATTCCCGGAATGAATTAATTGCCGTCGTAAAATTGAGTTGTCGCGTAGCGTTATCCGTTACAGTTGGCGGTTTGCATTTTTAAGTAGGCTTTATCGATCAGCAATGTAATGTGTTACCTGACGGAACAAGCCGTATTCCACAGCGAGTGGTGTGTAAATAAAATAGGCCGAACGATGTGCTTTACAGTGTGTAGCAGTTACGGGTTTGGTTTATTCATTACGCAGGCAAGGCGACAGTTTGTCCGTCATTACATCAACATGCTAGACGCTGTAAGTGATAAGGTAGAGCTTATTATTAGAAATGTGTAATGTGCTTCAGGACATTACAATGGTAACGTAATTGTTCTATCAGTGATGGTGATTTTTCGAGGAATCAAGGTGAAATCAGCAGTGGTGTATTTGCTGTGTGCAGATAGCAGTGTTATTCCGCGTAAGCCGAATGGCTTTGCATCGGTAGGATAACAATTGATAAGAAGTATTCATGATACTATTGTTACTGCTTGTTGTAAAGTCCGTCCGCAAGGATGACCGTGCGTGTTCCATCGTACGTTTGTCTAGGCAGCGGGAGGTAGGCCGGTACCCCCCAACCCGATCGGTAATAGGTCCGACCCAATGCAATCGTGCATATTCCGATGAATGAACAAACCCGATCGAGGGTGATGCGGCACTCCGTAATTCGAGGCCGAGGTGTCTAGATAGATCGAGGTTTGAACCTAACCGTTTCTGTCTCTAAGATTCTACTCTTCTGGAACCCTGACTCGGTTCATGGAGTACTTGGAGTACTGCCGTGAAGTAGTTGTATATGAGGGGCATAACCCCCCCCCCCCCCCAAAAAAAAAGGTGGAGCCAGAGTTTGGTAGTGGAGTCTAGAGGTTTGCTACATTGGATGACGTGACTTAAGTCGTCACGGGACAAGGTACACGAGACCCACAGTAGCTGTGGGATAGTGTAATGGTGGATGGCCACCACAGCTGTGCTCGACCGGCACAGGTATGACTGACCTGAAAGATAGTCAGTGAATACAAGGGCAACTCAGGATCTGGGGCAGGGATCCCAGACCTGACACTATGGCTGTGATATGATTTTGTTAGTTAAGTGTAACAAGTCATGAGTTCTCCTTAGTTAATGCTATAGTAATGAATTATCAGGAGTATAATTCATTATGGACATATAGTTATTAAGGTGTGTAATTCATCAGTCCATGGGTTAAGGGATTGATGAATTGATGAGTCTGTCAGGAAGGAGATGTCCGGCTGGACACCTTCTCGATACAGTAATCCCTACACTGAAAGGAAAGTAAGTGTATAGGTTGATTGATGATGGGAGATGAAACCGGATTGGACTGGCACCAGGCGAAGGATGCTTGACAGAGTCATACAGTCGACTCTGGTGCTAGGGGTTATATGTAGCCCAGAAGTGTTACTTGACTGAACAGGTGTGCTATTGCTTTTTCTACCATCATTATGCCTATATATTATAGTGACTAAGTAGATCTATGAGGTGATGATTTCATACTCATGTTGGTAGACATGAGGAATGTCTGAGAGGCAGGTGACAGGGTGGAGATGCTGGTAGTCTTTGTTGTAGTTGAGTACTCACACCAACCTCTCCGTGTTTCAGGATCTATTATTACCATACAGAAGAAGATTCAAGAGCTGCACCATGAGCTCTATGGGCCCACTCATTCCAGTGCCTATCCCGAAGTTGATTGAGGCCATACTGGGAGTGGTTGTCTGAGTCTGCGAGATCAATGTTGGAAGGAGCTGAGTGCTGAATAAGTCGGTAGGTCTAGGTTAGGACCTCCGTCAAGAGTCCGACGAGTGTCATCCGATCCTGAGAGGATCCAACACTGAAACGTCTGGTGATTCAAGCCAGTGAAGCACTGGTGACATTCAGTCGCTGTGTAAACCTTGTTGATTGCAAGGTAGTGACCTTTCAAGTTGAGCGAAGTATTCATTGTTACCGGTCACCCTGACCTGTGTTATATGCTTCTGGCCCGGCTGGGTTATGGGACACCATGTATCAGTTGATGCTTAAATAGTGTTTTTACATTGGTTACCTTTATGAAGCCAACATGTGGTCCAGTGAACTAGGACATTGATTACAACAGTGGTGGAAACACCTGAGTGACATGTTTGTTAAGGTAGGGAGCTACCTCATGCCAACGTGATGAACTGTTGACAATGTTTGTGAAGGTAGGGAGTTACCTCATGCGATCGTGATAAACTGTTGACAGTGTATGCTAGGTTGTGATTACTACCCATTGATCAGGGTAGTTACATGATACTGTGTGAAGATCTATTGTCCAAGGACATGGAACTAAGGTGAAGGGTTTAGTCCCCTGATAGACTTTACCAGTGACATTGTGTGTTCGTGTGGAGCAACCGATTATTGTGTAGGTGACATATCAGTGAGTGGGTCACTGATGAGATAGAAGAGTGACCTGGCTCTGGTGTATTTTGAGACGGTGCTACATGTATTTTTTCTGCAAGTGGGAGACCGCTAATGTTATAGGGTCGGCCCAGACTTCATCAGGAGTGTGACGAGGGACATAGTACGACAGCAAGGAAGGATCCTTGTTCATCAGTGCAGTGTCAGTCAGGCAGTGGTACTGCGCTTGATCAGCCCTTGCTTGGTTCTCTGGGTGAAGAGGGAACTTTGGAGAGGCAGCAGACCTTGGAGTTCCAGTCCACAGGAGGAGCCTGGGTGAGTCGCTACCACGACTGGACAACCGCACGAGCTATCGTCCGCCTCCATGATGAATACTCATCTGCGTCTTGGATCTTGTACATAGTTCTTCTAGTCCGGCTTTCAGCCATCCTTCTCTGTGTTGTGGTTGACGTAGTTCAGAATTAAATTTTTTTTGTTCTCTTAGCTATGACTTTGTGCAGTGATATGACTGGTGTCTGGTCCGAGCCCCCTTGGGGTTTGGAACCCTAGGTGAGGGAGGGAAGGTTAAGCTGTCCCGGCTTGTGTGGGGCCTGGTAGATGTAGAGTGCTATTGAGGTGGTTGGAGCAAAGGCAGGGGATAGTATCTATCGTGGCAAACCAGTCCAAGCCCCGGCGGTCTTGTCACAGACTTAATGATAACATTTCAGATGAGGACATATCTATTAAAGAGTACAAAGTTTTTAGAAGGGATCCCTGTAGGAAACAAGAGACAGGCATAGTAACCTATGTTTCTAATTTACTAAATGCTCACCGTAGGCTAGACTTTGAAACTTGCGAAATAGAATGTATGTGGTTAGAGCTAAAACTTCAAAACCGCACACCCCTGATAATTGGCTACCTCTATCGAAATCCCAGTGCTGGACACGTCTGGTACGAAAACTTCACTACCATGATGGATGTGGTTTTCGTTTCCGGGAAGGAAATTATACTACTCGGAGACTTTAACATTGACACCAACAAATCCAACATAATATGGGGAAATATAATTGTATCATACAATTTCCAACAAATAGTACAACAGGCTACTAGAGTAACAAAGTCATCTTCAACAGTCATAGATCACATTTATGTAACTTGCTCAGACAACATCATAGAATGCGCTGTACCCAATTGTGCAATGAGCGATCACTACCCAATATGCTGCACGTGGTCTAAACAAGGAATTAAAACTCCTAAACATAAACACATAAGTGTAAAATATAGAAGTTACAAACATTTCAACCAAAACGCATTTTTACAGGACTTGCTCAGTGCACATCTAGACAATGTTTGTCAGCTTCCTGACCCGGATGATGCTCTGGAATTCTGGATGAAAACATTTATTGACGTTTTTGATAGACATGTGCCAATCAAGGAAGTTCGAGTAAAACACCACGTCAAGCCACCTTGGATCACCCAGGAAATACTTGAAATTATGAGAGACAGAGATAAAGCACATAAAAAGCGGGATCTCAGCGCATACGGTACTCTTAGAAACAAAGTCCAATATACCATACGACGGGAAAAGAAAAATTACTTTAAGAACTTAGTAATGGATAAAACAAATAGTAAGGATATATGGAAGGCAATTAACACCTTGACAAACAAGTATAACTTCCGAAATTCTTTACCATCAAATCATATTACATGCGACCAACTCAGTAATTTTTTTCAAACTGACATAGACCAGTTGAAGGCTTCAATGCCTAATTCTCCTTGCAACTTATCTTTACTGTCATCGTTTTGCGAGAATAGATGCTCCGGCGATATTCTTTCCGACATACCGCTAATGACAATCACTGAGGTATTCACTTACCTCAGTAACCTAAAAAACACAACCTCATCTGGGTTAGATGGAATCAGCAACCGGATTCTCCGTTGTGCTACGCCTGTGATCTGTATATCACTAACCTATGTATATAATCAGTGTCTCACCAAAGGCCACTTTCCATCAGCTCTCAAAATCGCTAAAGTGTACCCTCTTCTTAAATCTGGTTCATTGGACAATGATCTCCCGAACAATTACAGACCCATTTCCTTACTATCATCACTATCTAAGCCACTAGAAAAACACATCCATAAAGTAACATTACAGTATTTAGTTCGCAACAAGCTTATTGTTGACAACCAATCAGGATTTCGACCAAAATATTCTTGCCATACGGCCCTAACAAACATGATAGAAAATTGGCACCAGAATATAAACAACAACAGTCTATGTGGAACTGTGTTTATTGATTTCAAGAAAGCATTTGATATGATAGACCATGTTATTTTAATTAAAAAACTTGAGACAATGAAAATTGGCCCTAATGTAGTCACTCTCATATCATCTTTTCTATCAAACAGAAAGCAAGTAGTATCACATAATAAATGTCTGTCTCATACCACTACCTTCAATATTGGAGTACCGCAAGGCTCTATTCTTGGCCCTCTATTGTTTGCCATATATATTAACGATCTACCTTTACATCTTTCGTCGTCCTGCGATCTATTTGCAGACGACTGTACAGTGTACACAAATGCTGAAAACTGTATTTTATTGGAGTCGTCTTTACAAAAAGAATTAAATAATGCAGTTAGGTGGAGCTATTCAAACCGTATGCAAATTAACATCACTAAAACAAAATCAATGTTACTAACAACCAGACAAAGACTTCAAACTCTTAGCTCACACACATCACTTCAACTTCACATCGATAACATGCCAGTAGAAAGTGTAATTGAGCACAAAACATTAGGCATAATCATTGATAGAAACCTAAACTTTAATTCCCACGTTCAAGCGCTTATTAAACAAACAGCGAAAAAGGTCTACCAACTCGCCAAAATTAAAAACTTCCTTGATGAGGACACAAGGAAACTATTCTATACTTCTCATATACAGACACACTTTGACTACTGCTCTACAATCTGGGACGGTTGTTCTAATTCAAACACCAAGCGACTTTACTCACTCCAGAAACGGGCCATGAGTCTAATTTATAACAAACATTTATCTGACAATCCTAGCCTGTATAAACGCCTTCAGTTACTACCACTCCGCAAACGCCTGCTTTTCAATAAAGCTAAACTAATTCACAAAATCCTGCATCGGAATGCCCCAAATTACCTTTGGCCATTGTTTAAATATAATGCTAGACACAGTAAACGTTTAAATATATTACACATTCCGAAGCCTAGGATTGACTTATACAAAACAAGCTTAACGTACTCCGCAGCTCAGCTGTGGAACAATCATCCACAAGAAATCAAAGACATCACCAATCCCTGTTCATATAATCGCAAATTACTCGAACACTATCTCAGTACGGATTATCTTCCCCCTTAATAATAGAGATAATAATAATAATAACAAAACCCTAGTATAACAGCCAGTCCCCTTTTGGTAGGCCAGTATATTCCACATGGCTAATAACAAGTGTCAGACCATTATCTAATTTTACTGTGTCGTGTAGTTTTGATGTTCGCATTTTGCCCATGCCTTTATAATGCATATCTTTTATATTGTTGCTGTTCTCTGTTAGCCTTGAATGATGTGTGAATGAAATAATGTATGAAAGAGAG
This sequence comes from Cepaea hortensis, assembly GCA_963921405.1. NCBI lineage: Eukaryota > Metazoa > Mollusca > Gastropoda > Stylommatophora > Helicidae > Cepaea > Cepaea hortensis. The sequence goes on from OY992876.1 coordinate 411,932,877, forward strand.
TGATAGAAGGGCAGAATGTTAGACGGGCCTGCGTGCCCAATTCTTAACCCTTTGAAAATAAAGTTTGTTTGTTCGTTCGTTCGTTCTCCTCCTCCCTCCTCCTTCCTTCTCCTCCTCTCTTCTTCCTCCTCCTCTCTCCTCCATCCTTCCCCCCTCATCCTCCCTCTTCCTCCCTCCTCCTCCTCCCTCCTCCTCCCTTCTCCTCCCTCCTCCTCCCTTATCCCCCTCCTCCCTTCTCCTCCTCCCTCATCCTCTTCTCTCCTCCTCCTCCTCTCTCCTCCTCCTCCCTCTACCTCCTCTCTCCTCCTCCCTCCTCCTTCCTCCTCCTCTCTCCTCCTCCTAATCCCTCCTCCTCCCTCCTATTCCTCCCTACTCCTTCTCCTCCCTCCTCTTCCCTCCTCCTCCTCTCTCCGCCTATCTCTTCCTCCCTCCTCCTCCTCTCTCCCCCATCTCCCTCTTCCTCCTCCCAGATCCTACTCCTCCTTTTTCTTCTTCTGCTGCTGCTGCTGCCGCCGCTCCATTTACCCAAGTTAATTGTTGAGAAAGACCTTTCAAGTGCTCTTTCTAATGCTTTTTGTAAGTTGGTCTTCGTTTATCTAAGGTTGTTCTAACTGCAACCAATAAATGATTAGACAGACAGACAGACAGACAGACAGACAGACAGACAGACAGACAGACAGACAGACAGACAGACAGAGAGGGAGGGACAGACAGACAGACAGTCGGGAACGGGAACTTATATGACTACTTATATGAATTAAATGAGACGCTCCCCATCAGTGGCTGGGCGAAGCCGGGCCGGGTCAGACAGACAGAGATAGACAGACAGACAGATAGATAGTCGGGAACGGGAACGGGAACGGGAGCTTATATGACTACTTATATGAATTAAATGAGATGCTCCACACCAGGAGCTGGGCGATGCCGGGCAGGGACAGACAGACAGACAGACAGACAGACAGACAGAGAGACAGACAGACAGACAGACAGACAGACAGACAGACAGACAGACAGACAGACAGACAGACAGTCGGGAACGGGAACTTATATGACTACTTATATGAAATAAATGAGATGCTCCCCACCAGGGACTGGGCGAAGCCGGGCCGGGTCAGACAGACAGAGATAGACAGACAGACAGACAGATAGATAGTCGGGAACGGGAACGGGAACGGGAGCTTATATGACTACTTATATGAATTAAATGAGATGCTCCACACCAGGAGCTGGGCGATGCCGGGCAGGGACAGACAGACAGACAGACAGACAGACAGACAGACAGACAGACAGACAGACAGACAGACAGACAGACAGACAGACAGACAGACAGACAGACAGACAGACAGACAGACAGTCGGGAACGGGAACGGGAGCTTATATGACTACTTATATGAATTAAATGAGATGCTCCCCACCAGGGACTAGGCGAAGCCGGGCCGGGTCTGCTAGTCACTTATACAAATGAACGTGATGTCGAAAAATTGTGGGACATTTTAAACATAGTGCTGTAAACATAACTGAGTTGCAAAATTGTGCTGAGTCACCATTGTGTAAGCTGCAGCAAGATGTACCAACAAGATGAAACAGTATGTTTATTATGCTACAGAGTCTTCTACAGGTCAGAGAAGCATTAACTGTCTACATGTCAGATGAAAAGAAGCAATACAAAGGTCCAAAACTGTCAGGTTCAAATTGGGAGAAGATTTCGAAATATGTCAACGTTTTGGACTTATTCTGTCAGACCACGGTCCTGCTTGGCGGTCAAGATTTTGTTTCATGTAGCTGTGTATTGCCACTGCTATCATCGTTGACAAAGCATATGACTATACACGATGATGATCCGGGCTACATAGCTAAATTTAAGGCAGCATCTATTAATGACTTCAGTGAATGTGTAGCTAATATGACAAGTATTGAAATACTACAGATTGCAACAGCACTTGATCCACACTACAAATACCTGAAGTGTTTGTCAAAAGATGCAAAAGAACGAACTTGGTCACGTATTGAACAACAAATAGCAGTTAATTTTCATGATGAGCAGATGGAGACTGCTGCAACGAATGATACTGACATTGAAAACGAAGCTATATGTGAACCAAATGAAGAGAGTATTAATCTAATTGAGTCTGAAATGGATAAGAAAGTTGCTGAATCGGTTGACCCTTTGCAATGGTGGAAACTTAATGAACATCGATATCCAAAATTGGCATTCCTTGCCAAGACCTTACTGTGCATACCGGCTACCTCAGTTCCATGTGAACGATTGTTCAGCTCTGCTGGTTATATTGTTAATCAGACGCGCTCGTCACTTGAAGCAAATACTGTCACCTCACCTGCGGGACTTGGCTGAACGCCTCTAAGCCGGGTCCCTTGGGTGTCAGGGTCTGGCCATAACTCGCCACCGGCTCGTGGTGGTGAGGTCTCGGTGGATTGACGCTGAGCCGCCAGCGTCTGCAGCCTACCTTGTGCCAGACGTATTGGTTACCCATTCCTCTGGGCAACACACGGTTAGGCCGAGAGAGGGGTCATGTCGTTTGGGCGCCACATGTTCCTCTGAAGCTCTGCCCAGACATTGTGATGGAATATTGGCCACATTCCAACTCACATACTTTGGTCTGTCAAGACTGCAAGGTGTCAACGACTCGTCTGTTTGCATAGTTGGTTATTAGATGACATATAAACAAGACAATCCATTATTATTTGGATTTTTGACAAATACGACTATAATATGTGTTATATGACTATAATTGTTTTGCTTTAATCGAAATTAACGATTAATTAATCATTAATTTTGTTTCAAAAGTTAAGTTAACTATTAAATTTAAATTAATCGGTCGCAGCATTAAATTTAAATTAATCGGTCGCAGCCCTAATATATATATATATATATATATATATATATATATATATATATATATATATATATATATATATATATATATATATATATATATATATATTGGTGTCAGGTCTTAGTCAGATATGGCTGAGCTACCGTATAACAGTAGACGGTACTACCTGCTTTCTGTTAGCGCCGAACGATGGGCGGCGCTTACCAAACCCGACACCCCACATTGTGCCAACGGCTTCGGGCGGAAGAGCGCAATTTGGAGGGTACAAGCCTTACCCTGGTGCGAGGAAATGCAACCTAAAGACAAAATGCCATGGCAGGGCAGACCAGGCCCTAAGCCTTGGTTGGCGGCTGGTCTAGGATCGAAGCTCCGACAGACGGACAGTTAGAGCATTGCTTTGCTGATCCGGCAGCTTCTGCAGCTTGTCTGTTACAGATGTAGAGGTGTTACCTTTCCTCTGGAGTGAACTAGGCAGGCCGAGAGAGGGATCATGCTTCATGGGCAACACATGATCTATATATTTTAGCCCAGGCTTTGTGCTATGGAGAGGCAATAACTCCATCCCTGGTCTTAACCGGTCTCAGAATCAAAGCGAGAGGCAACTGTTACGGGTTATAAGTTCCTGTCAGTTGGCGTAGACATAGGGCGCCAGGCGTTGCCTCTGACAGTGGGAGACACCTACAGGTGTCACTGATCAGCTACCGCCCGCCTCAAGCTGGGCAGCCCCCGGCCAATTGGGTGCTGATCAGCCCCAGCCTGCCTGCTTCAATGGGTGCTTGGGGCTAGGACAAAATCTGAATTACAGGCTGTAAAACCAATGCACCAGGTACTAATAAAAAGAAAAATAGACACCTCAAGCTACGGCTTGCAACCTGGAACGTGAGAACCATGTGTCCAGGGTGTTCCACTGACTTGACCAATATTAACGATGTGAGAAAAACGGCTATGATTGATGCCGAACTCAATCGTCTCAACATTGATATTGCTGGCCTGCAGGAGACTCGCCTCTCTGAGGAAGGGTCACTCAGGGAAAACAATTACACCTTTTTTTTGGAAGGATAGAGGACAGGCAGAAGAATTCGCTACTGGGAATGATTGAAATTCCAGCAGGAGGAAATGAAAGACAATTATCCCTGCGCTTGGCAACCTATTGTGGTTTTGCCACAATTATTACTGCACATGCACCGACACTCGATTCCTCTGATGATGTGAAAGATTTGTTCTATGAGGAGTTAGACTCAGTGATCAAGGCAGTTCCAAAATCTGACTACATTTATATGCTCGGTGATTTCAATGTTCCTGTGGGCAAGGACTCGAATTCATGGCCAGTGTGCCTTGGAAAATACAACACCGGTCGCATGAATGAAAATGGGCAAAGGCTGCTGGAGCATGGAACCAGAAATGACCTATGTATTACAAACTCCTTTTTTAAAACAAAAGAGCTGCATAAGGTCACATGGAAACATCCTAGATCTGGCCATTGGCATCAGCTGGACTTCATCATCAGACGGAGACAACATCTAAACCATATATCATTGATTCGAAGTTACCACAGTGCTGACTGTGATACGGTGTCATGGATCACCGTGGATTAACCAGATGATGATAATACAGACAGTCTGTTTCACGGCGTGTTTTCAAGGCCACACTTGTTTTTAACCGGTACAGAAAAAACAGTCTGTGTTCGCAGCTGCAACTTGTTTACTTCTAGTCGGCGAGATAGGAACGGTCGGGAGACTTTGAGAAGTTTCCGACATCAAAACGAATTGGCGGCTTTTTGTTGAGACCCGAATTCAAGGAATGCAGAAACGCGAGCTTGTTTTGGGTGTCAAAACAAGGAAAGACAACTCTGACATTGATTAAACACGGGAGATAAGATTCTGGAAATAGTTTGTGCCCCTTGAGAATCTGGCGTAACATCAAAGACTTCACTGGAACATTCCCAGATCTTTGACACAAAAAACGTCACGTGACCAAATCAAGGCTGTTTGAAAAAAAAAACATGATTTGCTAATAGCTAGTGTAATTCAGACAGTTGACTAAGGCAAACGTGCTTTGTCACTGCAGTTCATCATTGGCACCTTTCCGTCTTGACAGACGATAGTTTGGTACATTGTGCTTCAAAAAGGCTTAATAACTGTCATATGGCAATAACTACGATCCATGGCCGTGGCGAGTGTGGCTGGTAAGGCCAATTCTTGCTGCAAATGTTTGCCCACAGTAGGTGCATGTGAAAACATGGTCATTTCCACCATTTTGCACCATCTTACGTCTCTCACGCTCTGTGTGTGCTTTATCTGCAATCATTTTCTCCTTTGTCTTTATTCCATTTCTGATAGTTGCCCTCCATGCAACACGTTCAGCGGCGACGTGCTCCCATTGTGCATTATCAATGCCTGTATCAATCATGTCCCGCTTACACACATCTTTGTATCGTAGTAGAGGCCGACCCTGAGATCTCCTACCCGTCTGTAATTCACCAAAAAAGATGTCCTTTGGTATTCTACCATCATCCATCCTCCTAACGTGTCCTATCCATCTAAGTCTACGAAGACTGAGCATGGAATACACCGTCACGCAACCTGATCTTTCCAATACTTCACTATTTGTGATTTTGTCTTACCACTTAATACCAAGTATTCTTCGCAGACACCGCATATGAAAGCTGTTTAAACGTTTCTCTTGGCGTGAGTAAGTTGCCCAGGTTTCACTGCCATAAAGAAGAGTACTAAGGACACAGGCTTGGTAGACGAGGACTTTTGTTTTGGCAGTAAGCTTCCTGTTCTCCCAGACTCTTTTTGCTAACATGTTCATTGTTGTTGCTGCCTTGCCAATCCTGATGTTGATTTCCTGATCAAGGGATAATTTGCTATTTACCTCTGATCCAAGATATGTAAAATGGTCTACTATCTCCAGTTCGGCGTCGTCAATAAAGATTGATGGTACACCATGTGCACCTTGTGACATAATCTGTGTCTTCTTTTTGTTAATTGTTAAACCAAATTCAGAACAAGCATTGGAGAATGCAGATAGTAGAAATTGTAATTCTTCCTCAGAGTGGGTCGTAATCGCAGCATCATCCGCAAAAAGCAACTCTCTGATTAGTACTCTGCTAATTTTGGTCTTGGCCTTCAATCTCTGAGCATTATAGAGGCCACCATCTGAGCATGAGTGAATGTATATACCGTCATCCTGATCACGAAAGGCATATTTCAGTAGAAGTGAAAAGTATATCCCAAAGAGGGTGGGGGCTAGTACACAACCTTGCTTAACTCCACTCTTGATTTCAAACTCTTCTGAAGTTGAGCGATCAAACTTGATTATACCCTTCATGCCTGTGTGGAACGATTCCACAATGGACAGAAGAGTTGGTGGACAGCCAATCTTCTTTAGTGCTTTGAACAGACCCTCACGACTGACCAAATCGAATGCCTTTGTGAGGTCGATGAAGGCTATAAACAGTGGCTGATTTTGTTCCCGGCATTTTTCTTGCATCTGTCGCAATGAGAATATCATATCAATGGTTGACCGGTTCTGACGGAAGCCGCACTGTGATTCGGGGTAGACTTGATCTCCCAGGACTTGAAGTCTGTGCAGGACAATTCTGGCAAATACTTTCCCAACAATACACAGAAGTGAGATACCCCTATAGTTGTTGCAGTCGCTCCGATCTCCCTTGTTCTTGTACAGCGTTATGATGTTTGAATCTTTGAAATCCTGTGGGACTTGTCCTTCTCGCCAGCATAGCTCTATTAGCTGGTAGATCTGTAGAGCGAGGGTGTCTTGCCCACTCCTGATCACCTCTATTGGAATCCCATCCTTACCTGGAGCCTTGCCAGATGCAAGCTCATTTATAGCACACTTAACTTCTGTTATAGTGGGAAGTGTGTCCAGGTGGTCAAGAGTTGGCAGGGCCTCTATGGCGTTGAGGGCATCATCCGCCAGCTTGGTCTCACTTGAGTAAAGCTCTAAATAGTGCTCAACCCATCTATCCATCTGCTGTTTCTTATCAGTGATGATTTCTCCAGTCAAGGTTTTCAGCGGTGCACTTCTTTTGATCATTGGACCACAGGCTTTCTTTATCCCTTCATACATGCTTCTGATGTTTCCCTTATCACTTGCGATTTGAATGGACTCACATAACTTGATCCAATAGTCATTCGCACACTGCCTGGCAGCCTTTTGTACATCCTTCCTCGCTTGCTTCAGCTCACTCAGAGTGTTACGCGTTGGTCTCTCCTTGTTTCTTAAGAGAGCTATCTTCTTTTTATCAATCAAAGGCTGCAGTATCTGGCTGTTTGCCGCAAACCAGTCCTGCCTCTTATGATCCACAGTGCCGTAAACCCCTACCGCTGTTTTATAAATAGTTTCCTTAAGTTTACTCCATTTATCATTTACTATACAATTTTCTGATGTATCATTGAAAGCGTCCTCAAGTTGCTGTTGAAATTCAAAACACTTTCCAGGATCGTGAGTGTTAATAATATTAATCCTGGGGCTAGACTTGTGTTTAGCTGTGTAGATTCTCTTTGGTCTCAGTCTAACCCTTGCAACAACAAAAGAATGATCTGTATCACAGTCAGCACTGTGGTAACTTCGAGTTAACGATGTATGGTTCAGATGTTGTCTCCGTGTGATAATGAAGTCCAGCTGATGCCAATGGCCGGATCTTGGATGTTTCATGTGACCTTATGCATCTCTTTTGTTTTAAAAAAGGAGTTTGTAATACATAGGTCATTTCTAGTGCAATGCTCCAGCAGCCTTTGCCCATTATCATTCATGAGACCGATGTTGTATTTTCCAAGGCACACTGGCCATGAACTCGAGTCCTTGCCCACACTAGCATTGTGAGTCCAGGGAACGGAGGAGGGTTGGCAAGCAAAGACCTATCCCAGCCAGGGCTATAGAATAGTAGTGAAACATTGTGAAAGGCTATTTGAGACCCTCCACGTAGCTTGTTACAATTTCGAGCATATAAATGTAGTCGGATTTTGGAACTGCCTTGATCGCCGAGTCTAGCTGCTCATAGAACGTATCTTTAACATCATCAGAGGAAGTGAGTGTCGGTGCATATGCAGTGAGAATGGTGGCAAATCCACAAGAGGTTGCCAAGCGCAGTGATAATAATCTTTCATTAACTCCAGCTGGGATATCAATAATTCCCAGTAGCGAATTCTTCACTGCAAAGCCCACACCGTGTTGCCTTTTTTCTGCCTGCCCTCTTCCCTTCCAAAAAAAAGGTGTAATTATTTTCCCTGAGTGACCCTTCCTCAGCGAGGCGAGTCTCCTGCAGGCCAGCAATATCAATGTTAAGACGATTGAGTTCAGCATCAATCACAGCCGTTTTTCTCACATCGTCAATATTTGTCAAGTCAGTGGAAAATCCTGGACACATGGTTCTCACGTTCCAGGTTGCAAGCCGTAGCTTGAGGTTTTTATTATTCTTTTTATTAGTACCTGGTGCATTGGTTTTACAGCCTGCGATTCAGATTTTGTCCTAGCCCCAAGCACCCCTTGAAGCAGGCAGGCTGTGGCGGATCAGCACCCAATTGGCCGGGGGCTGCCCAGCTTGAGGCGGGCGGTAGCTGATCAGTGACACCTGTAGGTGTCTCCCACCGTCAGAGGCAACGCGTGGCGCCCCATGTCTACGCCAACTGACAAGGACTTATAACCCGTAACAGTTGCCTCTCGCTTTGATTCCGAGACCGGTTAAGACCAGGGATGGAGTTATTGCCTCTCCATAGCACAAAGCCTGGGCTAAAATAAAGAAACCATGTGTTGCCCATGCAGCATGATCCCTCTCTCGGCCTGCCTAGTACACTCCAGAGGAAAGTTGACACCTATGCATCTGGAACAAGACAAGCTGCAGAAGCTGCCGGATCAGCAAAGCAATGCTCTAACTGTCCGCCTGTCGGAGCTTCGATCCTAGACCAGCTGCCAACCAAGGCTTAGGGCCTGGTCTGCCCTGTCATGACTTATTTTGTCTTTGGGTTGCATTTCCTCGCACCAGGATAAGGCTAGTACCCTCCCAATTGCACTCTTCCGCCCGAAGCCGTTGGCACAATGTGGGGTGTCGGGTTTGGTAAGCGCCGCCCAACATTTGGCGCTGACAGAAAGCAGGTAGTACCGTCTACTGTCATACGGTAGCTCAGTCATATCTGACTAAGACCTGACTAACCACTGCAGTTATGGATTTTAATAACATCTAACGTGTGCGGGATTCATTAGATTAATTTTACACGTGCCTGTCATGGCAAACTTAGATGTGATTGAGAAGAACTGCGGTGTTGCCTAAGGTAGTTCATATTGTATAATTAGTCATAATTAATTTAGGCAGTAGCATGGTTGAAACTAGCTAGAGTAGTGAAGTGATGATTAGCTCTGTTAGTTGAAAATAGAGTAGTGAAGTGTTGATAAGCTCTACTAGTTGAGAATTGAGTAATGGGAGATAATTGGGATCTTCCAGTGGGGTGCTCCCTGGTTGGGGGGGGGGGGGGTTCCGCACTCTGTATCTTTTTTTTTCTTGTCTTGGCCTGATGAAAACCTATGTGTTGAGCTCATCTGTCCCTGACAGAGTGGTTCACTGTATTTTTCTGAGCGAGGCCGATAGCCCACGATCATCTAATAAAGATCAGTGACGGGGAGGCTCTCACCAGTTGTGTTATATATTTTACAGGTTCCCTCTGGTTGGGATGAAGAACACAGAACCATTGAGAATTCAGATCCCGGATAAGTTTTGGTGCAGGAAGATTGGCCAGCAACTTTCTCACTGGGCCTATGCTAGAAGAAGTTGATAAACATTGCTCGGTGGAGCTGAATCGTATAAGTATCCCACAGGATAAATACTGAGAACATTACTAAGAAGATTTCACACTACCTGTGGACAGCAACATAGTAATGGGTTTTGATTTTCATACCATTCGTGAATATCCCAGTGGTGATGGATGTTCAGTACACTTATTACTAGAACAGTAGGGATTGATTTTCACATTACATGAAACCAAAACATTGGAGAGTGTTTGTTCTACGTATCAAGGAAATCATAACATTAAGACGTCATCTAGAAAATTAAGAGATCTATTTGAGTCTAGATACAATGACTGTTTTAAGAGTGAAAACTGTAGAACATTTCGCAAGAAGGAAAAAACGTCATTTCATGGGACAGTGTTCCATTTTTTCACTGGGCAGGAATTGTGTGGTCTCAGTTTCTATAAACTATTAGGAACAGTTTTTTTTTATGAACAAAAATAGTATCATTCCCGGACTGTAGATTTGAATGGGAATCAGACCTCATGGTTATCAAAGCTCCTGGAGGAGGACATGTCTGGCGGGAGAGACGCGGCATTTGGTGAGGTCCATTGTGCTCATTCTTGTGATGTCGTGTAATCATTGCCATGATGAGTGGACTCTGATCATGAGCTTTGTAGTCTGACCTCTACGTTTACATTAGAATACACAAGACACATTTTCTTCGCATACACGTCTCACGTACATTACACTTTGCTTTTAATAAATTAATCTTTATTAATTTTTAGAAGCAAGAGTTGTTGAATATGTTGCGTTGGGGAAGAATGAGAGGGGGCATAGTACGACAGTAATAGAGAGAGGGAAAGGTGTCCATGAAACGAAGGAGTGTGTTGGACGGAAGCTAGTGGATTCTCCAGGATATTGAAAAGGAGTAAAATATAATGTGGGTGTTGACTCCCCTCACTCCAGGGACGACACTTTAAAGTAAGACACGACATACGAATCACTCTATGGTTGTTGCAAGGGTTAGACTGAGACCAAAGAGAATCTACACAGCTAAACATAAATCTAGCGCCAGGATTAATATTATTAACACTCATGATCCTGAAAAGTGCTTTCAGTTTCAACAGCAACTTTAAGACACCTTCACTGATACACCAGAAAATTGTACAGTAAATGAAAAGAGGGGTAAAATTAAGGAAACTCTTTATAAAACTGCCGTAGGGGTTTACGGCACTGTGGATCATAAGAGGCAGGACTGGTTTGCGGCAAACAGCCAGACTCTGCAGCCCTTGATTGATAAGAAGAAGATAGCTCTCTTAAGAAACAAGGAAAGACCATCGCGTAACACTCTGAGTGAGCTAAAGCAAGTTAGGAAGGATGTGCAAAAGGCTGCCCGGCAGTGTGCAAATGATTATTAGATCAAGTTATGTGAGTCCATTCAAATCGCAAGTGATAAGGGAAACATCAGAAGCATGTATGAAGGAATAAAGAAAGCCTGTGGACTAGTGATCAAAAGAAGTGCACCATTGAAAACCTTGACTGGAGAAATCATCACTGATAAGAAACAGCAGATGGACAGATGGGTAGAGCACTATTTGGAGCTTTACTCAAGTGAGACCAAACTAGCGGATGATGCCCTCAACGCCATAGAAGCTCTACCAACTCTTGACCACCTGGACACACTTCCCACCATAACAGAAGTTAAGTGTGCTATAAATGAACTTGCATCTGGCAAGGCTCTAGGTAAGGATGGGATTCCAATAGAGGTTATCAAGAGTGGGCAAGACACACTCACTCTACAGATCCACCAGCTAATAGAGCTATGCTGGTGAGAAGGACAAGTCCCATAGGATGTCAAAGATTCAAGCATCATAACACTGTACACGAACAAGGGCGATCGGAGTGACTGCAACAACTATAGGGGTATCTCACTTCTGTGTATTGTTGGAAAAGTATTTGCCAGAATTGTTCTGCGCAGACTTCAAGTCATAGGAGATCAAGTCTACCCCGAATCACAGTGTGGCTTTCGACAGAACCGATCTACCATTGGATATGATATTCTCATTGCGACAAATGCAAGAAAATTGCCGTGAACTGAATCAACCACTGTTTATTGCCTTCTTCGACCTCACAAAGACATTTGATTTGGTCAGTCCTGAGGGTATGTTCAAGGCACTAAAGAATATTAGCTGCCCACCAACTCTTCTGTCCATTGTGGAATCGTTCCACACAGGCATGAAGGGTATAATCAAGTTTGATGGTGCAACTTCTGAAGAGTTTGAAATCAAGAGTGGAGTTAAGCAAGGTTGTGTACTAGCTCCCACCCTTTTTGGAATATACTTTTTATTTCTACTGAAATATGCCTTTCGTGATCAGGATGGTGGTATATACATTCACTCACGCTCAGATGGCGGCCTCTATAATGCTCAGAGATTGAAGGCCAAGACCAAAATTAGGAGGGTACTGATCAAAGAGTTGCTTTATGCAGATGATGCTGCAGTTACGACCCACTCTGAGGAAAAATTACAATTTCTACTATCTGCATTCTCCAATGCTTGTACTGAATTTGGTTTAACAATTAACAAAAATAAGACACAGCTTATGTCACAAGGTGCACATGGGGTACCATCAATCTTTATTGACGACGCCGAACTAGAGATGGTAGACCATTTTACATATCTAGGATCAGTGGTAAATAGCAAATTATCCCTAGATCATGAAATCAACATCCGGACTGGTAAGGCAGCAACAACAATGAACAGGTTTAAAGAAAAGAGTCTGGGAGAACAGGAAGCTTACTGCGAAAACAAAAGTCCTTGTCTATCAAGCCTGTGTCCTTAGTACTCTTCTTTATGGCAGTGAAACCTGGACAACTTACTCACACCAAGAGAAACGTTTAAACAGCTTTCATATGCGGTGTCTGCGAAGAATTCGTGGTATTAAGTGGCAAGACAAAATTACAAATACTGAAGTATTGGAAAGATCAGGTTATGTGATGGTGTATTCCATGCTCAGTCGTCGTAGACTTAGATGGATAGGACATGTTAGGAGGATGGATGATGGTAGAATACCAAAGGACATCTTTTTTTGTGAATTACAGACGGGTAGGAGATCTCAGGGTCGGCCTCTACTACGATACAAAGATGTGTGTAAGCGGGACATGATTGATACAGGCATTGATAATGCACAGTGGGAGCAAGTCGCCGCTGAACGTGTTGCATGGAGGGCAAAGATCAGAAATGGAATACAGTCAAAGGAGAAAATTATTGCATATAAGTCACACACCGAGCGTGTGAGACGTAAGATGGTGCATGATAGTGGAAATTACCACGTGTTCACATGCACCCACTGTGAACGGACATTTACAGCGCGAAATGGCCTTATCAGTCACATTCGCTACCGCCATAGGTAAAAGTTATTATATATATATATATATATATATATATATATATATATATATATATATATACATATCATTGGCACCTTGCCGTCTTGACAGACGATAGTTAGTTATATATATATATATATATATATATATATATATATATATATATATATATGTATATATATATATATATATATATATATATATATATATATATATATATATGATATACGTGTGTGTGTGTGTGTGTGTGTGTGTCTGTGTGTGTGTGTGTGTGTGTGTGTGTGTATGTGTGTGTGTGACAATCAATGTAAAAATGTCGCCCCCTTGAGGAACTTAGAACTGCCGAGGCGGCAGGCGCGCGACTAGATAATTATTTAAGTAACATACAATGTATTCGAATATCTGATGATACGGGATTACAGATTCATGATCGCCGACACCTGTCCGAGACTATTTTGTGTGCATATCCTATATACAGGACATCGCTGTCAATACCAGCATTTTACTGCTGTCTTTGATGTCTGGACAAGTTTACGTTCAGTAGTTTGCCATTGCTTTCTCAACGACCGGCTCCCATACCAACACGTTAAAACCCAGCGCAACGCGGTCTGGGGCCAAATAGGTCCCAGATGTGCTTCGAACGCGGATAAGCGGGCTTACGAATCGCGTCCGAAATCACTTAGCCACGGAGACCGACTATTCGAGAGTAAACAACTGAAAATAAAACTAAACACAACCCACACTTACCTTCAAGACAACCCACTAAACGTGTGCACAGCACGTTTCCTACGCTACATCAATATAAAGTCGGTCACTCCGAAGCTACTGCCCGAACACATCCCCAAACAGCACACGCGACTCCAAACAGCGCTAGAAATACTCATACCTGGGAGAACGTCAGCGTCCGGCAGATGTAGCGACCGTTGTTGACAAGTCAACTCCCCCCAAAAAAACATCAACTCTCTATTATGTTCCCATGATTACGAATGCTGGTATTTTATTGCGGCCTGCATGTTGGGTTCTCCACGTGGCCGTGGGTAGGGAGGGGCGGAAGGGGCGGGGGGGGGGGCGTTGTGTTGCTTCACACTTTAAAAAAATAGCTGATGAGAGGGAATCATACCAGGCAGCATTAAGATTGTGACCAAAACAATGCGCCTTGTTGCCGCGTTCAGCAGCAGCGGGCCTGTTTGACTGCGCCTTAGGCTTGCGTTTACCTAATCAAGTCGCTTCTTTCAATGCTTGTAATGGGCAGGTCGCTTTGACACTTACCAGCTACAGCAGTGGTCGGTTCCCTTCGATCTTGCCGGCGTCACCAAGTTCTCAAAGTCATTCCTTCTCATAACATGCCCAAAAAATTGTGGCTGTCTACGACAGTCTACGTCTAATGACCTAATTAGTTTACGATCTTCATTGTTAAAATAACTCAAGAGATGGTAAAACTGTCATAAATGCCGAAGTAGGACACACTGACCCTTGAGTTACAGAGAAGCATAACAAGATGATCTGTGTTTGTCTGGTTACAGGCCAGTGGGGGGCCAGTCACATCTATCCCCCCCCCCCCCCAGCTGACAACAAAGAATGTAAACAAATATGGTGTCAATCAAGTTTGGTTCACCAAACACTGGACGGGAAGGTCATGACCTTGAAACTTAACTATTGCTATTGTTAGAAACATTAACGCGGAGGTCTATGTGCAAACGTGGAGGAGAAAAAGGGAGAGACAGAAGAATAAGCAGCTGCAGCAGTAAACGAAGAAGAAGAAAAAGATGTGGAAGAAGGGGAGGAGGAGGAGGAGGAAGAAAAAGAAGAAGAAGAAGAAGAAGAAGAAGAAGAAGAAGAAGAAGAAGAAGAAGAAGAAGAAGAAGAAGAAGAAGAACAACAACAACAACAACAACAACAACAACAACAACAACAGCAACAACAACACCAACAACAACAACAACAACAACAACAACAACAACAACAACAACAACAACAATAACAACAACACAGAGGAGGAGGAGGAGACGACAACAAGCGAGAAGCAGCAGCAGCAGAATTGCGTAATGAAAGTGGTGTGGTCATTTGTCAAGTAGACCATCACAGCGTTGTGCCTCAGTTAGCACATGATGGGTTAAATATGATGCTGTGAGTGAAACACAAGAAACTGATATGGCTGTTACAGAGTTCGTGCACTGAACTGAAATCACCCTAGTGTAATCAAACCGCAGGCATCAGAGCAGTAATCAATAGTTTGACAGGACTATGGATATAGGTCCTTGAATCCAAGCAATCTATCGCTCCATCGTTGGCTAAATAATTAATTATGGAACAGGGATAAATTATTCGATGGCTGTGCTTGACTTTGATGTTTGGTCTGTTCTCTTTACGGGACAGGGCGAATTATTCTTTCCCATGAACTCTAAATTTGGAGCTACGAGAGTGTAGCGACTAGACGCTCGACTGTTTGCCGGGTGGTTGTGGGGTCAAATCCGCATGGAGGTGGGTTTTGTCAATTGACCTGGATTCTCAGGTCGACCCAGACTCAAATAGGTAACAGAATATGCCTTGGGAAGGGAAGGCGTCCGATGTTATACTGACCACACAGCCCCTGAGTGCCGGTTGGTCAACACAAGTATGGGTCTAGCACTATATGCACAATGCGCCTTAAGACCACGAAGAAAAAAAAAGGTGTAGGAGGAAGAGGAGGATGACTTAATTGTGATATCTCAGTTTATTGTGATATCTCAGTTTATTGTGATATTTCTTTCTCTAGCTAAGTATTCGTTGTGTGCGTGTGGTTGTGCGTGTATGTGTGTCTGCCTGTGCGTGGACACATGTGTGTGTGTGTGTGTGTGTGTGTGTGTGTGTTTTCGCTGATGAATACTGTGGTAGAAACGTTGCCTTGTAGCTGTGGGTTCGAATCCTCCTGGAGGCGGCCATTGTTTCAGCGATCGGAGCTGCACGGCAGATCCAGCCTAAACACTGGTACCAGCAAACATCCATGGAATTAAAAGCAATCGACGTGGTATTTACCCCATCACAAACTCAGTGCCAATCAGTGGACACAATATGGGCGTAGGATCATATACTGAAAACGCCTCATGGCGTGAAGAGGACGCTCTTTATTTCTTTACTTCATAAGGGAAGTCTTCGTGGCCAAGTTGTTAGGATACTCAATAGTGCTTCGAAAATTGTGGGTTCTATTCCGGCGTACATCGTTCGGTTCACGAGTGCAGTTTTCTCTTAGACTCCTGTGGGTCATCGCTTGAGCTACGGAGTTCCTGCTTTGTGCGACGCTTTAGGCGGGCCACCTTGTGGAAAGAGACCGAGCAATATGGAATAAAACCCGGTGAAATAAAGTCGTTCCTTTTGCATTTTACTTCATAGAAGACATGACTCAGTAAACTGTCACACAGCCGAGTAAACAATGACACGTCGGCACTATTCAGTTCATTTCTGTCTAAGCCATTCATACCAGGCAACACGTTCAACAATGCACATTTTTGTACACAGTAAATACAGTTATTGCTACACGATGTTACACACACTGACATGCGATAATATTAAGCCACATATATGACCAGCTGGCGGTATACCGCTCGCTTCCCTCCCCACAATGTGAAAGTTGTGGCTCGATCGAAAGCGGGCACACATTGTTCACCATCTCCTGAATATTTCCTTGTTTGTTTATTCGTTTTTTTTTTTTATTTTTCGTCTCAGGATCTGGATTTTTTTTTAAAACTTAATAGACAAAATGTATCGAACGCCGTTTCTGACTTAGCAGGCAAACCTAAGCTAACGTCGTTTTCACCATAATGAATTGATTGGTGGGTAGGTGATGGTGTTTGGGGGGGGGGGGGGTGTTAGTTGGTTGGTTGGGTTGTTTGTTGGTTGGTTGGTTTGTTGGCTGGTTGGTTCGTTGGCTGGTTGGTTCGTTGGCTGGTTGGTTCGTTGGCTGGTTGGTTCGTTGGCTGGTTGGTTCATTGGCTGGTTGGTAAGCTGGCTGGTTGGCTGAAAGATTCTGAGTTTTAACTCTTAGTTCGTTCTATCCATTTGTACCAACCAACGCGGCATGTGTTACTATATGTGTTACGTTTGATGTGACAATACTAAAGGAATATGGCTAGTTACTTTCACGTGCCAAACTGTAGACGGTGTTTATGTGACTCCTTTCATCTTCCTTCTTTTCATTGTGGGTCTTCTTTTGTCGAGGCTGGCATAATTCAGCTCAGTGCATTGACTTCTAGGTCATCTGAACCCTTAAAAGGGCCTGCACCCATCGGAATAAGTTAGGAAGTTTCCTCCCCACCCGATACCGAAGCACCATCAGCGCGGGAACTATAGCAGGGCTCTCCTTCTTTTCGCCAAGCTTAGGAAGAAACAAGGTGTACACGACAGGTTTTAGAATCATTCCGGAACACACTTCGATCGCTGGTCCAGTCAGAGCCCAAACGAGAGCGAAACTCGAGTGTAGTGCCTCCATTCTGACGTGGACAAGGCCGAAGGTTCATACCGGAATACGATCAGCGTTGCCAGTAGTGGGTTGTGCTCAATATTCAAACCTCAAATCACGAAACAACCAAATAAATCAGTCTTGCCAATACCAGGGATTGAACGGGGACCGCTTTCTTGATTAGGAAAAAAAAAGGCATTAATAGCTGTGCACAGCGACTTATTATAAAATACAAGATAAAAGTAATATAACCTCTTTCTAACCGGGTAGCTAAATGTAACTTAACTCATAATCTAACTTAGCATATAATAGTAATATAACACCGTTTCTATCACAGTCGATAACAGTACATGTAATTTAATTCAGTGTATTAACCAAGAGATAAAATTAATACAACACCGCTTATAATCTATTGAATATAAGTAATCTAACCTATTTTCTAGCTCAATAAAGTTAGTTGCATGTCCTTTAAGGGAAGTCGCAGTCAATTCTAGCATTTACTGACTGGTTGTGATTTGCTAGACAACTTTGTGATCGCTAATTTTCCATTGCTTTCTGAACGACCGACGCCCATACCATCGAAATCAACACAAAGCGTTGCAGATAACTGTATCATGGCTAGAAAGGGTGACACCTGGTGAATTAATGCATACTAATGGTAATAACCCATGTGGAATGCGAATAACCTGTGTGGAATAGGAATAACCAATATGGAATGGGAATAACCAGTGTAGAATCGGAATAACCAATGTGCTTTGGGAATAACCAGTGTAGAATGGGAATAACCAATGTGCTACTGGAGGTGGGGGGATACGGAATGGGAATAAACACCGTGGAACGGGAATAACCAATATGGAATGGGAGTAACCAATGTGGAGTGGGAATAACCAATATGGAATGGGAATAAGGAGGCGTGGAGAAGCATGGTCGCCCATCTCAGTGGGAAAGGTACTGACATATGCCTGGGTCATTGACAGTGAGGTGAGTGACCTGGTAGCGAGACTACGAGATAAACACCAGCCATGAGAAATAATGGTGAGGGTAGATGGAGACCCCCAGGGTGGATGGGGAGAGAGACAGTTTTAGGCTGGGGTGCAATGTTGTGGGGAGCCCAGGCAGGGGCTACACAGTAGGGTTAAAAAGACAGTGGAAAACTTGACTGGGGAGTTGAAGCTGGGACCGGCTGAGAGTCGGGTCGCTTGAGACAGTTGATGTTTAGAGACCGAGCGGGTCGGTAGTCTAAGGAGAAGGAGCGGAGTTAGATATAGATCTCCGTCCTGTGTTGTTCTCCGAGTTTTGAATGCAGGCCTAAAACCCAGTGGGGGTTGGATAGCTAATGGAGGCCTGAACCCAGAGTGGGTTTATAGTGAGTGGAGGTCGGAACCCAAAGTGGGTTGGATAGCTAGCGGAGACTAGACCCAGTGTGTGGGTTGTGATGTGTGAGGTCCAGCTGTGGATAGTAGCTGGATAACTGGTTTATGAATGGGAGATTCATAAGGCCGTGAGAAGACAGTGATGTGTGCGTGTTAAGTTGTGAGGAGGATATTTATATTCTATGGATTATATTGTTTCTGGATATAGAGTTGTGTTCCGTTTGTCCGTGTTCTTTCTGAAATAAAGGATTATGTGCGCCAACACAATCTTGTTTAATGACTGGTGAATGTGCACTGCGGGGGTCAGTTATATTGTAAGACAGTTAGATAGCTCAATTGACACACCAGGAGTATCTTTACCTAGACAACGACTATATCACGCACTTATCATCAAGAACTTCGTGATAGGTACTTAATGCTGTTTAGGACGATTGCTAACAGACTTCAACCTAATGTCCAGGGAACGAATGAACGAACGAACGAACAAACTTTATTTTGAAAGGGTTAAGAATTGGCCACACAGACCCGACTAACATTCTTCCCTTCTATAACTCTCTTTCATACATTGTTTCATTCACACATCATTCAAGAACAGCAGAACAGCAACAATATAAAAGATATGCATTATAAAGGCATGGGGGAAATGCAAAAATCAATACAACACGACTCAGTAATATTAATTAATTGTGTGGCACTTGTTATTAGCTATGTGGAATATACTGGTCTACCAAAAGGGGATTGGCTGTTATACTAGGGTTTTATTATTATTATTAATTCTATTACTAAGGGGGGAAGGTAATCCGTACTGAGATAGTGTTCGAATAATTTGCGATTATATGTATAGGGATTGGTGATGTCTTTGATTTCTTGTGGAAGATTGTTCTACAGCTGAGCTGCAGAGTACGTTAAGCTTGTTTTGTATAAGTCAATCCTAGGCTTCGGAATGTGTAATATATGTAATAGTTTACTGTGTCTGGCATTAAGTTTAATGAGATAGAATAGGGCTAAGAGGCGATGATGTGCCAATATCAGGGTCCACTCTGTCCAAGACCTTTCTTCGCCTCCCCCGTGGGACATCCGGCTAACGAAGAAAGACGCTAGCACGGCATCGGCTGCGTTGAAGCTTGTCAAATACAATATTTTGCACGCTGCGAGATTATAATAGTCACAGCCATTCCCCTACAATGAAACTAAATATCAGCACTAACACCATGCACACACCGCCTTGAGTCCAAAACTTGCATTACGATTGTCTACGATCAACCTGGGAGATTTACTGTGATTCTCTTGCCGTCGCGCAGCGTGAAAAGTTTGTAGTTCTTTACTGGCTACATCAAAGATGATTAAATGGTCGCTCTTCGCTTCGCTATCTTGCCTTCGCTTTGAACCCGAGCGTAATCCACACACGTTCTACAAGTAGTGAGTGTAATAGGCTGATTTTTCGTAAGGGTTGGCCATTACCAGTGTCCTTTGATATCAGGCGAACCCTCTTCGACTTCTGAGGTACTTGTAATTTAGTCCCCAAGTCAATGGCCGACTGGCCGACGTGAGGAATGAACCTACAATGCCACGGTCAACAGAGACAGATTAAGCGAGTTAAAGCTCTCAGCCAAGCCGACCTCCATTATTGTCTTTTAAGAATTCCCTGTGGGGGTGGAGAGACGTCTGGGTCATTATAAAACCAGACACATTGGCGCTTCTGCATCCCATCATGGTTGGCTGTACAAAACTATTGTAGCGTATAATGCACTGTGAATAATCACTTCCCTTATGTTGTGATGGCCCATAAATAAACACATATAGTATTGTTTGGCGCTCATAGAAGGAGAAGAAGAAGAAAGTAGAGATTCGAGGACGCACTAGACAACACAAAATTTGAAAGCTATACTATAGTTACCGACCGGGATTCGAATCTGTCACCTCCAAATGACAACAGCGCCTCGCTGCAGGAACAAGTATACTTCGACGCATGACCAACTAGACACTCCCAATTTATGTCCTGTGTCGCCATTTGGAGATGTCACGTTTCAGTCCCGGTTGGTAACTATAGCTTTCAAATTTTTATGTTGTCTGGTGCGTCCTCTAGTCTCTTCATTTAAACAGAAGAACGATATTTTGCCAAAGTAAGGTCATCGTGTTATTTGTTTTGTTTCGTGGCATCTCCCGCAATTTCAATCAATCAGGTGCCGTCTCCACAATGAAGGTTGGCTGCAATGGATCTCCAACACTGTCTATCTCTCGCCCTGACTGTACATTCTGTCAGTCTGATGTTCGTCCATCTCTTGATGTTATCTTCCCACTTGTATCGTTATATACCTCTAGCTCGCTTGCCCTCAACCTTGCCCTCCAGTATGGTTTTTATAAGAGTATTATGTCTTTTAACGTGGCCGAAATATTTCACTTGCCTCCTCTTAATTTCTTTCATCAACTCTCTCTTCATTCCCAGTTTTTCTAGAATCTCTGCATTTGATTGTTTTTGTTTCTATGAAATAAGACATATTTGTCTGTATATCCACATCTCCAGGGCCTCTATTCGACTTTCTAGTTGCTTGTTCAATGTCCAAGCTTCCGTGACATACAATAGCGTTGAATTTACGTAGCATTTGACAATTCTCATTTTTAATGCGCTGTTAATCTCTTTAGATCTGTGGTGGCCAACCCTTTCAGCAGACGTGCCAAATTTCAGGATTAATATTTCCTGCCGGGCCATGCAACTCTATTTTTGGGGGGTCTATTAAAGTAAACAAGCAAGCGTGCTACAGCTTCGACCACATTGTCGCTTTCCGGTAGGTGAGATCGTGGTCAAACGCTTGCCTAGTTTAATGTTTAAAAACAAAAGAGAAAAAAAGAAATATGTATATTTTTTTTTTTTTTTAAAGAAAGTAAACCATAACTGAGAATCAAACATATTTATAAGACAATTTAAAAATATTTAAAAGTGAGACATCTGACTTTGTTTTTCAGAACTAAGTTCATCAAATTGATCTCGACTGATGTTGTCGCTACACGCAAACAGTTTTCCAAATGAACATCAGTAATTCATGTTCTCACTTGTGAGTTGATGTGCTTCATGCGACTAAAAAGCTGTTCACACGCATAAGTGTTTCCAAATTACGAAACCATCGACAGAGCATGCTTATAAAACGCAGGATATTTATCCTTGTCCAAATACGTTTTATATAACTCTTCCAAAGCAAATTGATGGAATTTCTCTTTTTACTGTGTATCACAACACATTTCACAACGTTCCATTTGTAATCTTCCTGGTAATAAATTTCGTCTACCACGAATGGCGTTGCAAATGAACACACACACACACACACACACACGCACGCACGCACGCACGCACGCACGTACGCACCCACCCACACACACACACACACACACACACACACATACACACACAAAAGCACATGCTGTTTTTAAAAATCCTGAAATCTATTTTCTAATTCGAGGTTTAAGTCAGATATCAAAGAAGCGTATTTACCCGCGGCGTCCTGTGTGACTTCTGGTTGCAATGACAACGTAGTTAGTTAGTTAGTCGACAGATCATCCTCATTGCACATCGAACCATTCAGTCGATAAGTGCTCGCATCCCCTCCTCAGCAAAACCTGCAGCGTGTAGCGGCTAACGACACCAGTTCTGTATTGGTTTATCAATCTTCTTTGGATTCCTGCGTAGGATTCTTGTTTGGCCGTCCGTCTTTTAATTTGATGTTCTCGCAGTCTGGCCATGGTTGTAGATTCACAGTCATCACTTGGTTCTCGCAAAAGTCTTACTTCTCGTAGAGCATTCAGAATGTCAGCCTGGTCCATGGCGCGTCTGGCTTGTCAGCCCGCTCATTTCCTTGTTCTCCCGCATGCACTGGCACGAAGATGAAACTAATCTTTGTCAGCCGAGACCGCTCCAGAGACAGCAACCATTCTCTTCGGATACACCCCATCTCTATCCGCTTGGGCATGCTCATTGAGTCGCTAAGGAAACGTGCCCTAGTGAATGTCTGTGTCTCGAGCCATGTTATTGCTTTATTTACTGCCATGACTTCCATAGTCAGGCTACTTGTGGTCTCAGCAAAAGCACCAGAGTCCTTCTTCACAATTCTCCCTCCGGCCTGGGCCGTAAAGGCCCATGAGCTTCTCACATGTCGGACGACTGACCCATCTGTGTAAATGGCAGCATCACCGTATAGTATAGCGAATTCTCGAAAATCAGCGCTTGTACTTCCGCATCCACAGCAGCCGGATTTTCTTGTCTGCATTTTCTGTCTAGTTGGACAGTAATGACAATGTAGGAAAGTAATTAAAGTTTTTTGTCCTCAACCGTTGCTCCCAAAAGACCAAGTTTCATTTGAAATGCAGAAATATGATCATACATATTATTAATTAATTGATCTTTCCCTTGTAAACGAGTACTAGCGTCATTTAGGTGGCTAGTTATATTGACCAGAAATGCAAAGTCGCAAACCCACTTTTTGTCTTCAAACCCTGGGATACTTTTTGATTTGCTTGCAAAGAATGATTGTTTTTCTTGCTGCAAATCAAACACTCTTTTCAACAATTTGGCACGGGTCAGCCATCTTACTTCTGATGTAACGTCATTATAATCTGAGTCCAAAGACTTTAGAAATTCTTGGAACTGACGGTGATTCAACCCGTTCGACTTAATGAAGATCACTATTTCGACGACCACTTTCATGACATGGTCCATTTTGTGGGACTTCGAACATAAATTCTCCTAATGAAAAATGCAATGAAAATTTAGCATTGAAGTATTACCGACTTTGTAGGTCTCATTTTCAATCAATTTTACTAAACCTTCGTGTTTCCCAACCATTACTGGAGCACCATCCGTTGTTAAGCCCGATAAGTTGTTAAGTTGTAACGAAAAGCTATTCAATGTCGATGTAACTGCCTCTAACAAATCTCGTGACTTGATAGTGTCCTTAAGTGGATACAGTGCCGCTATTTCTTCTGTCTTTTTAAAATGGACATCAACACCCCTGACAAAAATTGCCAATTGGGCAGTATCTGCCATATCTGTGCTTTCATCCAATGCTAGAACATACAATATAAACTCGGATGCTGGACTTTTCAAATTGTCTTCAATATGTGTCCAATGTCGTCCACACGCCTAGTAATAGTCTGACAAGACAGACTTATTTCTGAGAAATCCTTCTTCTTTTCTGGACACAGAATTTCAACGACGCCCTCCAAACATGCCTTAACCATTTCACCATCTGAATATGGCTTCGATATTTATGCTATAATCATGGCTACTGCATAACTAGCTTATACATACCATGTTGACTCCGAACCTGCTCTAGTAAATATCTCTTGTTGTGCAGAAATTTTTGTTTAAGTCATTTACTTGGTCTTGTCGAAATTGCCCTTTGTACTTATTTAACATTTTTATTCTCGTAGTGAAGTTTGATGTTATACTCTTTCAAAACAGAAATAAATTCGTTGCATATCAAGCATATGGGCTTTGTTTTAATTTCCCGAAAAGATAGTTTATAGTCCACCTGTCTTGAAAATTTCTTAGTTCTTCTGTTATTCTTCTCTTCTTTGGTCTAACGTCTTTACTAGCTGACGCCATGGTAGGTCTTCGTTTTTAACTGGAAAAAAAAAAAATAAATAAATAAAACACCACGGGTATTCTTCTTCTTCTTCAGCGTTCCGAGCCATTGAGGTTCTTTGCTGCAGATACAATCCGTCTCCATTCGTCTCTCTGGTTGACCCTCTCTTGCCAGTCGTTGATTCCAAGTGCTTGTAGGTCTGTATATATATTATCTCTCCACCGCCTTCTTGGTCTACCTCGGGGTCTACGGTCATTTATTTCCTGAGTGTAAGCGAGTTTTGTTTCCCTATTATCTTCCATTCTTTCTATATGCCCCAGCCATTGTAGTCTATTAGCCTTCATGATACCAGTGATTAGCGGGGACTTAAACAGATCATAAATGTCTTTGTTACTTCTTCTTTTCCACTATCCACTTTGTGTATCCCTAATGGGTCCAACGTTGCGTCTTAAAACTTTGTTCTCAAAGGTTTGTAGCAAGGCTTCGTCTCCTTTCGTTGTACTCCAGGTTTCAGAGCCATACAGCACAACTGGTCTGATCAGTGTTTTGTATATTGTGATCTTGGTGTTACGAGATAGCGCCTTTGATTTTAGTAGATGTTGTAGTGTATAGTATATCTTATTTCCAGAATTGATTCTAGTTTGTATTTCTTCCCTTATGATGTTGGAGCAGTTGAAGATTGTACCCAGGTATTTGTATGTTTCCGTTCTTTTAATGGTCATATTATCTATTTGTATGTGGCCAGAGTTTTGAGTCATTCCTTCTCTTGAAATTACCATATATTCAATATTTCCAATATCTTTTGTTCATTTTCCCCTATAATATCTCTATCATCTGCATAACCAAGCAGCTTGGATGTTCCTCCAATATCACATTCCTCCTTTACCATCCTTACAACTTTCTCTAGAGCCAGATTAATAACAATTAACATAAATAAAACGTTTCAGGGTTTACTTACCTATAGAATCGATATGGTAGACAAGATACTTGGTTAAAGTAGTTTGAAATCTTATTATAAATATGATAAATATGTATTTTAATGTCAATCGCAAAATCTCTCCGGACGCAGTGGCGATAATAGAACAAAACTACAGGATAACGCGGAACTTTGTCAAGCTGGACTGAAAGTAGTTATGAATATGAGCACGATGGCGTTGCGAACTTCCCGAAGACGCCGAAGACCACAGAACATATATATCAGAAGTTGAAGTCTCATATTAAATTTTATCAATACCTAGCGTCGGACAAAAAACTAAGTAACCTTGAGTGTCAAATAACGGGATATATATAATAACGTTAACATTTATGTTCATTTGACTTAGCTCAGCGGGCCGCAACATGAATCCCGGTGGGCCGCACGCGGCCCGTGGGCCTCGTGTTGGCCACCCCTGATTTAGATGTTTAATACTGATTTCATGCGGCTGAAAGCATTTTTGGCCATCCCTATTCTCTTTTTGATTTCTATTTCACTTCTGCCATCATCTGTTATATGTCCAAGATAGAAGAAACATGTTATGTGTTCTAATATCTCCCCGTTTACTGCGATGTTCATTGATGACCTTTCCTTATTTCCGCATCTAATAGACGCCACTTGTTCCCAGTACAAGTTACTAATAAGTCTGATGTCCTTTCCGTCTACTCCTATATCTTGAAGGCACGTAATTAGTCGTTCATGTTGTACTCTATCAAAAGCTTTCTTCTAGCCTATGAAATAAACATATATACTTATTTGAACTTCTATGTATTTTTCAATTAACATCCTCAAACAGATAATTGCTTCTCTGGTGCCACTCCTGCTGTTTCAATGCTCAGTGAATGCTAATGTACATTATAATACTTGTTCAATTTATTGTGCATGATCGCAGAATGCGGCTTAGATATTAGCTTTCAAAAAACGAAACAGTGATCATTAGCAGTGGCAAGGAAAGGTCATCAATGAACATCACAGTAAATGGGGAGATACTAGAACAAGTAGCAAATTTCTCCTATCTTGGACATATAATAACAGTCAATTAAACCATGTTTGGTCCAAACCTACTTTTTGCTTGGCACTGAATCAGTTAAAATAGTTTCCCCTGTAATTGTGTCGTCGACTAGCTATCACTATCATTCATTGTCTACAAATTATTTCTCTGTCCATGGTGAGTGTTCCAATTACTGGCGATTTTCAAGCCAAAGTATTCGCTTGCTAGCTAACTTCCACCCCAGCATGCCCTGTAAGTCTGTGTAAGAAACAAGCAGCCTTTGTGCTTGACACCTGCTCATGCACAACTCTACACTGTAGGACCTTTTTTTCGTTCGATCGCTTTGAACTCAAGCATAGTCCATTCACGTGTTACCAAATACCTATTGCAATGGATTATTATTTTGCGTGTGGATTAGTTTTCTTTATTACAGGTGTTCAGACGTACCCACTCCGCCTACTGAGGTACTTGTAATTTACGTCCCCAAGTCAAGTATAAGCAGTCAACATTTTAGTCCAACTGACCGGTGTAGAGGTTGAACCAGCTAACCCAGCTTCAGTACTTCGGTTCTGATCTCATTACATGATGAAAGAACATTGTCTCTTTCTTAAAGTTGTATATAATGTTCTACTTTGGGACGCAGAGGTATTTCCAAGGCACCAGGGCCGGGTTATATACTGGCCAAGACCTATTGACGAGTCCTCGTCGAGCGTCCTGGGCAACAGGTCCCTTCGGGGTCCTGGCTAAAGTCAGTAGGATCGCCGATTCCTCCGAAGTCGGAGAGTGTCTGCCTGTACGGCGAGGAACCACCAGTCTGCACACCAATAAGCCAGACATGGGACAACGGATACTCACGCAAACCTCAGGTCCTGTATGACATCACACTGATGTTGGACAACAGGATGCTTTCATCCGACATACAGGACTTCGCGTTGGAGCTCAAGCCAACGAACGCAAGCAAGCAAGTATGTTCTACTTCAGTGGTTCTTAACCGGTGGGGAATTCCCCCCAGGGGGGAATTTTAGGGTTTCCAGGGGGGGGGGGGGGGGGGATTAAGATTATTTCTAGATTGTGTTAATACAAGAACCGATTACTTGATATTGTTTTTCCCTTCATACTTTACGGTTCTGTACCTGTCACCCTTCTGAAATTCATTTTATAACGTAAGTAGATCCGCAAATCACATTTTATGTAGATGTCTAGACTGTGTAGGGGCAGGGGGAAATGTTTAGGGAGGAAATACAAGGGGGGGGGGGGAGGAGGTTATGATGCTCTAAAAATATGGTGGGGGGGGGGGGATGACGTCCTAAAAATATGGTGAAGAGGGGCATAGGCGAAAAAAGGTTGAGAACCACTGTTCTACTTTCTTATAGTTTTATATAATGTGTTACTTTCTTAAAGTTGTATATAATGTTCTACTTTTTAAAAGTTGTTTATAACATTCTACTTTCTTAAAGTTGTATATAATGTTCTACTTCCGTAAAGTTGCATATAATTTCTTAAAGTTGCATATGATGTTCTACTTTTTAAGTTGTACATAATGTTCTACTTTCTCAAAGTTGTATATAATGGTCTACTTTCTTAAAGTTGCATATGATGTTCTACTTTTTTAAGTTGCATATGATGTTCTACTTTTTTGTTGTATATAATGTTCTACTGTCTTAAAGTTGCATATAATGTTCTACTTTCTTTGGCCTTTTCCAGGCAACCGTTGTTAGTTATTATGCCAGTCTATGGGATTCACAACATTCGCCTCAGAAACCACATCTCTGTTGTCTCGAATCTCTTCTGAATGCTTCATTCGTACTGGAAGATTCACTGTTCTACATCAGAAAAGACACCCACATACACCCGCTAGCCACCGTAAAGCCGCAGTAATCCCATCTTCATATTTGCTGCTGTAGACAGATTGGCTCCCCTCTGCATAGCAACGACCATCTCCTGACTCAGCCTATACTGGCTGCATCTCTTCATATATTGCTTCCTTCAGCCAAATGTCATCCAACATTCATATACTGCTTCCTTCAACCAAATGTCATCCAACATTCATATATTGCTTCATTCAATGAACTGTCATTCAACATTCATAAATTGCTTCATTCAATAAACTATCATCCAACATTCATATACTGCTTCCTTCAATGAACTGTCATTCAACATTCATAAATCTATCATCCAACTTTCATATATTGCTTCCTTCAATGAACTGTCATCCAACATTCATATATTGCTTCCTTCAATGAACTGTCATCCAACATTCATATATTGCTTCCTGCAACAAACTAGCATCCAACATTCATATATTGCTTCCTTCAACAAACTATCATCCAACATTCATATATTGCTTCCTTCAACAAACTTTCATCCAACATTCAACAAAGACGCAATGCACCGAAGAATAGGCAGACTTTAATCAAGCTGACAAGACACGACAAATCAACCGATAATCAAATCTGGAGAAATATACACCTCAATCATAATAATCAAAGTATTCATGGAACAATTCTAAAAGTAACAATTACACAGGTCACACAAGGAGGGTATTGGAGGGGTGGGGGTATAGAGTACCAAACCAAACATAGCAAACTTGCTTCAATATTCTTCCACATATGTGGGACTTATATAGTTATCTTCAATATTCTTCCACATATGTGGGACTTATATAGTTATATTCAATATTCTTCCACATATGTGGGACTTATATAGTTATCTTCAATATTCTTCCACATATATGGGACTTATATAGTTATCTTCAATATTCATCCACATATATGGGACTTATATAGTTATCTTCAATATTCTTCCACGTATATGGGACTTATATAGTTATCTTCAATATTCATCCACATATATGGGACTTATATAGTTATCTTCAATATCCATCCACATATATGGGACTTATATAGTTATCTTCAATATTCTTCCACGTATATGGGACTTATATAGCTATCTTCAATATTCTTCCACGTATATGGGACTTATATAGTTATCTTCAATATTCTTCCACGTATATGGGACTTATATAGTTATCTTAAATATTCTTCCATGTATATGGGACTTATATAGCTATCTTCAATATTCTTCCACATATATGGGATCAATGTTCCTCCATTTATATGGAAATATATAGCAATCTTCAATGTTCGTCCTTACATATGGACATCTATAGCTATCTTCAATGTTCTTCCTTACATATGGACATCTAGAGCTATCTTCAATGTTCCTCCATATATATAGAAATATATAGCTATCTTCAATGTTCTTCCTTACATATGGACATCTAGAGCTATCTTCAATGTTCCTCCATATATATGGAAATATATAGCTATCTTCAATGTTCTTCCTTACATATGGACATCTAGAGCTATCTTCAATGTTCCTCCATATATATGGAAATATATAGCTATCTTCAATGTTTGTCCTTACATATGGACATCTAGAGCTATCTTCAATGTTCTTCCTTACATATGGACATCTAGAGCTATCTTCAATGTTTTTCCTTACATATGGACATCTAGAGCTATCTTCAATGTTCCTCCATATATATGGACATCTATAGCTATCTTCAATGTTCTTCCTTACATATGGACATCTAGAGCTATCTTCAATGTTCTTCCTTATATATGGACATCTATAGCTATCTTCAATGTTTTTCCACATACCTGTATATGGAAATATATATATTTTTAGTACAGTGCACAAATGTTTACAGCACCTCATATATAATTCAATGTATGGTAGATGCATACATGTATGTACCTACATATGTATGTATGTATATATGTGAGCTATTCGATTGGATTATACCATTACCCCTACCCCGTTCAACCTCAAAGAGAAGTTATATTAGGGTCCATCACTGACTGAGATTAATAATCATGTGACTAATGTGAAGGTGATCGTTGTCCAAAGAGGGTAATGGCCTGTATGTAAGTGTGCATGATTCTAAGTAAATGTGAATGTGTGTGTATATAAGTATGTGATACAAATTATTGTTGGCACATCTCTGTACCTACACATGTAAGTATTCAGGTATGTACACATACATGTGAATGCATGCATGCTGCATGTGTGAGCTCATATTAACATGTACATTTATACAATTGTATGCCAGCATGATTGTACATGCACTATATAAAGCAACTACAGATATTATAAATACCCTGACCAAGTCACATAAAATATTCCCTGCCCAACAACAAAATTGTTTGGACATTCCATCTGAACACCAAACAATAAACCATCATTCTATCGTGTATAAACATATCACTAATTAAAACCTTGATTAAAAGCTGACTGTAAAACAATGAAACATTATAAAACACACTGAAACAAACAAAGAGTGTTTGCCTGCAGCTCAAAAAGTTACTTCACCTTCATCTCAGTTGCTGTCGGTGACAATGAACAAACTAACACAAGGTCCTTCATGCTTGTCTTTGGCAATTAAAAAACTAATAGAAGGTCCCCACCCATGTCTATGACAATGAACAAACTAACAAAAGGTTGCCGACCATGTCTGTGACAATGAACAAATTAACAGAAGGTTGCCGACCATGTCTGTGACAATGAACAAATTAACAGAAGGTTGCCGACCATGTCTGTGACAATGAACAAATTAACAGAAGGTTGCCGACCGTGTCTGTGACAATGAACAAATTAACAGAAGGTTGCCGACCGTGTCTATGACTATGAACAAATTAACAGAAGGTCCTGCATGTGTGTTTTTAGCAATGAACAA
Organism: Cepaea hortensis; assembly: GCA_963921405.1. NCBI lineage: Eukaryota > Metazoa > Mollusca > Gastropoda > Stylommatophora > Helicidae > Cepaea > Cepaea hortensis. Next base: position 411,963,956 of record OY992876.1, read on the forward strand.
ACTGACAGAAGGTCCCCATGCATGTCTGTGACAATGAACAAACATAACGTCCCGCATGCATGTCTGTGACAATAAAGAAACTAACAGAAGGTCACACATGTCTGCGCGTGTTCCTAATCCTCTGGCAGCTCGAAATAGAAAAGAAACAGCCAAATAGGTCTCTGTTCAGCATAAACTGGGAAATGAGAAAACCCACCCACAAATCCACACTTATTGTAGTTTACACTGACTTGGATTCTTGTTGCAGAGTGTGTGTGCTGTCCTGAGATGCTCCTTGTGTGGTTTATGGGAAGAGACTGACACCCTTCATATGTTATCCAAATGTAGTGACAGTGATCCTTTAGAAAAAAGAAAGAGAAGAGAAGGCATAGTGAGAAGAAATTTCCACGTTTCCATCCTGTTTCAGGATATTGCGGTCAACACCAGCATCTTTCAGCTGTATGTTGATTCCTAGGCTAGATTACGCTCATCAGCACGCCACGACTTTCTGAGCGACCGGCTCCATACTCTCATAAGTCACTTTTGCGATTCGAACCACTGCTAATTCTCGTCGCGTCACGTGACGAGAGTATTCGGGGTTAGCGGAGAAAGCTGCTAACCCCTCGGCCATGGAGCCGATATAGTGAGAAGAAGCTCATCTTAATTCCCATGAGTAACAGGTTCTCTTGTCCACGTGCCACCGAGGTCCACATCGGAAACAAAGAATAGTTATACTATCCTACTGTACATGTCATAAGAGGCAACTAAGGAGGGATGGTGAGAGACTAGCTACCTCATCCAATAGAAAACTATTGCTGCAAAATCCAGCCAATCATGTACCAGTCTACACAGGGAGTGCTAGCTACTTCATCCAACAGAAAACAATCGCTGCAAAATCTAACCAATCATGAACCAGTCTACACAGGGAGTGCTAGCTACTTCATCCAATAGAAAACTATTGCTGCAAAATCCAGCCAATCATGAACCAGTCTGTACTGGGTGTGCTAGCTACCACATCCAATAGAAAACTATTGCTGCAAAATCCAGCCAATCATGAACCAGTCTGTACTGAGTGTGCTAGCTACCTCATCCAATAGAAAACTATTGCTGCAAAATCCAGCCAATCATGAACCAGTCTATACAGGGCGCGCTAGCTACCTCATCCAATAGAAAACTATTGCTGCAAAATCCAGCCAATTATGAACCAGTCTATACAGGGCGCGCTAGCTACCTCATCCAATAGAAAACTATTGCTGCAAAATCCAGTCAATCATGAACCAGTCTACTCAGGGCTTGGTGTGAGTTCGTTACAGACTCACACTTCATTGAGAGATGACAGGCAGTAGAAGAAGAATAAACAAACAAACTTTATTTTCAAAGGGTCACAAACTGGGCCTGCAGGCCTGTCTTACAATCAGCCCTTCCAATCATTCATCTTTCAATTAACTGTTGTGCATGTTACATTCACATAGGGAAAAAAAGACACTGTCAGATGTAAGTTGTGAACATAAACAATGCATATTAACATGTTATGAGACAGGCAGAAGGAACAGGTACTCTATGGCAATAACGTCAAAACTATGTTTTCGATTGTCCTTGAGAAATGTCAGGACTTGATTTGATATCAGATGTATACTGAACACAGACAATAACCTGCCTTCACTGGGAGAATGGAGTGCCATATCATTGCACTGGTAGGTGAATGTAACAACCAAATGCAAATCCAATTCTCCACAAGTCATGTAAACAGGGTCCTTTACACATTTTTTACTGATACATAAAACAACTTATACTTGGTAAGGGAGGAATGGATCCTCAACCTAATACACAAAACAACAAAGACAGAATCGGGCAAGAATTATTCAAGAACCCAATACACAAAACAACGAAAACAGAATCTGGGAGGAGTGAGTCCTCAGTTTAATACACGAAACAACATAGATGGAACCAGGGAGGAATTTTCCTCAGCCTCAGACATAAAACAACATAGAATCGGGGAGAAATACAAAATAAATATGTGCATGTTTTACTAAATGAAACATGGCTGAAGGTGTGAAATTCAGCCGCGATCAAATCTTTACAAACACAATCAACACTGCTGCAAAACATTACCACATTTTGATACTCAACATTTGCATATCATTAGCATTAATCCCGTCTCCACAAGAAGAGAGCTTTAAAATACACGCAATACTTCATGCTGACAGTATAATTTAAAAGAAAAACAAACACATACAGCATCTTAGGTAAAAATATGAACACTGGTTCAGTTAAAACAAAGCATAACATCGATAGAAGCTCCCATTTGTTCTATCTCATGACACAAGATGACAATTTCAGAACAAATATTTTATATATACAATGTTCATTCAAACATATGAGACAAGGAAAATAAATGATGTACTTGAAGAAATGGAAACAAGAAGACATAAGAAAAGACACTAGACAAGCAACAAAGTGAAAGCTGCAGACACATCTGGAGAGTTAGCTAACCTTGGGTTGAAGTGCACATCTTTCTTCAGCGTAATTTGGCATGAGAATGGAGATGGAAGCAGTCACAGCGGCATTCCAATGGTTAGAGACCACTGCAACACACACTGCATTCATTACGGATTCAAGGAGTATGCTTAGTAAGGTGGAGAAAGGAACGTTTCGTGTGGAATGGCTATGCTCGCTTCAATTGGACTCGGTCAGTTGGGCTAAACTTGACTTCTCGTTATTGACTTGGGGACATAAATTACAAGTACCTCAGAAGCTGGAGTGGATTTGTTTGATGGCGAGAGACACTGTTATCAGTTGGGGTATCTTCATTGCACTCCGGACAGGTCCATAGGTGCTCAGATCCTCCCCCCAGCATATGCATCAGCGTCCAGTGGCTAATTGTGCGTTCTGTGTTGGTTGACGAGGCACCTCGTTTTCCCGATGTACCTCTTGCGTCTGGCCGTGCCGATTCTTACTCTCAAGTATATTTCATCCTGGACAGCGATGTGGATTCACTAACGTCAAAGTCCTTTGTTCTCGCCATATCTTTAAGGACGTTAATAACATCGGCATGATCCATGGGCTGGCCATCTATAGGGGGTGCAGAGCCAGCCAGTTTATCAGCTCATGTCCCGGGACGAAGATGAAGGTGACTTTACGGACAACAGACTTCCACAGCGACTCAGTCCACTGTCTACGTACAGATCCAGCTTCGACCTTCTGAATCATGCTCATTGAAACACTTAGTCCCAGGAATGCTACCTGGTCAAAAAAGCACGCTAAAGTCGATGTGTTGGCCTACGGGTTTCGGCCCAAGGGCGCATAACAGACACACCGCAATCACATCTGAAAAAACACTCCGGATGAACGAAAAGAAGAAGAAGAATCACTTAGTACACACACGTTGGTATAATGCTGAGAAACACTGATAATAGGGAAAGCTAATCCACATGCAAAAATCAGTCCAGTGCACTAGAAGAAGTAGCATGTGTAAGGACTACGCTTGATTTGAAAGCGAGCGAGCGCCAAAAAACAAATTACTGAAATGTTACTCCCAAAAATGTACTTAAAAGCACAAACTGACACAGTTAAATGAGTATGCGATAACACAGTTTTATACAGACAATCCTAAACTGTTAGGCCACACTGAAATTAACTGTTAGGTCACACTGATATAAACTATGAGCTGAGATTCAAGAAGACTCCAAACTTCCTCTAGGGCAAAAATACACATAGAAAAACAGGACATTGCTGGAGTCTTCTCCGGCGATTTTTCTTCACCCAATGTTTATTTCCACTCAAACACGACTGGAATGACCATATCAGGACCACAATTGAATACACTCAATGATAGTTTCAAAGAAATTCCTCTGGCACAAAACCACAACAGCAAAGAATAAGAAGATAGTGTCCATGTTTCTGTCCACTTCAATACTTCTACTGGGACTGCTGAGACCACTTTATCAGGATCACATTGAGATGAGATCAACTCAACGACCTAATGTTAGCAGAGGTTTAAGGACATTCCTGACTTCTCCATCTGGCACAAAAACACAAAAAAAAAAAAAAAAAAAAGCCATTAGTCTACTTCAGCTAAATTTACCCCATGCTTGTTTTTCCACTAAACACTTCTGCTGGGGACAGTAAGTTAACCAGACTAGGAACATAATGAAATAAACTGTTAGCTGAGATTCCTACCTTCTTCCAGAACAATTCATGATTTACACAATTAACTTGTCTCTGGCAATAAATCTCTGTAAAACAAACGTTAAACATGCTATTTAATTCTCCTAGTAAAAATCAAGCAAAGGGTGCTTGCCAAAATGACAGCAAGGGATTTACTTCAGCAGTCAGCAGAAATTAATTATGAGATTTATTTCGGCAAATTAAATTTGGAAATATGAGATTTATTTAAGCTAAGCAATTTGAAATGTGAATTGTAATTTAGCAATGAAAACTGAACAACACAATTACATCTATTTAAGCAACAAAGGTGTAAATGTGGGATTGAAATTAGGCATCAAAGTGAGATTTATTTTTGCATGAACATGTTAGTAAGACAATGTTGTGATTTATCTCAGAAAAAGGCAACCACAGTTGAACCATAAGATGTATTTCCACAATGAAAACTTAAATCAGTTTCACCACTGAAAGTTGAGATTTATTTTAGCAATAACAGTTGAAAGATGAGATGTATTCCAGCAATGAAGACTGAAGGATGAGATTAAGTGAAGGCAATTAATTAATTTAATTTGAGATAGATTTCTTTGTAAACAATCAAAAAGTTTAATCATGTGGTTTATGTAATCAACAAGTGTTTAATTGTAAGATTGATTTCAAAAATGAAATATTTCAATTTCAAATTGAATTTGACAATAGCAAAATCAAACATGGCACTGACTGAAGCAATGAAACCAACGCTGTCCACAGGATATCATTTCCCATTTCAAATGTGGTTTAACATTTCAGTTAGCTCAGACAACAATGTCAAAGTCTTACATTGACTGTAACATGAAAGCAGCACCATGCTCCAGCATGTAACAAACACCAGGATGTAACACAGCATGTAACAAAGACCAGAATGTAACACCAGAATGTAACAAACACCAGGACATAACAAACACCAGGACATAACAAACACCAGGACATAACAAACACCAGGACATAACAAACACCAGAATGTAACAAACACCAGGATGTAACAAACACCATGATGTAACAAACACCAGAATGTAACAAACACCAGGATGTAAAAAAAAACAGCTTATACCAAACAAATACAGGCCAAACATTACCTGTGAATACTACATATAAATAACCATCGTTGGTGTCCACAAAGAAAGATGTTTAGAGCTCAGGAATAACGGTGGCTTACCCAAGCAGTCGCCATTAAGTGTACAAGCTAGGGTTTCTATTTTTACTACACCTCACATAGACAAAGGGGGCTAAGGTAGTGCAGGGGTTAGCATTCTTGCCTGCTGGCCCAGTGTCAGGTGTTCGAATCCTCACTGAAGCAGATGTTTAAAAATGCACCTAAGCTCCCAGATCACAGCTGCCTAAATTACAGGTACGATAACCCAGGCTGCAAATGGTAGGAATAAATCAGATCTATCTGCCAAAAATCGGAAATATTGCATCTCTTTTGTAAACAAGCACAATGCAACTTACATCCACAACCAACAATATGGTAAGAGCGAAGTGTGGTACCCAGACTAGAGAATGAGTACCAGGAAACGTCTTGAGAAGCCAAGGCGGCTGGCACGATTCTGACCACACCACCCATCCAGTGCTGGTCTGCTACAAGATGGGGCAAGCAGCACATATCCAATATAGTGAGGCACATAAAAGGGCTCTATACTTACTTTGCTATACTGATTGACAATAACCCTGAGCATTTCTAAGGAATAGAACACAGGCTCTATGGTGTGCCTAGCAGAACTCCTGATTTATTGGCCTTGTGCTCCTCCGAATGTTGTGACAGAGGTAGCACCACAACAGAAACAGCTGCTGGCATAATTTTCATCATCATCATGTGCCATGATCACCAGAGTCATGAATCAGCTCTGTGTTTATGTCTTGACCCTGCCATCCAGGTATTTACTTCTCTTTCTTCCCCTTGTTCTTTTCCCCTCAATCTTGCCAGTTGTCAGCAAGTTCTCCAATTTATATCTTCTCATGTGTCCCAAAAATGTTGACTATCTAAGTCTAATTTCTCTAATCAGTTTAAGGTTTTCATTTGTTTCTTGTAGGACTTCCTCATTGGTTTTTCTGCCTGTCGTGGTATTTTTTGCATTTTCCTCAGAAACCACACTTCCAGTCATTAGATGTCTTGTCTGCTCATTGTCCACGCTTCACATCCATACAAAAGTACAGGCTCTATGTAGCATTAGGCCCTAATATGTTGTAGACCGCTGCATCGCATGGGGTGGACAGTTGGCTTCCACTGAGACACTCCTTCCGAGACAACTGTGAAAATGATCTCTCCCCCCCCCCTCCCTCTCATCATTTGGTCTTTAGCAGCATGTGCATAACCACATTCACAAAATATCTGTATGGCTTGTAAATATGTCATAAAAATGTAGAAAGAAACTCCCTGTGCCAGTTAAAAAATTTATTTGAGGTCTTTCTGTCCCAAATAGTGCACCATGCATGATTGACCACTCTTCATGTGTGATTGGCCATTCATCATGTCTGATTGGCCACTCTTCATGTGTGCAAATTATCATGTCACTTGTGACTGGCTATTCTCTGTGGGTACCAATCAATGTGTAATGTAACTGACTATTCAGGTGCAATCAATGCGCTGTGGGTTAATGGTTTTCCTTCATGCGCAAAAATCAAATGCACCATGTGTGAATGGTTATTCTTCATAAAATCAATTTGTAATGTGTGCAATGAATGTGTCATGTGTGATTGTGCTTCTTACATTTAGTCACAGCCTACTGAAGAAATCTGACCACCTAGCTTTGTATTTTTATTTTCAAACAAGCTGTGCATATTTCAGTCCTACAAAATCAGTCTTCAGGCACTAAAGATGCCATCTTACTGTGGAGTGCCTGGAACTGTTAAGAGCTGGAAGGTGAAACAGAACAGCAACCAGATGTACCAGTCACATACCACCAAAAGAAAAGAATCATCAAATCAATCAGAAAGTGACCAACACTAGCACAAGACAATTACCATACAATGGAAAAACCAGAACAAATCATTACACCTCAGAACAGGACACAATCAATTACGCAGCATACTACATACATAACCTAAGATTAACAAACTAGCAACATACACATCTGGACGTATGCCCCAAACAGTGGATCACATGCTCCAAGACCACAGCGAATACAACAGATCAATGCAAACTTTCTGGCCGATAGTAACAACAGTGACAGTTAAACATTATGGATCACTAACTAACCTAACAAAGTCAGTGAAGTTTATACAAGAGAATATTGCAGATACAGACAATCTATTGCAAACAAATGAAAGAAGAAATAGAAAATCATATGGAAGGGGTTAAACATGGGATTTAATATAGGCAGTGGAAGGGGTTAAATATGGGATTTAATATAGGCAGTGGAAGGGGATAAATATGGGATTTAATATAGGTAGCGGAAAGGGTTAAACATGGATTTAATATAGGCAGTGAAAGGGGTTAGATATGGGATTTAATATAGGCAGTGGAAGAGTAAACATGGAATGTTGGCAATGAGAGGGGTTACATGGGATTTGATTTAGCCAGTGAAAGATTAACCATGGGATTTAATTTAGGCAAGGAAATGTTTAATATGGGATTTAAATTTGTCAATGAAAGATAAAACATAGAATTTTATTTACTCACAGACACATAAAACATGGAATTTAATACAGAGAATGAAAGATTGAACACGTAATTGATTGTGGCAGTAAACAAGATGCTTTTTCCAAACAGCATTTTAAATGTACATTTCATGCCTTGTCAAAGTCGGCGTTATATTAGCAAACACAAATCAAATCTCTCAAATTATTTATTGTTCATTTAAAAGCATATCCACACACATATACTTGAATCAAACAAACCTGTTTACTTTATTTCAGAATTAAAAATAGAGGATTTGTAAGTCGTGTAAGGCGTTCATGTATGCTTGATAATAACATTACAAAACCAATTGCTTGTCTCGCTAACCCAAACAGATCAAAGAAAGAATAGTTAAGAACGTTAAACATAAACTACATTTTGTTCAGCTTAATGGCAACATCTCTACATAAAATATTTATAAAGTTGTTGACGTCAATCAATCAATGAAGTGTCATCTCCACAAAGAAGGTATTTTTTAATATTTCCTTCCAATATGGCTTTAATATGAGTCATATTTTTTTTAATATGGCCATAATATGTGACTTAGTTTCTGGAAAACAGTGTATATATGCTTTATGCTTCCAGTGTTATTTGTGTAATGACTTAGATTCTTCTATATAGCCAATAACCAATTGTGTCCATCCATCATGTGCCATGCCGATAAGCGTGGGCGGTCATGTACTGCCATGTCACTCGATCACCAGAGTCGTGGTTCAACTCTGTGTTCCTGTCTCGACCATGCCACATGGCCAAACCATAGTAACACTGTGTGACTGTCTATCCAACAATAACATTATGTGTGTATGTATACGTGCTTGTGCATGTATGTGCCCATGGACGTAAATGTAAACTAGGTACTTTATGTATGTGTGTATGTATATTTGTGTATATATCTGTGTGTATGTATATGTGTGTGCATATATGTATGTATGTACGTTTGTGTGTACATGTGTGTGCATGTATATCTGTGCACAATAGCAAGTTTGTATAAATATAAGTGTGTAGCTGTGTGCGTTATAAAACCATGAGAGATATAACACTGAAATCACACTATTATTATGTTCTATGCTCAAAGTCAATACCAATAAATGAAACTAATGAGGCGCATGAAATGACCAGTGAATGTGTTCAAAGATCGGACACTGAGAGGGCAGGAAGATGGACAGACCAGCTCGTCCAATTCTGAACTATTTGAAAATAAATAAAGCTCATCCACTATACTATCCTGCGCAAAATGTTGACAAGCCAAAGTCTAAAATTCACTAACAGATTTAATAATTAAAAAAGCTAAATTAAGAAGACAATAAAAGAATAATAATAAAAAGTTAGTTGCATGTACTTTACAGGACGTGGCAGTCAACCCTAGCATCTTTTGGCTGTTTGTGACTGACTAGGCAAATTTACGTTCAGTAGTTTGCCGTTTCTTTTTGAACAACCAAAGCTCAAGTCATTTTACGGAATCCAATGCAAGGCAGTCATACCTTAACAGATCAAAGATCAATAATGATCAGAACTAAATGGATCAAAGGTCAATACAGATCGCAATTAAATAGATAAAAGATCAATATATTTTGTAATCAAACAGATCAACGATCAATATAGATACAAAGAGAAAACAAAAACCAACATAGATTGCAACAAGATTAAACATCAATTGACATTGCAACAAAACACATAAAAGATTTCATTCAAGCTGAAAAAGTATTAATGTTGATTGCAGCTAGGCAGACAATAGATCAATTTAGATTGCAATCAACTAGATAAAAGATTAATAGATTTCAGCCAAAAAGATAACCACAAATTGCAGCCAAACAAATAAAAGATCAATATATGATTGTAGATTGTAGCCTAACAGATAAAAAAGTAAAACATATTGCAGCCAAAAAGATAAAACATCAATATAGATTGCAATCAACTAGATAACAATAATATAGACTAGCCAAACAGATAATAGATAAGCAATACAGATTGCAGTCAAGCAGATAGAAAGCAATACAGATTGTAGCCAAACAGATAAAAGATCAACAGAGATTGTAAAGAAACAGATAAAAGATCAATATAGACTGCAACCAAACAGATAATCAATATAGATTGCAGCTAAGCAGACCAAAGATCAATACAGACAAACCACAGATCAAAGATACCAATCTAAAAAGAATGGTAACCAACAATAATCATAAAATAGCCATAAAAATGAAAATGCTTCTCTGATTACAGAAGTGAAACAAATTATATATAAATAGGTATTGTTACCTGCAGAGAAACGGATGAAATAGTATACACACAGGGGTAGCACTTCACACACTGAATGACCATTTACATAAATAAGTCAGTATGTATATAACAAAACCTGGTGATCATCCAAATGAAACTGAAACACATAAGGGAAACTTCATCATCTTCCACTTTTGCCATCAAATGTCGCCCGGGGGGGGGGGGGGGGGGGGGGGAAGGAGAGAGGAGGAGGAAATAGTTGACGCTCTGGCACCCGACGGGTGGCACTGTGTTATTCCAAGTGATTGTACAATATCTTTGATATTGTTAATCCATTTTCTTCTCAGGCGTCTTTTTGCTCTTGTATCAGATCTTCTTTGATGTAGTGCCAGTGCTGGTAGTTGATGGTGGTATATTCTAACAAGGTGGCTGAACAATTTGATCTTCTGCCTTTCAATATTTACGGCATAAAGTGATGATCCCACTGTCTGTCTGATATCATTTCTTATTCGGCCTCGGCTAGTTAAGTTGGCAGCTCTCCTGAAGCATTTCAGGTGTTGATTTTGCATAAGTGTGATTTGGATCATGTCCAAGTTTGACACTGGTAGCATGGGGTTGATGTGAATATGCTCTTTAGTATCTGTTGCTTTGTGGTCAATTAGTTAGTTGCATATCCTTTACAGGACTTCGCAGTCAACAATTGCATTTTTTGGCTGTTTATGATTTCTTGGCAAGTTTACATTCAGTAGTTTGCCATTGCATTCTGAACGACCAGCACTCATATAACTTTATTAAAACCAACGCAAGGCGACCTGCTACCAAATCACTGGCAGCTGTGTTTCGAACACAGTATGCAGGATTATGAACTGCATGCTTAACCCCTTCCCCTCAGAGCCTGTCCTTGCCACAGAGCCAGTGCACATAAGAATATTTAGATGTTTCAGTACAGGTGATGGTTGACATATATGTGACGCAAAGAATAACAACACTGTAACCCATCACTCATGATGTAATAGTCAACTAAGGAGAGATGGCGTGAGACTGGCCACCCCATACAATAGAAAACTTTTGCTGCCATATCCAACCAATCAACAAGTATACAAAGAGCTTGGCATGATTGGGCAGAGGTCCTATGCTCCACTGGATACGACGGGCGGCAGAAGAAGAATCTAAAAAGAATGGCCACAGACGATAATCAAAGCATGATTTACAATGTCATTGCTTTTCCACTACAGAAGAGATGCAAATTATATCCAAGCAGGCATGTTATTCTAGATATGTATGACCTAGTATATAGGCAGGGCTATCATTCCACACGCCGGACTACCATTTACATATATAAATATGTGTTTCAGGTGTTGTTCTAACACATAAAATAGTCACTTGTTAAAGTTCGCAGAAGCCATCATGATTAATCTTCATAGGCCTGTTTTCTTTTGCAAACAGAAAGGCATAATAATCAGTTTAAAATTACTGTGGTAGACAATTGACATTACTGTGTGAACATGTGTATGTTTCAGCTTGAAGGATTTATCTAGTTACTTTACTTTTATACTGTGTGATTTCTGCAGTATATACCTGACGAAACGCAGCAAAATATGTGTAATCTATTGTTTGCACCTTCGTACTTCAAATATATAAAAATGTCTATAACATAAGGTGTGTGTTTCTGGGGCCTTGGGGGAAGAGAATAGTAAAGCTTATCCTAACAGACATGTGGTCAGAGGTGAAACAGGAAGGGTGACGTGAGAAAATCACAGAAAACTATCACTGCAAAATCTAACCAATCACGAACAAGTCTGTTCCGGGCGCGGCTTGAGTTGGTTCCGGGCTAATGCTCCATTGAGAGATGAGTCCGGAGTTAAAGAGAGGAAGTGGGTGGCCGAGAGGTTAGACGGCTAACTTTGCACCTAATGTTCTACAGGTTCTACTCACGGCTAATCTATCAGAGTTTAAAAAAAAAAAATAATTGCTACATCTAAACATTGTGTGCCTAGCGACTTATATGGCAAGTGGACTTTTATTTCTCCTCGACTTTATCAAAACACGATTAACAGTAATATATAACTCAATGATAGCTTTATATTTATACAGAAATGCATACACGCATAAGCTATCAAAGGTAATAGATAAATGTTAAGATGACGTCTACTATCAGCAAACACCTATGCTTGGGTAATTATAAACAAACAAGATCTCATCTCCTAGATGTATCCCCTCCCCTTATCAAAACACCAACAAAGGTACGATATGTTGTGATGAGAGTTTATATAGACATACATACACAAAAGATCTGTCAAATATAATACACAAGTGACTTGAATGTAAAGATGATGTCTTGAAAAGATCCACAACCCACGATCTCACATCAGCCACAACCTATGTCCTCACATCAGCCACAACCTATGCTGGGTTATTTCCACAACAAAAGCAGCAACATCTCGGCCAGTTTATAGCACATCATCAATTACAGGATCTCAATCCATCGCACCAGTCGTCTGTTGACCAGCGCGCGGTTGATCAGAACAGCCTGTTGATCAAGAAAACAAAATATGGTAGAGAAGATCATCTTACATTTTAAATGTTTTATGTCTGTGGGAATAAGAATAATCTATATATAAATAGTCTACCCTCCTGAACATCAACCACAACAGTCGATGAGTGGGTCCTAGACTGGTGATATGACAGTCACCGATCAGCCTTTGTTTCTAGGTTTTGTATTATAGACTATTGTTAAAATTGTGCAAAGACAGTGTTGAGTAATAGGATTCATGGTTGAGAAGAATGGAATATACGACATGATGTATTATTTGAGATCAGTGCAAAAGTCACTGATAGTTGTAAATCTCGTTTACGAAAATAAATTATGAAAACCAATGCTATCCTGTTGTCACTTAATGCGGAGACAAGTATGACATCTGTATACCATGCTTTGTGAATCCAGTATAGTGTGTATTATTACAACACTACTGCAGGTCTAGGGGTCACGGTGAGCAGGAAAGACAAGCCTGAAGAGGCGGGAAATCCCCAGCAAAAGTATCTGATTAAAACACTGCATGGAGATTTGTAGGCCACTCACAATCTTTAAACCCTGACAAGAGGAATGTCCTCAATTCAACACTGTAGTCAAGAATTAAAGCTGAATCTACCAGGAGATGTTCAACCAAGCAAGCTTTAACAGACTGGAGTGTGTGTTATTTGCCTTCAGCTTTCCACTGTTACATTTAAGGAATGGAAAAAGCAAGGCAATGAAATAACACAAGAAATAAACTCTCATTGTTGGCTGCCATTCACCGTGAGGTAGGGGAGAGAATCTGTTATCAGAGACGTCGACTAGAAAATATAAAGATTGAGCACATGATCTGAACATGTCTTAAGCTAATCTAGTAAACCAGACAGTAACAACACCCATGTTACCAAAACCCTTAAGGGAAGTAAAGGGTAGTAACATTACAAAGACTGACTAAGGAGGTTTCTGCTCTTGTCTTACTAGACCATGAAGAAAGCAAAGAGTAGTTAAACCGTATCATACCTTAAGGGGCGACGGAAGAGGGTTGGGGTTAGCCTCTGCTTTTTCATTCTTAGGAAAAGCTAAAAATCCAACCAACCATGAATGAGACCACAGCTTAGAGAGAGTTCGTAGAAGTCTATGCCCCTTTTGGGTTATAAGGGCTGAAAGAAAGAAGACAGTTAAGGTTTTAAGTGTTTGATCTATATGTTAAATGAAATGTCTGAGACCTACAGTGCTATAACAATGGCTGAATATAGATTCTGTTCATGAAAATTTTCTCTACAAAGAGACCATTCCTTGTAGAGAAAGCAACCAACAAGTGAGAGGTTACTGAATTTGGCAGGTCCTCATCAGGACAAACTCAATGAAATAAAGAAAATGCCGATCAGTGTGAGCCCCATAAGACCCAGCTGTACTCGACGAACACAGCAGTGAAAATATAACCAGTCCCGTTTAGGACTAACTCGAAAGAAAGCAAATATAAAAAGAAGATCAGCACTCATAAAAACATGGAACCCAATTATAACCAACGTAGCAGGTTGAACGAGGCCGCTTTTTTTCCTCCCATAAAAACTTAAACTAAATAAAAATTATGTTTGTATTTGCTAGAGTAATCTTCGACTTCTTCTTTCGTTTGCTTGAAATATGTCTATAACTGCAATGCTGTCTCTTGTATGAATTGAACTGTCTTTTTTAGTTCACACAGAGGTCCATAGAGTTTATCTTCCACTGTCGTCTCTCTAGGCCAGAAGGTTTGCCTAGATATGTTATATTTTCGGCAGTCTTGGAGTATGTGCTCTGCTGTCTGCGACGCCAATCCATGTGCACATGGCTGTTTCACCAATCTTGAATTTTGTGTACATGTGGTCGCGTAATCTATTGTGTCCTGTTCCGAGGCGCAGAATAATGACTTGTTCTGGTCTGTCCATAACGTGGTGGTCATCTTGAGCAGGTTTTGGTGGCTTTCTGACTGATTTGATCATTCTTTTCTTTTGGTGGTATGTAACGGGAGGATCAGGCTGTTCTTCTTTGGCTCCTTCCTTAGCCAATTGATCAGCTATGTCGTTTCCGGGTTCTCCACAGTGGGATGGTATCCACTGTATGGTGAGCTTATGCTGACTGCTAAGTTCAGAAAGTAGTGTCCTTAGTACTGGCATTTTCCCATACAGGAGCGCCTCGAGTACTGATTTTGCATCTGTCAATAGCACCACAGGTTGTATACCATTGCTAGTATTTAGTAATTTCTCTGTTGCTATCTTTATTGCCTCAATTTCGGCATCATAGTTATGGCAGTACTTTCCTGTCGGTACTCTCGCTGTGTCCCTAGTATTATTTGGGTATTCTATGTACACTCCCGCTCCTCCATTTCGAACAGCATTTTGTGCTGACCCATCTGTGTAGACTCAGATCCAGAGGTCCTGTTGGTATTCTTCATCAAGGAAGCTGAGAGTGGCTGTTCTGCGCTGCACACTGTTCTGTTCTTCCTTGTCAAATATTCCTCTCACTTTTGTCTGGATTTGTAATGATAGTCTATGTTCATCTTTTCATGGAGTTCGCTCTGGAATAGTTGTTAGGGGAATACCAACTGTGGGCAGATCGGTGGTTTCTCTGCAGAGTCGTTTGGCCTGGTGGATAAAACTACTTCTTTTCAACCGCCCCATAGCTAGGTTTTCAAATCTGTTCTTCATAGGGTGGCCTGGCAAGCTGAGGAACTTTTCTGCTTGTATTAGTTCTCTCAGTGCTTGTGCCCTCCCCATCTTCTCCATTTCCACTATAGGGGTTGATCTCATCCCTCCTGTGGTGACTCTAAGTGCTTGATTTTGCACCTTGTCCAGCTCTTGTAGTGTGGTTTTTTATGCCGAACACCACACAGTTGACCCGTATTCCAGGTGTGGTCGTATGCTCTGTTGATAAACTTTGCTAAGTATTTCCCCAGTGGCTCTCCATGTGGTTCCACTGAGCTTTCTCAGGATGGCTATTTTCCTTCTGGCTTTGTTGATGTGCTTTCTCCATGTCAGCCTGCCATCAAATGTTACTCCAAGGTATGTTGGTTCTTTATCTTCTCTTAGGAGTGTTACATTTATCTGGATGATCCCTGCCTTTTGTACTGGAGAGAGGGTAAATAGGGTGGTGCTGCACTTGTGCATGTTCATTTGTGCTCCATAGAACCAGGTCATCTGCGTACATTGTCGCAATAATTCCATGCGGTAGATTAGTAACGAGATCATTGATGAAGATTAGAAAAAGTGTGGGGGACAAGACTCCGCCCTGAGGAACACCATGACGCAGTAGTACTTTCTTGCTCTTGAGTCCGTCTATCTGTACTCAGGCTCTTCTGTTGTGCAAGTATGCTTTCACCCATTTGTACATTCTTCCATTGACTTTGCAGTTTCTCAGTTTCTTCATCAGACCTTCTTTCCAGACTTTGTGAAAGGCTTTCTTCAGATCTACCCATGCCGCAAGCACCAGCTTCTTCTCTTGGAATGCATCCTCAATTTCTTGACAGAGGTAGGTTGTCTGATCTTCCGTAGAGTAGCACTGCCTAAAGCCAGCCTACTGTGGCACAAGGATGTTTTTACTGTCAATGTACCACTGCAGTCTTCGACTGATGATGCAGATTGATTGCAGAGACAGCTGGTGAGGCTAATTGGTCTGTAGCTAGAGGCAATGCAACTATCGTTCCCTGATTTTAGGAGGGGTATCATGATTGCTTCTCTCCAGGCTTGTGGAACACTGCCTAAGGTCCAACTGTTATTGAAGATCGGCAACAGCTTTGCTTTGGCCTCTGTTCCTAGGTTCCTGATCATTTCATTGGAGATACCATCAGCTCCTGGTGACTTTTTTATTATCAGTTTTGAGTAATCTAGCACACTTGGTTCTAATAGCGTGATAATTTTGTTATTTGGCATATATATGTGGACATTTCCAAGATCTTTAGTGCTGTAATAATGACTAGATATGGATTCTGTTTGTATTTGCTAAACTAATCTAACAGCCAAGTTCTAATCATGTGATGTTTTTTTCTTATCTGGCATATATTAAGTTAGTGGACATTTCCAAGATCTTTAGTGCTGTAATAATGGCTAGATATGGATTCTGTTTGTATTTGCTAAACTAATCTAACAGCCAAGTTCTAATCATGTGATGTTTTTTTCTTATCTGACATATATTGTTAGTGGATATTTCCAAGATCTTTAGTGCTGTAATAATGACTAGATCTTCATTATAGAAATGGCACCTAATTGATTGATTGAAAGAGGGTAGGGGTGAGACTGGCTACTTCATACTGTAAAAGAAAACAAAAATCCTCCGTCAAACCATGAAGTGACCTGCTAGCATTCATGGCTGTGAGCCTACACTTAACGAACAGTCACAAAGGCATCAGAAGAAGAAAGAAGCAGCTAGATTTTGTTCTCCTGTAACGGTTGTGACGTGTACTTACACTATTCCTCTCTGGGTTGACCTGGTACAAGTGGATGTAAGGAACCCCATACTCTGTCCTGGCCACCACCTGACACTGCAGCAACTTGCCTTGGGTCAGGTCGCACAACGCCTGTGTGGCTTCATCACTGAACAGCTTCTCGCCTGCCAGAAGACAATCATTTCTCTCTCATTGAATCTTCTAAAGAAACAAACATTTGTAACACAAAATAAAATTGATTTATTTGGTTGTTTCGGGATTTGAGATTTAAATATTGAGCACAACCCACTACTGGCAACGCTGATCTTATTCTGGTATGAACCTAAGGCCCATCCAAAATAAAATCATCTTTGCTTATTATGTGGGCTTGTTCGGTGGTGAAGGAGTTACTGATGCAGTTCGTAATCTTCGAAACATAGCTGAGGGGGACTTGGCAGCAGGCCACCTTGCATTGGTTTTTATAAAATGGTATTTGTGCCTGTCATTAAGAAAGCAATGCCAAACTACTGAATTTAAACTTGCCGAGAAATCACAAACAGCCAAAAACTCTGGGGTTGTTGAGTGCGACGTCTTGTAAAGGATATGCAACTAACTTATTATGAGGAATATAACAGCTGCGCTCTCCTCCATTCCCAAGAGACCAACCTGAAATGCGTCCAACAACCGCGTACTATTGGGAAAAGGCTGTAGTCCAGAGGAGGGTACTTTGATGAGGAATACGGTTTCAAGCCTCCCTGCGAATAATTTGTAATTTCCCCGGTCAAAAATCCAACACTTCTGGAACATATCTCGTATAACATCCTAAAACTCATTTTCTTACTTCACTGGACAGGGCAGTTACACAGAATGCCCATCTGTTAAATTCTGTCTTTGCTTGGATTATTTTACATGTTATTTCTTTGCTACTTTTGTCCATCTATTGTTATCATTCACCCTATATAACTGCATCTCTCTATGTATTCCAGTTTTATTTCATTTGTTGTCACTATACACTGGTTGCTGTCTTTATTTTTCTTGGTTGTTTTATGACTATAATATTTGTTTTTGTGTTGTTTAGTTTTAGTTTTACCTTATGCTTTCAGTGTCCTCTAAGTCTATCAGTTCTTGCTGTATAAGCTTCATATCACCACACAACATAGATTATCTACGAGGGGGGCGTCACATGAAAACCTTACAAGTGTGACAGAAATTACAACAACCATGCTATTGTCTTGTTAACCTGTCAAATATTTTTGTTAAGGATGTCAAGAGTGTTATGCATGTGACATCACAGTGCAGACATATGTGGTGACATCATAAGGACAGTTTAAAGATGACCACCCCCCTTTTGACATGCACCAAAGAGGAGCAGCATTCTGTTATCCGTTTTTGATCAGTGAAGGGGGTAAAACCTACAGAAATTAATCGGCGAATGAAGGTCCAGTATGGTGATGCATGCCTGTCAGTCCAACAAGTGTATGAGTGGAGTAGGAACTTTGAAAACAGATGACTTCTGTGACAGACTGTCCAGGCACACCAAGTAGTGACCCAAGGGTTGATTTTTCTACAGTAATTCAAGCACTTTATTGGCGCTGGAAGACTTGCACTGAATGCAGTGGTGACATCAAAAATTTATAAATTTGTTCTCTACTTTTTCAGAATATATTCACACACACATTTTTTTTAATTTAAGGTTTTCATTTGAAGCTCCCTCATATATTTAGACCCAGCTTTCATGCCTGGTTTAAATCTCATAGTTGTCACTGAATACCTATTAACAACTGCAAAAACATGTAAACTCCTATGGCATGCATACCTATTAAGATCAACTATGAACATGCTAAGATCAACTATAAACATGTTAAGATCAACTACTGTGTTGAGCACTATACTAGGTGTCTGTGGTGAGGTGACCAAGCTGCCCGCCTTACACTCTGAACATATCATATGAGTTCAATTTTGGCCCAGGCATGCAATATTTTTAGACCCCTGGTGTCATTGCTGAAGCTCAAAAACAAAGCCTGTGCTGTGTCACTCTTTTTGTTCAGAATGAGCCGAGCCAAAGTGGTCCAAATCAGGTATTATGAAGCCATTAAACATAACAAAAACAAGCCTCACCAATGAGGGAGAAAGGGCAGTTCAAAAATACTCTGAGTAAATCATCATCAGAAATGAACAGGAAAAACCCTGGCATAAACTGAAACACTGGCAACAGACATGCAAATGTTGACAAATAACAAATTCTACGTGTACACACATGCCATAATCTCACCCTGGTTTGGCGTGATGTTGGCCATGAAACACTCCACGGCCTGGAAAGGCAGATGCATGAAGTCAACCCTGCAGATAATACAATTGGTAACCTTGGAACAGTATACATTCATGATCATGCTTAACCCTGACCCCGAGATCCTGATATTTCAGTCTGGGCAGTGTTTCTCAAAATACCTTAGCTTGACTGGTCTTAGATATGATGTTATATTAATTAACTTTGTCTAGTTATTAATTTGACTGCCTTTTTTAGGAAGAACATCAACATCATTATCACCCTCACACTGTGCCCTGCAAATTGACAGGCGTACATGTATCTTCAAAGATCTAAGTCCTAACCTATGGACAACGGAGAGGTGGTCAGGCACCTGTGGGACCAGGTGGAGAAGGCGGGGGAACAGACTGAGCATCTGTATGTGGCTAGAATATGGCAGGAGATCGGCAGGGGTCCTGTACAAATTTCAAAACTGAGAGGGGAGACCAGGAGAACTTTCAATCAGATGGCGGTTGGAACGATTAGCAGCATAACTCTTCACTGACTGTTGAATGAGGGGACGCAGTGCGCATGGGAATGTCCTATGTGCAGTGATGTCAGTTCTTAGCTCAACATCATCATCTCAGTCCTAGCTGTTTTGGATCAATGACACTGATATTTCTCCCTGCCACCATCTAGTCCGGGCAACATAATCTGCCTCTTCTGCTGATGACTTTCCCAGTCATGTTTTTCAGCTGTTCATTACATGACCAAAGAACACTTCTATATATAACGTAAAACTGTCATCAGCATTTGCCGGTCTCTGTGGCTAAGGGCTTGCGAACGCGGTTTATGGGCTTGCGAACGCGGTTTGTGAGCCTGTATACCCGGGTTCGAAACACAGCGGTGCTGGTTTTTTCGAAAAAGGTATAGGGGCCGGTCGTTCAGAAAGCAATGGCAAACTACTGAATGTAACACTTGCCTAGTACATCAACAGCAGCTGAAAATGCTGGTGTTGACTGCAACGTCCCGTAAGGGATACGTAACATAAAAGTTGTTAGTTACTCTGACAGTCCAAAGTAAACACAACAAACATCTTAGAAACCACATCTCCATTGCCTACAAGCTCTTCATAATCTACTCACAGTCCATGATTGACTGCCATACAACAGAACAGGTTCTATATAACATGATAGTACTCCCTTTCTGACATTCAATAACAATGACTTAGTGCATACTATACTTTTCATTTTCTGAAATGCAGACTTTATTTTATCTCTTCTGCTTTAATCCCACAGTCGGACAGTTAATGCTTTGCTGATCCGGCAGCTTGTCTTGTTCCAGATGTATTGGTGTTACCTTTCTTCTTGGGTAAACTAGGCAGGCTGAAAGGGGGGGGGGGGGGGGGGGGGGGGGGGGGGGCTCTTCCCAGTACCTTCACATTCCGAGAATAATTGCCATACAGAAGAATAGGCTCCATACATTTAAGCACAGCTTTGCCTCACTTCTGTACACTGGGAATCCAATTCTTCAAGGACTGCACTCTAGGGATTAGGTGAACCCTGTTACTCCTAGAAATCTGGCCTATTACAGTTGGGTTTAAATCCCAACAGGCAGCTATACCGAACAATAAATGAGGGAAAGGCAAAATCATTGTTTTCAGTCAGCAGGGAGGATTCTTAACAAACTGCAAGTATGTCGATAGGATGCATGCACAGTAACATCAGCAAATGAATAGGCATGCAGGCATGACGGAAACATATATATATATATATATATATATATATATATATATATATATATATATATATATATATATATATATATATTATATATATATATGGCCTCCATCCTGGAAGGGGCCTAGTTTAAGAAAAATGGTTCTGCTAATCTACGGAGAAGAGAAGAAGGGCAGAATGTCAGACGGGCCTGCGTGCCGAATTCTTAACCCTTTGAAAATAAAGATTGTTCGTTCGTTCCGACCAGG
Source organism: Cepaea hortensis (assembly GCA_963921405.1). NCBI lineage: Eukaryota > Metazoa > Mollusca > Gastropoda > Stylommatophora > Helicidae > Cepaea > Cepaea hortensis. Next base: position 411,985,108 of record OY992876.1, read on the forward strand.
GCAACAGAGTAGTACCACTGAACACAGCAAAACCACTACATTTGAAACAGGCTTTAAGAGTCATGCAATGGAATGTACAGGACAGACACTGAGAAAGCGGGATCTAGCTTTAAAAAAAACAAAGATTCTGCTAATCTACAGACCAGGGTAACAGAGTAGTACCACTGAACACATCAAAACCACCACATTAGAAACAGGCCTTAGAGTCATGGAATGGAATGTACAGGACAGACACTGAGAAAACCTGATAATAGTATAACTATAGTACGTTCACAAATGTTTGTCCCCGTACAAAAATCCTAACTTGTAATCAACTGAGGGAAAATTAAGAGATTTAGCATATAGCCATATTATGTTCACCCAAGAAAAACAATTTTGTTGTGGAGACTGTACAGCAGATCTCAATGTTTGTTTATATACAGTATATAAGTTACGGGACAGAGATGAAGTACAAATACATCTTCACATGGAAACATTAGTGATCAATAATGAATATTCTCTGTGTTGCACAGGAATTTCCTTATGAAAAATATGTCACAAAGTGTTGTAAAATAAGTTTTGTCGGTGTAAAGTCAATACATTTTTGCCAAAACATCAAAGAAATTTTGTCACTTTCCATGATTTCAGTTGCCTTTGGACCTATAAAAATCATATCCTTTGGGTGGGAGTAAATATAAGATGGCAGGAAAAATTTCATAACAATGGAATAGATACTTTTCAACAAAAAAAAATTTAACATTAATGAGAGCAAACATTTGTGAACACACTACAGAAGGGCCTTACACAGGAACCCACAAATCAAATGAAATACAAGCAGACGTAAAAGCACATGGAAAATAAACTGGGGAGATGGTTCAGAGTCTTATGCTCCAACACAGGATAAAAAGCGCAAGAGATTGTGGATGAAGCCTAACAACTGATGATGAGCTGCTCTACATTTTGGTTTTAAAATGTCCTGTAGCAAGAAGCTGCTGTGGGTATGTGAAGTGTTGGGTTGAAGGCATGAGTGCATGGAGGAATAGATGAACAATGAGAGCTGACAAGAAACCCTCATCTGACCGCATTAATATCATTGTCAGCGCAATCTGCTGACCCCTTGTACCAAAACGTTGTTATTGCCCCACCATAGATCAACATAAATACAGGTAATACACAGCAAAGGAGGCCAGCATGGCCAAATGGATAAGAACACACATTCTTTAACATCCGATGTGCTGACGCCAAGGTAAGGAGATCAACGCGTAGACTGGACAATTGGATTAAAACATTGACTTCTTGTACTTGACTCGGAAAAGTAAATTACAAGTGCCTGCTACTACTTGAATTCAAAGCAAGTGAGCGCAAAAATAAAAAAACAGCAAAGACATACCTGATCTGTTTTAAAGAAGTCACTGGCAGAGTTATGTATCCACCATAGTCCACAAACTTCAGCTGTACCTCTCCGTTCTCGTCAATGGGAGACATGATCATCGCTCGATACCAGTATCCCTCACTCTCACACACACAAATAACACCGGCTGTGGAAACACCATGAGATCAGTCGAGAAGCAAATACACATTGTAACACATTCATTTCAATTTGGTTTCTGACAATGATTTCTGGTATCTTGTAGTTCTGCCATCAATGTAAATAGCAACTAAGGAGAGTTGACGGGAGACTAGCTACCATATCCTATTTGAAACTTCAGCTGTAAAATCCAACCGATTATAAGCAAGTCTACAAAGGACTTGGCCAGAGTTGGTTGAGGGTCAATGCTCCACTGGGAGGTCAAATCTAGAAGAAGAGAAGTAAAGGTTGCAGCAAGGGCAGACAAATCTAGAAGATAAGAAGAAAAGATTGCAGCAGAGGCAGACAAATCTAGAAGATAAGAAATGGTTGCAGCAGGAGCAGACAAATCTAGAATATAAGAAGAAATGGTTGCAGCAGGAGCATACAAATCTAGAAGATAAGAAATGGTTGCAGCAGGAGCATAAAAATCTAGAAGATAAGAAATGGTTGCAGCAGGAGCATACAAATCTAGAATATAAGAAGAAATGGTTGCAGCAGGAGCATACAAATCTAGAAGATAAGAAATGGTTGCAGCAGGAGCATACAAATCTAGAAGATAAGAAATGGTTGCAGCAGGAGCATAAACATCTAGAAGATAAGAAATGGTTGCAGCAGGAGCATAAACATCTAGAAGATAAGAAATGGTTACAGCAGGAGTAGACAAATTTAGAAGATAAGAAGAAATGGTTACAGCAGGGGCAGACAAATCTAGAAGATAAGAGGAAATGGTTGCAACAAGGGCAGACAAAAAACTAATCAAAGCAGAAACCATGACAATTAAAGTTACTGACATTCTATAGGTAAGAATGCAGCAACACTTAAAGTTCAATCAATCAATCAGGTGCCATCATCACAATGAAGTTGTCTGCAATGGATCTCCAAAACTGTCTCTTGCCTTGATTGTACATTCTGTCAGATTGATGTTTGTCCATCTCTTGATGTTATCTTCCCACTTGCATCGTTGTCTACCTCTTGCTGGCTTGCCTTCAACCTTACCCACCAGTATGGTTTTTATGAGACTGTTATGTCTTTTAAAGTGGCCAAAATATTTAACATGCCTCTGTTTTATTTCTTTTATCAACTCTTTTCATTTCCTGTTTTTCTAGAACCTCTGTATCTTATTGTTTTTGTTTCCATGAAATACAACATATTCTTCTGTGTATCCACATCTCCAAGGCCTCTGTTTGACTTTCTGGTTGCTGGTTCAATGTTCAGGCTTTCACGCCATACAGTAGTGTTGAATATATGTAGCACTTGACAATTCTCATTTTTAATGCGTTGTTAATCTCTCTAGATGTTTTATTATAATACTAATACTAATTACATGCTGTTGAAAGCATTTTTGGCCATTCCTAGTCTCTTTTTGATGTCTGCTTCACTTCTGCTGTCATCTGTTATTATATGTTCAAGATAGGAGAAACTTGTTACTTATTCTAATATCTCCCTGTTTACTGTGATGTTCATTGATGACCTTTTCTTTCCACTGCTAATTATCATAGTTTTTTGTTTTCAGGATGTTACGAGGGTAAGTTAATAAGTAAATCACAAATGGCTGTAGAAAAATAACTAACTATGATAACAACTTGAAACCAGTTTATTTTTATACATACATTGTCTCTTTATTTCTCAACATAATGTCCACCAACATTGATTCACTTATCCCATCGTTTTATCAGTCCTCCCAAACCGGCTGCATAGAATTACGTGCCCCGTTTTCTAAACTACGTTTTCACTTCACATTCAACTTCAGCGTCATTCGCGAAATGTCTCCCGCCAAGGTGGGTTTTCAGTGGAATTAGCCTCTAGCGATTTCCCGTAAAGCTGTGCATAGTTGGGCAGAAAAAGGTTACACGAACGAGTCAATAAGTAAGTCACACAGTTCTGTGGGATTGCGGATAAATGAAAACAGGGCACGCAGATTTATGCAGCCGGTTTGAGAGGATTGATAAAACGGTGGGATAAGTGTATCAATGTTGGTGAAAATTATGTTGAGAAGTAAAGGGACAATGTATATATACAAAATAAACTGGTTTCAAGTTGTTATCATAGTTAGTTATTTTTCTACAGCCATTTGCGACTTATTTATTAACGTATCCTCATAATATCTAAGCCACATTCTGCACTATGCCTGTTTACCTGTTCCACTAGGTTTTATAACACTTACGGTGTTGTCAGCATACCTAAGATTGTTTATGATTCTTCCATGATGTTAAGTTCAGAACAGTTTTGTTTAAAAATTCTTTCTGTGTATAGGTTGAAGAGGTTTGGGGACAACACACATCCCTGCCTTACTGCTCTTTTTATCTCTATGGGCGACGATTAATTATTTCCCCATCTAATTGACGCCTCTTGTTCCCAGTACAAGTTACTAATAAGTCTGATGTTCTTTCTGTATACTCCTATATCTTGAAGGCACGTTATTAGTTGTTCATGTACTCTCTCAAACGCTTTCTTATGGTCTATAAAACAAACATCTATATTTTTCTGAACTTTTATATATTTTTCAATTAACATCCTCAAACAGATTATTGCTTCTCTGGCACCGCTGCTTTTGTGGAACCCAAATTGTTCTTCAACTACTTCCTCATATATTTTAATTTGAATTTTAGTTGTGACTCATTAAGCTAATAGTTCTGTAATCTTCACAATCAACAGCTCTTGGCTTCTTGGGTAGTGCGATGAAAATGGATGTTTTCAAATCCGTGGGGATGTACCTAGTACAATATATATCATTAAATAATTCTGTGATAGTATCAATGCCAAGGCTGGATAAAGATTTTATCATCTCTGTTGTTATCTAATCAGGACCTGCTACTGACATTCTATAGGTAAGATTGCAGCAACAATTAAAGTCACTTACATTGAATAAGTAAGGTTGCAGCAACAACTAACATCACTGACACTCTATAGGTAAGATTGCAGCAACAATTAAAGTCACTTACATTGAATAGGTAAGATTGCAGCAACAATTAAAGTCACTTACATTGAATAAGTAAGATTGCAGCAACAATTAAAGTTATTTACATTGAATAAGTAAGATTGCAGCAACAATTAAAGTCACTTACATTGAATAAGTAAGATTGCAGCAACAATTAAAGTCACTTACATTGAATAAGTAAGGGTGCAGCAACAACTAACATCACTGACATTCTACAGGCAAGGTTGCAGCAACCACTAAAATCACTTACATTCTATAGGCAAGGGCACACTGGGAACATTAGGATCCTGGGAGTAGACCAGGTTAAGGAAGTAGTTCATCTTCTCCAGGGACATGTAGGAACGGTGTGTTGGTTGCTGAACAAACACCTGTCCTGCATCGACCACAGCCGACACAAACACATCCACCGACACTCCTTCAGGCAAGCTCAGCTATATGAATGGAGAATAAAACAGGGAAAACATTTTAAAACCTAAGTGAATAACCTAAGAAATCAGAATGAAAAAAGAAATACTTACTCATGATGAGATGGGGCGGATATAATAAAGGTAAAAGGGGGAGATTTCCATTCCAGCATAGCAGAATGCAAGCAGGTCAGTCTTTCTTTGTCACTGTCTCTGTCCATGCCAGCACTGAGGCTTAGGGCCAGTGAGCTCATTTCACAATTCCCCGAAATACTGTGTCAAGTGTTCAAAATCAGCTGTGCAGTTTGGAAGCAGATCGCTTTGCACTGTTTCTGATAGTGGTGGTGTTTGTCCATCAAAAATGATGACCATTCATTTCATCTAGTGGGCCATGAGTTCTAATATAGCTGGTAAGGCTATTTTGGCTAAAAATGTTCTTTGACAATGTGAGCAAAGAATTCTTGACGTTCCTGCAGTGGGTCTTTTACAGCCTTTTTTCACAGCTCTTGCAGTCCTGTTTGCTTCACATGCGATTAAACCCTTGCGTAATGATGTATGACATGAATTTCGGTCTTTGGCAGCAGTCTCCCAAGTGTCGTGATGAATTCCAAAAGCTTTTAGTGACATCTTCAGAGTGTCTTTAAAGCGTTTCCTCTGTCCGCCTAGGCAGCGTTTACCACAGCGCAGCTCGCTGTAAAATATTTGTTTAGGGAGCCTGTGATCTGGCATGCGAGTCAAGTGACTAGCCCAGCGAATCTGATTCTTAATTAGTAGAGTGTGGATACTGGGCATGGACGCTCTTTCTAGGACTTCAGTGTCTGGGATCTTGTCTTGCCATTTAATCTTCAGTAACTTCCCAAGGCAGACTGCGTGGAAGTGGTTTAATTTCCTGGCGTGTCGTTGGTAAACAGTCCAGGTAAGCAGCAGCAGTCATTCAGAAAGCAATGAAAAACAACTAAACATAAATACCACCCAATAAATAGCAAACATCATTTAAAAAATGCTGAGGTTGATTGCCACCCCTGTAAAAGATATGCAACTAACTGTTTTGTCTCATTCCAGCTGTTTTCTACATCTGTGTCCTTTCTCACTTCTCCTGTTTTTTATGTCCATGGCTCCTCCTGAAGGTATCGATTGACAGCAAGAGCACAAACTCCATTGCTTCCGCAGTGGTTTGGTAAAAAGTCTAGTTTTCATGTTGTGTCTGGAATCTGTGCAGCTCATACACGGCCACCCCGTCAATCACAACACGGCAAGTCAAATTTCTTGACCACACAGCACAACAATTTACAGTGCTTCAATAGGAGCAGTATTGCCCAGGTACAATGTTCAAAATGCAAAAGGCCACTCCTACCAAATAGATACTGACACACATGCATGCCAAAGTCAGAGACACTGAACTATGATGTGCGTAACTAGGTGTCCCACTCTCCCCTTGACAGAGGAGAGAGATTAACTAGAAGGGTTAAAGTTCATCCTCTCAACTTTAATCCTTTGTTGCACTCTCACCATGTGTAAGGCAAGCCAACGCCCTTTCTAACAAAAATAATTTTGCCAGAGCAGTTTCCTGCTGCAGGTCTGTGATGTGATAGTGCCATCACACTGTGCAGGCCTGATTGCACAGAGGAATGGGTAACCAGTCTTTTCCTTACTGTAGCGGATGCCAAACGTTGAACCGCCTTACAATGAACCCTTAGCCGACCACTTTCTTGACATTATACTACAGCTCCCTAGCTCATCTCGACATGTTCCTCTTGTACCTTGCGGTGTCGAGGTGATGCAGTGGAAGAGTGTCCACTTATGGGCTTCATGTATCGATATTCCCATGGACTCTGCTATTCCCTCTGTCAATTGTTTACGTGGTCAGCTCTTCCTCTACTTCCATCTGTTCTGTACATCATTGCTTGTTGTGGTAGTGGTATACTGTTAGTTGGTAGCCTAGTTGCATGTCCAAACCATTTTACTTGCTGCCTTCTAATAAAATCTATAGTGCTCCTATAACTCCCCACTGTAGTCTCGATATCTTCACTTCTGATCTTCTTCTTCTTCTTCTTCGTTCATCCGGAGTTTTTTTTCGGACGTGATTGCGTTGTGCCTGTCCACAGCAGAGCTGCGTTCTTGCGCCGTTAGGCCGACACATCCGACTTCTGCGGGCATTTGTTGACCGGGTTAACCTTCCCGGGGACTTCTGATCTTATCTCTTCTTGATACACTGAGTATTGTTCTCAAGAATCTCATTTCTGTTGTGATTTTTCTTTTCTCTTTTACTGTCATTGTCCAGGTTTGGCATTGGTAGCATAGAGGTGGTAGGAAGATTGTGTTGTAAAGTGTTTTCTTAGTGGCTATTGATACATGTTTGTTCCTTAGCTCCCAATCAACTACACTAAAAACTACACTGCCAAAGCCCTTTCTAGAATTCTCCTTATATCAGGAGCTGAGAGGAAAAATTCAAAAGGCCATTCCCACCAGAGAAAGATCATAGCATAACTTCTTTTGTTTGCCTGAAATATACTTATATACCTGTAATGTTGTCTCTTGTATAAACTTGTCTTTTTTAGTTTGCTTATTTGTCCAAAGAGTTTATCCTCCACTGTTGCTTCTATAGGACAGAAAGTTTGTCCAGACATGCCATATTGGATTATGTGATCTGTTGTCTACGAGGCCAATTAACATGACTGCATAATATAATGGGATCATTAAGGCAATATGCTTCAGTACGTGAGACATACCAAAACCCTTTTTGTAACTCTCCTCATATCTTGATGCTTAGATGAAAAACAAAGAAAGCTATTCCTATCATAGAGGAGTGGGTCAGAGTGCCAGCGGAGCAGTCAGACTTGTGCAGAGTTATAATCACATTGAGCCGGGAGTGCAGGGAGTGGCCAGCAGGGGCCACAGAAGTGGAAATCCAGCAACTAATTCAGGATAATGCTCCTCGGGTGATGTGATTATCTATACAGATGGGTCAGTGTTGAGAGGTAGGAGAAGTGCCTGGGGGTTCTTAGCAAAAGCTAACGGTCGACGTTTGATGCAGGAAAGCCTGGCATATGATACCACAACATCTAGCTTAAGAATGGAGGTGGAGGCGTCAGTGCAACTTTTCGCTGGATGGAGAATATGATACAGACACACACATCGTGATTGTAATTGACTCCGAAAGCATGCTGAGGAAGGTGAGGACAGGCGAGCTTCAGGCAGAGTGACTTGCTTCACTTCGGAGGTCATGGGTGGCAAGCATCACCTGGATCTTTTCTCCGGGGCATGCCGGTGTGCTGGGGAATGAACAGGCGGACAGACTGGCTGGCTCTGAAAAACTTGGTGGAGTATTGATGCATGACAAGACAGACGTGGTTGTGGCCTTGTAGGAGCACGTGTACACCTCGGAGGAGCAAATGGATCACCATGGTCTGGCAAGAATGAGACATCGAGGAGTGATGAGGGGATCTGGCCGATGCTCGACACTCAGGGGAAAGGTGAGATGGACATATAATCAGATTTCTACTGGTACTATTGGTGTTGGAACTCTTCGCTGGCTGCTGAGGATGGGGACGGAGCACTAATGGGAATGCCCCGAATGCTGTGATGTCGGTTTCTAAATCAATCAATCAATCAATCATAGATGGTTATATAAAGCATAACTGATGTAATAAATACCAGAGCTCTAAATTAAAACTCTCCTTGCATTGTGGTAAATACCAGAGCTCTAAACTAGAACACTCCTTACATTGTGGTAAATACCACAGCTCTTCACTAGAACTCTCCTTACAAAGTCGCTTTAAAGTCGACTACATTGCACCGGGTTTTATCCCATATGGCTCGGTCTCTTTCCGCAGCGCGGAAAGCGTCGCACAAAGCACGAACTCCATAGCTCTAGCGACGACCCACAGGAGTCTCCGAAAAATTTAATTCGTGAACCGAAGGACACGGCCCGGAATCAAACCCACAACCTTCGGAGCCCGAGTTAAACGGCTTGACCACTTCACCACGAAGACTCCCAGAACTCTCTTTATGTTGTGGTAAATACCACGGCTCTTATTAGAACTCTCCTTACAGTGTGGTAAATACCAGAGCTCTATACTAGAACACTCCTTAAAAATTGCATATCCTTTACAGGACGTAGCAGTCAACTCTATTAATTTTTGGTTGTTTGTGAATCTTGGGGAAGTTTACGTTCAGTAGTTTGCCATTGCTTTCTGAACGACCAGTGCTCATACATCTATACTAGAATGCTCCTTACATTGTGGTGCTGAAACGGACAATGGAGAATAAAAGAAGCCACTAACCTGCATAACCTCTGGATACACAACTTGGTTGTCTGGCTGGAGAGGAAGTGGCACGGACATGTCTACCGGGTCCATGGTCAAGTGTGGGTAGTCCTGCAGTGGGAACTTCCTTCTGATCATGGACAGGGCATCGTCCACCTCCACCTGGGTCCCTGGACCAGCAAAACTGAACATTAGCCACAAATGAACGTGAAATATGAACATTGGGCTCAACAGAGAAAACAGAATCAAGCATATAGCAGGTAATGCTAGGTGTGGGTGGAGGGGCTATTGTGTTGAAGTGATTAAGCTTCTACCTCATGCTCTGGAATTCATCGTCATGTGCCGTGCCGATAAGCGTGGTGGTCATGTTCCCCATCTAACTTGATCACCAGTCGCGAATTAGCTCTGTGTTCTTGTCTCGACCATACAATATGGCGAAGCCATCCAGGTGTTTACTTCTCTGCCTTTCCCTTGTTCTTTTCCCCTCAATCTTGCCAGCTGTCACCAAGTTATCCAATTTATTTCTTCACCTAACGTGCCCAAAACATTTTGACTGTCCACACCTAATTTCTCTAATCAGTTTACGATTTTCATCTGTTTCTTGTAGGAATTGATCACTGGTTTTCCCCTGGAGGTAATGAATTCATATTCAGAATGCATCATTCAGACCATGAACGCAATGTTTTCGGTGATCCCCCCAGGATTAACGCTGGAGACAGAGTTCATGCTTGGTGCGATGCTCTCAGCAAGCAAAGTGCTACTCTGCGGAGAAAGACTAAGCCAAATGCATTAAAACACGAAGCAAAAGAAATAAACCCCTAAATATTATGTTTCCCAAAAGCTATCGGCTGACTTTGAACCTGGTGTGTTGGAGTTGGGAAACTGCGCTCACTACCCCTAAACTACAAAAGCCAGAAAGGAGGGAAAAGGAGCATTATAAACAACAAGGCAGAAATTGGATATCCTAGGCAACAGGGTAGTTATTACCCTTGACACATACTAAGATGCAGCATTATGAGATGATGTAAGGAACTCACCCATACATATATTGATGGGAGATACACCCATCTGGAGATCATCTGCCACATCCTGCACCCATCTTCTCTTTGGCTTTCCTCTTCAATTCTTCCTGGGCATATACTCATCCATTATTGTTCTCTCCAAACTTTCATGACGTTTCAAGTGAGCAAAATATTTCAATTTTCTCTGTTCTATCGTTTTTAGTAGCCAACCTTCTTCAAAATTCAGATCTTGTCATACGGATGCATTTGTTATTTTCTGTATCCAAGTTAGAACGCATCCATAACATTTATAGAACGCGTCTATAACATTTATATTCAAAGGCATTTATGCGCTGTTCAGTAAGTGTCCAGGTCTCCAGGTCTATGTTGCAATAAGAAAGATGCATGCTCTTAAAAATCTAATTTTTATAGTCATATCTGTCCCACAATACAATTTATTCAGTTGTTTTAGTTTCTGAAGAACAATAGATATTCATTCAGCTTTTACTTTCTTTCATTGTGTCACCATTGTCTTCTATAAGTAGTGTATTGAAAAAATGTCTTCCCAATATTCAGTTGCATGTTTACAGGATATCACAAACAACCCCAGCATTGATTGGCTGTCTGTGATTTTCTAGGTCCAGTAGTTTGCCATTGCTTTCTGATGGCTGATACTCATAACAATGTGAAAATTGAAACAAAGCAGCCTGTTTCCAAATCGCTTGTCGTCGACTTTGAACCCAGCATGTCGGGATTGTGAAACTGCATTCACTAACCTCAAGGCCAAGCCATAGGTGCTGGCATGATCGACAGATTACAAACAGCTATACAAATAGACAGAAGTCATAGTGATATCACAGAAACAGATTGTGCCTAAATGTGCAATTAAGGTACAGGACGTTATTTTGGGGCAAGTGCAGACATTCAAATATCTAGGCATATGCATAACATCAGATGGAAGATGTATAAAACTGCATACTATCAAATGAAGAACGTTTTGTGCAATAAGTCACTGTTCTTGAAAGTTAGAAAATGAGTTCTTTCATGTTACAAAGAACCAGTTTTAACATACGGCTGCGAATCCTGAACAATTAGTACACATGTGAAAAAATCCCTGGAAGCCATGGAGATGTGGTTTTATAGATGAATGCTGAAAATTAATTGGACAGCCAAAATGAGCAATCAGGACGTTTTAAGGAAAGCTGAGTGGCAAAGACAACTTATCACAAACATCAGAAAGAGGCAGCCATTGTTTTTTAACCACGTCATGAGAAGACAAAACCTGGAATATGTTGTGATAACCAGAAAGAGAGATAGAGGAAGACAGCAAGAGAAGATTCTTGACAGTCTTGTGTCATGGTATAGAAGGGAGTCAACATATGAATTGATCCATGCCGTCGGCGATCATAATTTGAGAGGCATCATCGCCCACGCCAGACAGCAAGGTACTGTATGACGATGATACATACAGCCCTAAAACCAACTCCCCCTTATAAACTACAAACCTAACATGTTTTACATGTACTTAAATATTACAAAAACTACTTACCTACAATCTGGCAGATTTGGTACTCTGGCATAAAAGCTTGGCTGGTCAAGGACACATGTGCCCCAGTTTTGCTCTTCAGATAATTGATGTTTTTGCCATGTTTGCCAATGAACTGGCCACACAGATCTGAAGGCATGCAGAAGTTGAAGTGCACCAGAACCTCACCTCCTTGGCAAACCATATCATGTTCGCTACCTCCACGACCACTATCATTTGATCCCTGCAGACAGACAAGAGTGAATATGTTTTTTGTTGTTTTGGTGCTCGCTCGTTGTGAACGCTAGCGTAGTTCATACACGTACTACAACTGCTGGTGTACTGGACTGATTTTTGCATGTGGATTAGCTTTCCCTATTACCAATGTCCCTCACCATCAGGAGAACCCACACCACTTTCAGAGGTACTTGTAATTTATGTCTCCAGGTCAACATTTTAGTCCAACTGTTCAGTGTAGGGATTGAGCCCACTACCTCGGCATCAGCACACCAGATGTTTAACAAGCGTTCTTATCCTTTCAGCCATGCTAACCTCCAGTGGACATATGCCATACAACAAACTAAGTAACTATTGTTGCTGAGTCTTGTTAGTGTGGTTATCAGTGTGGCTGAGTGTGAGGTTGTTCATAGTGGCTACCATGGTTGTTAACATTGTTGTTCATGCAGTTGACTGTTGTTAATGGGGCTGTTCATGCAGTTGCTAGCATGGTTGTTAATGTGGCTGTTCATGCAGCTGCTACCAAGGTTGTTAATGTGGCTGTTCATGCAGTTGCTAGCATGGTTGTTAATGTGGCTGTTCATGCAGCTGCTACCAAGGTTGTTAATGTGGCTGTTCATGCAGTTGCTAGCATGGTTGTTAATGTGGCTGTTCATGCAGCTGCTACCAAGGTTGTTAATGTGGCTAATCATGCAGTTGCTACTACTGCTAACACAGTTGTTCATGTAGTTGCTACCATGGTTGTTAATGTAGTTGCTACCATGGTTATTAATGTAGTTGCTACCATGGTTGTTCATGCAGTTGCTAAAATTATCCCTAGATCAGGAAATCAACATCCGGATTAGTAAGGCAGCAACAACAATGAACAGGTTAAGAAAAAGAGTCTGGGAGAACAGGAAGCTTACTGCCAAAACAAAAGTCCTTGTCTATCAAGCCTGTGTCCGTAGTAATCTTCTTTATGGCAGTGAAAACTGGACAACTTACTCACACCAAGAGAAACGTTTAAACAGCTTTCATATGCGGTGTATGCGAAGAATTCTTGGTATTAAGTGGCAAGACAAAATCACAAATACTGAAGTATTAGAAAGATCAGGTTGTGTGACGGTTTATTCCATGCTCAGTCTTCGTTAGACTTAGATGGATAGGACATCTTAGGAGGATGGATGATGGTAGAATACCAAAAGGACATCTTTTTTGGTGAATTACAGATGGGTAAGAGATCTCAGGGTCAGCCTCTACTACGATACAAAGATGTGTGTAAGCGGGACATGATTGATACAGGCATTGATAATGCACATTGGGAGCAAGTCGCGGCTGAACGTGTTGCATGGAGGGCAAACATCAGAAATGGAATAAAGACAAAGGAGAAAATTATTGCAGATAAGTCACACACCAAGCGTTTGAGACGTAAGATGATGCATGATGGTGGAATTGATTACGTGTTCACATGCACCACTGTGAACGGACATTTACAGCGCGAATTGGCCTTATCAGTCACATTCGCTACCGCCATAGGTAAAAGTTATTATACCTTTTTAAAGCACAAACTATCGTCTGTCAAGACGGCAAGGTGCCAATATGGTCATGCAGTTGCTACCATGGTTGTTAACGTAGTTGTGTATGCAGTTGCTACTGTTAACATAGTTGTTCATGTAGTTGCTACCATGGTTGTTAATGTGGTTATTCATGCAGTTGCTACCATGGTTGTTAATGTGGCTGTTCATGCAGTTCGCACTGTTATTAATATGGTTGTTCATGCAGTTGCTACCATGGTTGGTAAAGTAGTTGTTCATGCAGTTGCTACTGTTGTTAATGTGGTTGTCCACAAAGTTGCTACTGTTGTTAATGTGGTTGTCCATGAAGTTGCTACTGTTGTTAATGTGGTTGTCCATGAAGTTGCTACTGCTGTTAATGTGCTTGTCCACAAAGTTGCTACTGTTGTTAATGTGGTTGTCCATGAAGTTGCTACTGTTGTTAATGTGGTTGTCAATGAAGTTGCTACTGTTGTTAATGTGGTTGTCCACAAAGTTGCTACTGTTGTTAACGTGGTTGTTCATGTAGTTGCTACTGTTGTTAATGCGGTTGTCGATGAAGTTGCTACTGCTGTTAACGTGGCTGTCCACGAAGTTGCTACTGTTGTTATGTGGTTGTCCATGAAGTTGCTACTGCTGCTAACGTGGCTGTCCACAAAGTTGCTACTGTTGTTAATGTGGATGTCCATGAAGTTGCTACTGTTGTTAACGTGGTTGTTCATGTAGAAACTTAAAATGTCACCCTTCCCCACCCAATTCCAGGGTTTGGATCACCTAGTCTTAACAGACAAGGATGATGGGATAAGTCTCAAGAAAACCGTCCTAAAGTATTTGGAAATCATACAAAATAAGCCATAATCTACCAATGCCTTAGCAAAATGATCTTCTTCTTCTTCGTTCATCCGGAGTTTTTTTTTCCGGATGTGATTGCGTTGTGCCTGTTTACAGCAGAGCTGCGTTCTTGCGCCGTTAGGCCGAAACATCCGACTTCTGCGGGCATTTGTTGACCAGGTTAACCTTCCCGGTAAGCAAAATGTTCCAAATTAGATATGCTACCCATAAGAGAATATAATATTTATGTCCTATTCTCGTTATAACCATATTTTCGATTTTGTCCTCTCTTAGTAGCCCAATGTAATTTTAGTTTTCCTTTTTAAAGCTGATTTACTACATCAAAAGCACCAATCAATGGGCCAATGAAGACAAACACAGGGAATACAACTGCAGGCCCTGGTAAATGGCAGACTAGTGTATGGTGACACCTCTCACACATTTTTTTAAGTAATACTTGACTAAACACACAAAAATCACATCTTAATTATGGTTGTCTGAGTGGGCAATGAAGCATGGAACAGTTTGCAATGGCCACAAGTGATGGCAGGTCAGGCGGCTTATTATAGGGATAATCAGGACCCATACCCATGGAATTCTGATGGAAGAGACAGAGGACTTATAGACTTGTCGCAAGTGCAACGACAATAATTCTTCATCATAAACCAATTTTTTACCTATGGACAAGGGACAGGTAGACGAGTGCCTGTGCGACCAGGTGGAGAAGGCAGGGGAACAGATTGAGAACCCGTATGTGGAAAGAATGATATTGCGGGGGATTGGCAGGGGTTCTAGAAGAATCTCAAAACTTAGAGAGAAGACCAGGAGAACTTTCAATCAGAGAGCGATGGGAACGATTAGTAGTACGACTCTTCGCTGGCTGTTGAACAAGGGGACGGAGTGCATATGGGAATGCTCAACTCAATCATTTTTTAAAATTTAAACCTGTAATATCCCATTCAGTCTTCTGAGTTACAACTGGAATTTTTAATTTAGTTGCATGTCCATCACAGGACATAGCAGTTAACCCAGGCATTTTGGCTGTTTGTGGTTCCTGGGCAAGTTTGCCATTGCTTTCTGAACGACTGGCACCTACAGCTTTTTGGAAAAAACTAGCACCACACTGCGTTTCGAACCCGGGTATACAGGATTACGAATCGCGTCCGTAACACCTTGGAGACCGGTGCAACTGGAATACATAGAGTCAATTGTTTTTAAAAACAATAGATATTGTTAATTTATACGCATCTTTCAGGCAATTATATTCATATCACAGCGTGTTGTTTTTAATTTTAAAGTATCGGCACCACAGCATTCCAGTCAAACCTACAGATGCCATATCTACTTCAAATTGTTCCATCAAGATGTTTGTAAACGCTTCCGTTTCATCTCTTCATACATAATTTCTTGCTGAAGCCACATAATCCAAACCATAGCATGCTCAAATATATTGTTCCACAGCTTTTTTTTACCCTTTCCATATAAATGTATAGTATTCTGTTTTCATATTGCACAGACTATACGTTCTCGCTACTTCTGCTTTCATATTTACTGTTTAATGTTATCATCTTATTCATGGTTAATGTTATTATCTTATTCATGATTTTAGGTTATCATCTTGTTCATGGTTTAATGTTATCTTACCCATGGCATAATGTTATCATCATATCCAAAGTTTAATGTTATTCATGTTTAAAGTTATCATCTTATCCATGGTTTAATGTTATCTTATCCATGGTTTAATGTCATCATCTTATCATTTTTTATGTAATCTTATCCATGGTTTAATGTTATCATCTTATCTGTGGGTTAATGTTATCTTACCCATGGTTTAATGTCATCATTTTATCAATTTTTTAATGTAATCGTATCCATGGTTTAATGTTATCATCTTATCAATTGTTTAATGTAATCTTATCCATGATTTAATGTCATCATTTTTTACTATAATCTTATCCATGGTTTAATGTTACCAGTCTAGGCTTTCTTTGCTTGCCTCTTCTCCATTTGCCCTCCACTGTTCCCTGGAAGATTTCCTTTGAAAGGGTGCCTTGGAACTTGACATTCCCAAACCAGACAAGCGTTCATTTTATCACTGAAAAAAGTGCTTCTTGAAGGCCAGCTCTTATATTTATCTCTACATGGCCTATGTGTTTTATATTTCCTATTCCACGTGTGCAGAATTTTCTTGGAGCACTTGTATTCGCATCATCATCATCATGTGCCATGCCGGTAAGCGTGCGTGATCATGTCTCGCCATCTCACTCGATCACCAGAGTCATGGATCAGCTCAGTGTTCTTGTCTCGCCCTTGCTACCTTGTCAAACCATCCAGGTATTTACTTCTCTGCCTTCCACTTGTTCTTTTCTCCACAATCTTGCTAGTTATCAAGTTCTCCAATTTATTTCTTCTCATTAACGTGACCAAAAAAATTTTGACTGTCTACATCTAATTTCTCTAATCAGTTTACAATTTTCATTTGTTTCTTGTATGACCTGGTCATTGGTTTTTCTGCCTGTCCAAGGTATTCTTTGCATTTTCCTCAGAAACCACATTCAACAGCCTTAAGATGTTTTTCAGCCTGTTTTCAAGTTTCACATCCATACAAAAGAACAGGCTCTATGTATCCCCTCAACACTCTTTTTCTCGTTTCAATTGACATATTTTTATTGGTCAGTATGTTTTCCATCTTGCAAAAGGCTACCTTCACCATGGCGATTCTTATTCTAATCTTTTCAAGGCATCACTCATCAGATGGCATGACTGTTCTGAGACAATTGTACCAATTCACTTGTTGAAGAATATTCCCATATACTTGTATATTACGTTGTGGTATTTCATTCTTCCTAGTGATGACCATAATCTGTGTCTTCTTACAGTTTAATTTGAACCCTAATTGTTCACTGTGTGCAACAACCGCATCTACTAATTGTTGCAGATCCTGCTCATTGTCTGCAATCAATACTGCATCATCTGCATTGTGAAAATAAAGCAAGGCAGTCTGCTCTCAAATCTAAAGCAGCTAACTTCTTTGAACCCATATGTTGGGATTGTTTGTGATACTGTATTTTCTACCCCTAAACAGACACCGATACAAGCATTAAATGGTAGGTACATAGGTGTCCAGACAGACAAAGACAGACTTGCACTACAGTCAATCATCTCGACAAGTCAAAGAAGCCATACATACCTCACTGTTATTATCACACACAGGAGAAATAGACTTCCCAAGAGCACCATCTTTCACATTTGGATCAGCAACACCATTATCACAACTTGTATCACCTGGACTCCAGGAACTGGCTGCCACAACCATGCTGCCCTCACATGCTGAGCTGGCCGCTGCGGGCACAATTTCCCGAGCACCCAGATCTGTAGTTGTGTCCATCGCGCTTTTGCTATCTGCAAGTACATCCAGTGGATCATTGTCCAGAAAGGTCAATTCTTCATCAAGATTCAACCCGGCAGATTCGATGCCCCAAATGGCATTAATTTCATCTGGCCCAAAGCTGTCCACACTTGACGATGAGGCTTTGGGCAGCCATGATAATGACTTGCGAATTTTTTCAAAAGGTGGACTACTGATACACGTGTCTGCAGAACTAATTTGTCCCTGTGTGGTTTTAGCTAATGTATCATCTGTAGCTGCATCACTTTTGCTAACTGCTGATAAACAGTTGTCCATGCCGAGATGCTTGTGTTGACCCTCCTGTTCCATGTGTCTGGTTGGGCTATCCTCATGCAGATCTTCACTGGGAGCATGTACATGTAGTTCAGAATCTGCTGGTGGGGACGAATTTGAAAAGGGCATTATTGGGGTCATTGTTTCCTGTATTGATTTAGCCCCCTCCTGAGCTACTACAGAGACTACGTTCTCAAAGTCATGGTCAGTGCTTGCTGACTTCAAACATTCAGTGTTTGCTGGCTCCAAACATTCATTATTAGCTGGCCCCAAACATCCAGTGTTTGCTGACTCCAAACATTCTGTGTTAGGTGACTGTGGATGTTCAAGACTGGCTGGCTCCACTCTGCCTGACAATAAGGATTCACTGTTTGCTGGCTCCAAACATTCAATGTTATCTGACTCCAAAGATTCAGTGTTTGCTGGCTCCAAACATTCAGTGTTAGCTGGCTCAAAACATTCAACATTATCTGACTCCCAAGATTCAGTGTTTGTTGGCTCCAAACATTCAGAGTTAGCTGGCTCCAAACATTCAGTGTTTGCTGGCTCCAAACATTCAGTGTTTGCTGGCTCCACAATTTCAGTGTTAGCTGGCTCCAAACATTTAGTGTCTGCTGGCTCCAAACATTCAGTGTTTGCTGGCTCCACAATTTCAGTGTTAGCTGGCTCCAAACATTCAGTGTTTGTTGGCTCCAAACATTCAGTGTTTGCTGGCTCCACAATTTCAGTGTTAGATGGCACCACAATTTCAGTGTTAGCTGGCTCAAAACATTTAGGGTCTGCTGGCTCCAAACATTCAGTGTTTGCTGGCTCCACAATTTCAGTGTTAGTTGGCTTCAAACATTCAGTGTTTGCTGGCTCCAGACATTCAGTGTTTGTTGGCTCCAAATATTCAGTGTTAGCTGTCTCCAGACTGGTTGGTACCAAAGATTCACTGTTAGCTGGCACCAAAGAAATAGTAGTTGTTGAAATCAACAGCTCTGTGTCAGCCAGCTGAAATGATTCAGTGTTAACTGACTCCAAACATTCTGTGTTAGATGAATGTGAAGGTTCAAGGTTGGTTGGCTCCAAATATTCCACACTGGTGGACACCAAACATTCACTGCTAGCTGACTCCGAAGAAAGTGTAGTTGAAACCACTTGCTCAGAGTCAGCTGGCTTCACAGGCTCAATGTTAACTGACTCCAAAGGCTCAGTGTTAGCTGATTCCAACGGTTCATCTGTAATTGATTCCAACGGCTCATCTGTAATTGGTTCCAACGGCTCATCAGTAATTGGTTCCAACGGCTCATCAGTAATTGTTTCCAACAGCTCAGTGGTAGCTGATTCCAACAACTCAGTGTTAGCTGATTCTAACAGCTCAGCATTAGCTGATTCTAACGGCTCAGCATTAGCTGATTTCAACAGCTCAGTGTTAGCTGATTCCAACAGCTCAGCATTGGCCGTTTCCAACGGCTCAGTGTTAGCTGCTTCCAACGGCTCGGTGTTAGCCGATTCCAACGACTCAGTGTTATGTGATCCCACAAGACCATGGACCGTTGTCTCTGTCTCAAGACAAACAGAATCAATTTTTATCTGTGTCTGTAACTTCACACCAGCCATCTTATGTAACTGTAAATCATATGTAGGGCTTGTTATGTCTGATTCATCTTCATGCATATTATCTATAATCAAAACTCTTTTAAGATCTGAATCTCCACCCTTCAAGACATGTTCTGTTTCTGTACAGATATCTGAGGATTCACTTCTGGGAAAATCACTGGCAGTGACTGCCTCAACTGAAGATTCTGACTGGCCAAGTGGCTTTGAAAGCTGCTTGCAAGCCTCCTCCAAGCCATCCCCCATTGCTGTAATTATCTGTTGCTCAATATATGCTCTCTGTGATGTGGTCAAAATGTCACCCTGGCCATATTCTGTGATGTTGGCATTTCTCAGTCCAACATGCTGTGCAGCATCCAGGGACACCTGGCTACCAAACTCACTATCTTGTGTGTTGTAGGATGACATCATACTATCAAACTGGCCATCTTGCTCCACAACTGAGGACATCAGGCTATCACAGTTGCCTTCCGTCTGGCCATATGATGACCAAAGACTATCATACTGGCTATCTTGCTGGCCGTTTGAGGATATCAAACTACTGTAGTGGTCATCTTGTTGGGTATCTGATGCTACCAAGTCAACATCCTGTCGGATCTGTGAAACAATAGATGAACTGCTTTGATCATGTTCCTGGACATCACATGTTGTCAAACTACCAGACTGATCATCCAGAGTGGCATCTGATGACGGCACAATATTGCACTGATTATCATGAGTAACATCAAGTGACAAACTACTAAATTGACCTTCATCACGATGATCATTCTGAGTGCTATCTGATGATACCAAACTACTGTATTGACCATCTTGGGCAGTATCTGAAGATGCCATACTACTTCGCTGACCACCTTGGGCAGTGTCTGAAGATGCCATACTACTTCGCTGACCACCTTGGGCAGTGTCTGAAGATGCCAAACTACTTCGCTGACCACCTTGGGCAGTGTCTGAAGATGCCATACTACTTCGCTGACCATCTTGGGCAGTGTCTGAAGATGCCATACTACTTCGCTGACCATCCTGGGCAGTGTCTGAAAAAGCCAAGCTACCACACTCACCATCCTGAATTTTGTTTACTGCAAAAAGATCATCACCTTGGCCACACTCTGTCATACCACATGACAGCCCATTCTGACCAACAACTAATGCAGGCAAACCATTCCCCTGCACACAAGTTCCAACACCCACCACCATCACACCATCACCAAAGTGAGTTTGAGCATCTCCTGTTACCATACCCAAGTCACTGCTGGTCAAACTGGACACAGCCAGATTGTCAGTCTGCTCATGTTTAATTAAATCTGCTGATGCAGAACTTTTTACCAGGCCATTATGGCATAAACTGTCTGCCACCACACTCTGTACAACAGGTTTTCCTAAAGCCAGTGTCACTGGACTCACTGAAGACTGTGACAAAGACAGTGACTCCAACTGGAAACTACAAGTATTATTGTCACAAACTACACTTCCTTCTGGTATTTTCTGTTGGGGGTTGATCACATCTGCTATCTGTCTATGCTCAATTTGTTCATCAAATTTTAACTGGTTGTTCGATTCTGATGCACTTTCTGTCTCCTCTAGCACAGCTTTGTGTGTCCTCTTTTTCCCATCTCCTCGTCGACGCAGAAGCCACAGAACACCTACAAGACCAATAGCTGCTGGTATTGTCACTGCGGCTGGTAGTCGGAGGTCCTTCATGTCTACAAGCAAGTCCTGCAGACTAACTGGCAACAAACCTGAAACAGCAAGAACAGTCTCTTATCTAGACATTCTTTACACTACAAGCAAGAATATTCTCTATCATTTAGACATTCTTGACAATACAAGCAAGAATATTCTCTATCATCTAGACATTCTTTACACTACAAGCAAGAATAGTCTCTATCATCTAGACATTCTTGACAATACAAGCAAGAATAGTCTCTATCATCTAGACATTCTTTACACTACAAGCAAGAATATTCTCTATCATCTAGACATACTTTACACTACAAGCAAGAATATTCTCTATCATCTAGACATACTTTACACTACAAGCAAGAATATTCTCTATCATCTAGAATTCTAGACATACTTTACACTACAAGCAAGAATATTCTCTATCATCTAGACATACTTTACACTACAAGCAAGAATATTCTCTATCATCTAGACATTCTTTACATTACAAGCAAGAATAATCTCTATTATTTAGACATTCTTTACACTACAAGCAAGAATATTCTCAATTATCTAGACACTCTTTACACTACAAGCAAGAATATTCTCTATCATCTAGACATATTTTACACTACAAGCAAGAATATTCTCTATCATCTAGACATTCTACAACTAAGAATAGCAAGAATACAAGCAAGAATAGTCTCTATCATGTAAACATTCTTTACACTTCTTTGGCTGCTTAAACAATTTATCACTATCAAATACCTAACATTCACATGTTTTATGTAATGTCGCTGGATTACTTTTTAGTCAGCTCTATAGACAAACTCAAACAATTTATCACTATCAAATACCTAACATTCACATGCTTTAAGTCATGTCACTGGATCACTTTTTAGTCAACACTATAGGCAAACTTAAACAATTTAGTTTAGTTTAGTTCAGTCGATGGATCAACATCACTGCACACAAGTGTAACCCATAAAAGCTCCGTTCTCCTCCTAACTCAAACCTGAGTCTAGAGAGAAACTAGCTCAGTGCATGAATTCCGTAGCACTGGCGAGGATCCTTAAATACTTTGGGTAGATTTTTAATCTCGAAATTTTGCCCGGGCAGCGCCATTAGGCTACTCTTTTTCGATTTCCAACTGCCAAGGGATTTTTTTATGTGCGCAACAATACACACGGGCGTCCGATCTCACCACCCAGAGACCAGGGGAAATTTTATTACTAGAAGTCCACGTGAAAAAAATCCCGGTCCTCGTCGGGGCTTGAACCCGGGACCTCCAGCACTCGAGGCGGACACCATACCTCGAGACCACGCAGCCCCCTACTTAAACAATTTATCACTATCAAATACCTAACATTCACATGTTTTATGTAATGTCGTTGGATTACTTTTTAGTCAGCTTTATAGGCAAACTCAAACAATTTATCACTATCAAATACCTAACATTCATGTTTTAAAGATTGTTGCTGGGTTACTTTTTGGTCAGCTCTATAGAACTATGCCGGCTCTGTGGCGATGGGGTTATGGATGCAGTTTGTGATCCCCCATACTCGCGTTCAAGATACAGATGTGCCCGATTTGGCAGCAGACCATGTTGTGTTGGTTTTAACGAAATGGTATGGGTGCCGGTCATTCAGAAATCAATGGCAAACTACTGAACATAAACTTGCCAAGAGATCACAACAGCAAAAAAGTGCTGATGTTGACAACAACATCCTGAACAGGATATGCAACTAACTAACTATAGCACTATAGACAACTTTAACAATTTATCACTATCAATTACCTAACATTCATGTTTTATGTAATGTCATTGGATCACTTTTTGGTCAGCTCTATTGTCAAACTTTCACAATGCATCACTATAAAATACCTAATATTCATATTTTATGTAATGTTGTTGGATTACTTTTTGGTCAGCTCTATGGGCAAACTTAAACAATTTATCACTATCAAATAGTGTCAAATACCTAAATTGATGTTTTATGTAATGTCGCTGGATCACTTTTTGCAAGCTCTATAGACAAACTTATTTATTACTGGTCTGGTTTCATAATTAAAAAATATAATAATAAAAACTATAGTGACAATGACATAGCTGAAGTATGAATAAACGGATACTTTATACATAGTGAAGTATGAATAAACAGATACTTTATACATAGTTGAAGGGTTCCAAATGTTGCTGTATGTAGCCGAGGCGCGGTGTTGGGGTGAGCGCCCAACATTGCTCAAATACCTCAATGGCTCGTGAATTCATAACCTATGCAGCAAAAGTCCAACTCCTGGCCTTCACGTGGCGGGCCTGTTTAAACTAACAGGAGAAGGGGCGACGGGGAGTCTCTGGCGCCGGAAAATAACCAGTATGCTCTAGATGTGTATGCACGTACATGCATGTGCAGACAGGTGTGTGCGCGCGTACACATCTACACTCGAGTGAGACCACAGTCTGCTCTAGCAAAGAAAGGTGCTGAAGACGGAGGCAACCAGCCAAGAGGCGCACCACAGAAATCAGGATGCCACTCAATCACGCAAAATGGAATATGTCGACTACTGCTAATCGTTATGGTGCTCGCCCTGCTTTGGACCCCCAGGCAGGTGCAGTGCCGGGCCCTATGTCTCGAAAGGGTCCAACCCCAACTACTGGAGGTCCTTCTCAGATGTCCTGTGGAGCCAGGGGACATGAGAATAGGACGACTGGCCATACTAAACGAAGACTTAAAATAATGCACTGGAATGCGGAGGGAGTCAGCAACAAAAAAATAGAATTAGAAAAAATCTTGGACCAAGAAAAAGTAAGCATATGTTGCTTGCAAGAAACTCACCTCAATGAAAATATAGCCTTCAAAATCAGAGGCTACCAGTGTTACCGATCTGACCGAAAGAACAGGCGAAAAGGTGGGATACTGACCCTTGTAAGAAATAACATCATGGCTTCCCAAATCAAAGTCTACATGGAAGGGGCTGAGTATCAGACAGTTAAACTTAAGACAGGTAATACAGATCTACATCTGATCAATTACTACTGTCCAAGTGACCGCCCACAGGCACTGGACACTCTACCACTAAAAGAAAAAATGATTGTGTGTGGCGATTTCAACAGCCACTCGCAGAGCTGGGGCTATGATCACATGGACCAGAGAGGAGAGAGACTGGAAGACTGGCAAGATGAGAATAGATTCATGTTGATTAACAAGCCGTCCGACCCACATACTTTCTACTCGAGATCATGGCACTCTACAACTACACCTGACCTGGCTTTTCATTCACCAGACCTGGAGTGGAACATTACACGAACTGTTGGGAAACAACTTGGTGGCAGTGACCATCGGCCAGTCTTTCTAACCGTAGAAAATGAGCTTGTAAGTGAAAGCAGCACCCTCTCGAGGTGGAACTACAAGAAAGCAGACTGGGCAATGTACAAGCATCGCACCAGCATACTGGTTAGAAACCTGAACACTGAGAAAGACATAAATAAAGCAGTTGAAGAGTTTGGGAAATGCATACTACAGGCAGCGCGAGAAACAGTACCAAGAGGAGCCCGTAAACAATATAAACCCTACTGGAGTAGTGAACTGGAACAGTTGCATAATGATGTTGAAGTGTGTAGAAAGCAAGCAGAGGCCACACCCAGCCAAGAGCACCACAATAAATTCCAGCATGCAAAAGCCAAATTTCAAAGGGCCAAGCTGCAGGCTAGACGGAAAAGCTGGCAGGAGAAAACGGAGTCTCTGAACTTTGAAAGAGACACAAGGAAATTGTGGAAGCTAATAAAACAGCTTAATGACGAGGGCACAGGGAGAAACTCAAAAATTGCACTACATAAAGATGGAAAAATCTTAACAAGAAAGCAAGCAGCTGACCATTTTGCGGACTTGTTCGCACAAGATAGCAATATCAAAATTAGTCCAGAGAAACAACAAGAGATTCGAGAGAAACGACAACATACAGGACAGAAGGAAATAGTACATGAGGTTCTGGAGGCACCCATCACAATCAGCGAACTGGAACTAGCCATATCAAAACTGAAAATGAGAAAGTCACCAGGAGCTGATGGTATCTCCAATGAAATGATCAGGAACCTAGGAACAGAGGCCAAAACAAAGCTGTTGCAGATCTTCAATAACAGCTGGACCTTAGGCAGTGTTCCACAAGCCTGGAGAGAAGCAATCATGATACCCCTCCTAAAATCAGGGAAAGATGGTTCCATTGCCTCTAGCTACAGACCAATTAGCCTCACCAGCTGTCTCTGCAAAACACTGGAGCGCATCATCAATCACAGACTGCAGTGGTACATTGAAAGTAAAAACATCCTTGTGCCACAGCAGGCTGGCTTTAGGCAGTGCTACTCTACGGAAGATCAGACAACCTACCTCTCTCAAGAAATTGAGGATGCATTCCAAGAGAAGAAGCTGGTGCTTGCGGCATGGATAGATCTGAAGAAAGCCTTTGACAAAGTCTGGAAAGAAGGTCTGATGAAGAAACTGAGAAACTGCAAAGTCAATGGAAGAATGTACAAATGGGTGAAAGCATACTTGCACAACAGAAGAGCTCGAGTACAGATAGACGGACTCAAGAGCAAGAAAGTACTACTGCGTCACGGTGTCCCCCAGGGCGGAGTCTTGTCCCCCACACTTTTTCTAATCTTCATCAATGATCTTGTTGCTCACCTACCGCATGGAATTAAAGCGGCAATGTACGCCGATGACCTGGTTCTATGGAGCACAAATGAATATGCATCAGTGGCCACCAGATTGCTACAAAGAGCTGTAGATACATTTGCTGCATGGGCAAATAGGTGTGTCAGCATAAACACTGACAAGTGCAGCACCACCCTATTTACCCTCTCTCCAAAACAAAAGGCAGGGATCATCCAGATAAATGGAACACCCCTAAGAGAAGATAAAGAACCAACATACCTTGGAGTAACATTTGATGGCAAGCTGACATGGAGAAAGCACATCAACAAAGCAGTAGCAAAAGCCAGAAGGAAAATAGCCATCCTGAGAAAGCTAAGTGGAACCACATGGGGAGCCAGTACGAAAATACTTAGCAAAGTTTACCAACAGAGCATACGACCACACCTGGAATATGGGTCAACTGCGTGGTGTTCAGCATCAAATACCACACTACAAGAGCTGGACAAGGTGCAAAATCAAGCACTTAGAGTCACCACAGGAGGGATGAGATCAACCCCTATAGTGGAAATGGAGAAGATGGGGAGGACACAGGCACTGAGTGAGCGCAGAGATACGAAAACGCTAATACAAGCAGAAAAGTTCCTCAGCTTGCCAGGCCACCCTATGAAGAACAGATTTGAAAACCTAGCTATGGGGCGGTTGAAAAGAAGTAGTTTTATCCACCAGGCCAAACGACTCTGCAGAGAAACCACTGATCTGCCCACAGTTGGTATCCCCCTAACAACTATTCCAGAGTGAACTCCATGGAAAGATGAGCATAGACTATCGTTACAAATCCAGACAAAAGTGAGAGGAATATTTGACAAGGAAGAACAGAACAGTGTGCAGCGCAGAACAGCCACTCTCAGCTTCCTTGATGAAGAATACCCACAGGACCTCTGGATCCGAGTCTACACAGATGGGTCAGCACAAAATGCTGTTCGAAATGGAGGAGCGGGAGTGTACATAGAATACCCAAATAATACTAGGGACACAGCCAGAGTACCGACAGGAAAGTACTGCCATAACTATGATGCCGAAATTGAGGCAATCAAGATAGCAACAGAGAAATTACTAAATAACAGCAATGGTACACAACCTGGGGTGCTACTAACAGATGCAAAATCAGTACTCGAGGCGCTCCTCTCTGGGAAATTGCCAGTACTAAGGACACTACTTTCTGAACTTAGCAGTCAGCATAAAGTCACCATACAGTGGATACCATCCCACTGTGGAGTACCCGGAAACGACAGAGCTGATCAATTGGCTAAGGAAGGAGCCAAAGAGGAACAGCCTGATGTGCCCGTTACATACCACCAAAAGAAAAGAATGATCAAATCAGTCAGAAAGCCACCAAAACCTGCTCAAGATGACTACCACATTATGGACAGACCAGAACAAGTCATTATTCTGCGCCTCAGAACAGGACACAATAGATTACGCAACCACATGTATACAAAATTCAAGATTGGTGAAACAGCCATGTGCACATGTGGATTGGCGTCGCAGACAGCAGAGCACATACTCCAAGACTGCCCAAAATATAACATATCTAGGCAAACCTTCTGGCCTAGAGAGACGACAGTGGAAGATAAACTCTATGGACCACTGTGTGAACTGAAAAAAAACAGTTCAATTCATGCAAGAGACGACATTGCAGATATAGACATATTTCAAGCGAACGAAAGAAGAAGAAGAATACATAGTTGAAGTATGGCTGTTTAAATATCAAGAATAATTTTCCAGATTGGTATCCCCAATACAAATAATTGAATTAATTGTGTTCCCAGGTGAGTTCAAGAATTGTTAACTTGCGTTTCTGTACACATACTCATACTGTTTACAGGCATCCATCTTTGTTTACGTTACTGACCTACTATTTCCTACTATTTAGACAAGAATATGCGCCGCCTCAGAGAGACATGAACAGGCTTTTGACTGACTTGCCTCATGAATTAACAAATAAACAAGGAAATGCTATGCATATACAGTGCAGGAAAACCTGGTATATCAGAAGCAGGTTGAAAAGAGACAGGAGAGAGATAGATAACGAAGATTTACATAGTGTGAGAGACAGAGTCACTTCGATGTATGATTGTATCAAAGTTGTTTGTCCATCAAGAATGATGATGACCATTCATTTCATCCAGTGGGGTTGAAAGTATGGAGCCGTGAGTTCTAAGATGGCTGATGAGGCCTATTTTGGCTCGAAATGTTCTTTGATAATGTTGGCAAATGCTTGAGGAGGATCTCCTGCAGTGGTTTTTCTGTCCAGCCTTTTTTTCACAGCTCTGGCAGTCCTGGTTGCTTCACAAGTGACTGCACCCTTATGTAATGATGTACGCCACGATCAAAGTACCTAAAGTTAGTATGTTAATAGTCTAGCCTAAGGATTTAGGAAGGCATATCCCATTCTCATTCAGACAATAACAAACCTTACTTCAGCAGCTGGCAACCACACAAACAAAATTATTTTTGTATATATATAATCTATGGTGGTGATTAAGAATTGAATTATTATTAAATTATATTTTTCTTAAAGTTAAGTAAGAGTAAGACAATCACTTCAATCAGCAAGTTGGTCAACTGTATCCAACATAAATGTTAGATGTAGATATGTATGTCATTTACACCAGAAATGTGCAGCACAAAAACTATTAAACATCCAGCAACTGGTATCATCATCAAGATCACATCATCATGTATGAATGACGTAAAACGTGCCATCAATATGATGACAATTCTAAGACACAAACAATGGAGGACAATGAACTTCTTAACTTAGCAACTAACAATCTACTCTTCAAAAGGTGAAAATGGCGAAGATTGCAAATGATTGCTAATAACAAGTGATTAGAAGTACCGTTAAGATAAACAACATGATAACTGAACAATACAAAGCCATTTACAACACTACATCAGATTGGACAAGGGGGACATTCGCATTTTATTTGGTTTGCATCTTTCCACTCTATACTCTCGCCACATAACAAACCCACCACCCCACACGGTCGGTTTTCCCACTGGCATTCTTCTCTTACCTTAAATTAAAAGCACCACGAATGATCTCAATCGTTTCCTAGATTGTCGGTAAGTGCCAAGACATGCATGACTTTCACCAAAGATGTTCACAAGTGATTAAACGTGCATGGTTTCGCAAAACTCCACTTGTAACTGCCGTCACCTACAAGAACGCACATCCATGTTCAATAAGAAAGCATTGAAAATTACGGATGAGTAATCTCAGCACACAACGAAACAATGTTTATTTATACTATTATGTTGGGTGCCGGAAACACGTTGTTGAATTCAGGAAGTTACAGCTGAATTATGCGAAAGCGTGTCATCATGTCTAAAATGTTAGTCTATTACAGTACGTCGAAATAAACCCAAGCATTTTGGACTATTTATGATTTATTAAGTAATTTTTACTGTAAGTAATTCGCCATTACTTTCTGAACTACCGACGCCCATACCATCTAAATCAATGCAAAAAGGTCTGCTTTCCAAATCGTTCTGCAGCTGATTTCGAACCTCCGATTCCGTATGTCGAATTGCGAAACACGTTCACTGTTCCTAGCCACAGCGCTGGCGTGATCATGTCTTGTGGCAAGATATATCCCATGGACCACCCATTCAATTTATTTCTTGTCTGTGTTTGCATGAACTCTTACGGTATCGTGCGCCGCATAAAGTGGCGCATGGACTGCCCAAACTTTAGCAACACTCAAGTAATTGAGACACCTGTTAGTTTATGAATGTGTGAGTGAGTCAGCCAGTTAGTTAGTCATTCAGTCAATTAGTTAGTTAGTCATTCAGTTAGTTGGTTAGTCATTTAGTTCATTAATGAGTGAATGAGTCCGTCGGTCAGTCAGTTAGTTAATCAGTCAGTTAATGGGTGAGTGAGTCCGCCAGTTAGTTATTTAGTCAGTCAATTGATTAGTTAATTTAGTCAGTCAATTAGTTAGCTAATTAGTTAGTTAGTAAACAGATTACCCTCATTGCACATCTAACTTGTAGTCCATAAGTAATAAGATTGCCTCCCCAGCATCTCCCTCCACAGTGTGTGGCTGCTGACGACTTCAGTTCTATGTTCAATGACTATTCTTGTTTGGCTTCCGCATGGCGCTCTTTTCTAGCTTCATACTGCAAGCAGTATTACGTGGCGAGAATATAATTGACAAGTTTCTTCAGTAATTGTCTGGTAATTGGTATGTTGGGGACTGTTCACAAAAAGTTTGGCAATATTACTATCTCTGGTACAACCCAAGTAAATAAGTTACAGTAAATATTTACTTCTTCTTCTTCTTCTTCTTCTTCTTCTTCTTCTTCTTCTTCTTCTTCTTCTTCTTCTTCTTCTTCTTCTTCTTCTTCTACTTCTTCTTCTTCTTCTTCCTTCTTCTTCTTCCTTCTTCTTCTTCTTCTTGCTTGCTTGCTTGCGTTCGCTGGCTGTGAACTCCAGCGTGAAGTCCTGTATGTCGGATGAAGACATTCTGTTGTTCAACATCAATGTGATGTCATACCGGACTGAGGTTTCCGTAAGTATCCGTTATCCCGTGTCTGGCTTATTGGTGTGCAGACTGGTGGCTTCTTGCCGTGCAGGCAGATACTCTCCGACTTCGAAAGAATCAGCGATCCTACTACGTTAGCCAGGACCCCGAATGGACCTTTTGCCCAGGACGCACGACTAGGACGTGTTAGTATGTCTTTTTTTCGCATATCCTTTATAGGACATCGCTGTCAACATCAGCATCTTTCAGCTGATTGTTGATTTCTTGGCAAGATTACGCTCAGAAGTTTGCCATTGCTTTCTGAGTGACCGGCTCACATACCCAGTAAGCTATCGACGCGGAGAGAACCGCTACCGATTCTCCCGCACGTCACGTTACTCACGAGAGTATACGGGATTACGGAGAAAGTCGTGTAACCCCTAACCTGGCCCTGGTGCCTTGAAAACACTTCTTCTTCTTCTTCTTCTTCTTCTTCTTCTTCTTCTTCTTCTTCTTCTTCTGCGTTCATCCAGAATATTTTTGGGAAGTAATGCGTTTGTCTGTTTACAGCATAGCTGCGATATTTGCACCTTTCGGCCGGCACATCCGACTTCTGCGGGATTTATTGACCGGGTTAACCTTCCCGGGTATAAATATTTTGAGAACATGCATCTTGTCGGTAACATCATAGAAAAGCTAGCCATGAGTTGAGTTGAGCTAAAAACCGACATCACTGCTCTCAGGACATTCCCATACGCGCGCCGTCCCCTCGTTCAACAGCCAGCGAAGAGTCATACTACTAATCGTTCCCACCGCTATCTGATAAAAGTGCCCTTGGTCTTCCCTCTCAGTTTTGAGATTCTTCCAGAACTCTTGCCGATCCCTCACAATATCATTCTGTTGTCCGTAAAGTCACCTTCATCTTCATCCCGGGACATGCGGGAGTCGAGGGAAATGAACGAGCTGATAAACTGGCTGGCTCTGCACCCCCTTTAGATGGCCAGCCCATGGATCGTGCCGATGTTATTAACGTCCTTAATGATATGTCGAGAACAGAGGACTTTGACGTCAGTGAATCCACATCGCTGTCCAGGATGAAAGACTTGGGAGTAAGAATTGGCACGGCCAGACACGAGAGGTACATCGGGAAAACGAGGTGCCTCGTCAACCAACACAGAACTGGCACTATCCCCTCTGCCGTGCGTCCACCTTGACGAGGTAGAGGGGCTTGCGCGTTCCAATGACCCCAAGAGCTATGCCGACGGTAGCACAGCTACTGGTAGGGTCACCCATGTCGGACAGGTCAAGGGAGAGGGACCAGACGAAGAGACGTACAAACCTGCTGCCTTGTAGGTAGACTGGGGACAGTCAAAGGCTAGGGAAAGCATCCCGAACAAATGCTTGTCGAAATCGGATGTACTGAGCCACAGGCTTGACAAAGAAGTGCAACGTAACTTTATCATTTCATGATGCCACAGATGAAAATTAATCGTTATGGTGCTAATCCCGTGAAGTCCCATCAGGCGGTGATAGTGCCGGGCCCCCTGCCTCGAGGGGGTCCACCCATGACTACTGGTGGTCACCTTCCCCTGTGCTGTGGAGTCAAGGCACAGAGGAGTAGGTTAAGAGCTATTGACCAAACACCCTGGACTCTCAACATACTACAATGGAATGCCGAAGGAGTTTATAACAAGAAAGCCTCCCTAACACAGCGTCTTCATAAAGATAGAATAGATGTGGCATGCATTCAAGAGACACACCTCAACGCCAATCGCACATTTTCAGTCGAGGGATATCAGGCCACACGTTTCGACCGCGAAGGACACAAAGGAGGAGTTGTAATACTTACACGAAATACAATACCTTGCAGCGAAGTATCTGTGATCTCTGACAACCAAACGGAAATTATAGGTGTTGATATAATGATAAAGGACGTGAAAATAAGAATTTACAATCTGTATAGCCCGGCAGATAAGGATCTTACACTCTCAAACATGAAAATAACTGACACAAATTGCATTGTTGTCGGAGACTTTAATAGCCGCTCAGAAAGATGGGGATACCCAGATACTGACAAAAGAGGAGATGAAGTGGAGGACTGGGAAATAGACTCAAATCTCCATCTACTCAACAAAGCGGATGACACACCGAGCTTCTACTCCAGAAGATGGATTACCACTTCTACTCCAGACTTAGCTTTCTGCACAGGAGACATCCTCCACAAAATCGATCGCCATGTGCTTGACCAATTGCCCCGCTGGAATTACAAACGAGCAGATTGGGACAGATTTTCCATACTAACAGACAAATATTGTGAAAACATAAATACACGATATGGCAACATGAAGCAAATGGTGGAAAGTCTAAACAGAGCAATAATACAGGCGGCCACTGAGTCTAATCCAAGAGGAGCGAGGAAAAATTACAAACCATACTGGACTGAGGAACTACAAATTTTGGAGGACAAAGTTGAAGATGCTAGGAAGACCGCAGAGAGAGAACAAACAACTGAAGCGAACATCTCTCTCAAAGCCATCTCAGCAAAATATAAAAGAACAGTAAATCAAACAACAAGAGATTGTTGGAGGAAAAAAACAGAAAACCTGAATTTTGACAGGGATGGAAACAAACTATGGAAACTAGTGAAAGCCATGAACAATGAAGGACCTAGAAACAAACAAATAACAATTAAACAAGGAAATGCCTTGCTTACAGGAAAAAAGGCTGCAAATGCACTAATGGAACACTATGCCAGTGCAAACCACATTGATATTACAGCCGAACAGAAAAAAGCAATCAAAGATAAACAGATACATAATAGATATACAGAGACAGCAGCAGAATATATGATGGCAAATCTAACAATGGAAGAAATGGAACAGGCAATGAATACCCTAAAAAAGAAGACATCACCAGGAAAGGATGGAATCACAAATGAAATGCTAATAGGACTAGGCACTAAGGCAAACAAGAAACTACTAGCAGTCCTAAATTACAGCTGGAAGAGGGGAATAGTCCCACAGGCATGGAAGGAAGCTATACTAATACCAGTCCCAAAGAAAGGAAAAGACCTGGAAGAACCAAATGGCTATCGACCTATCAGTCTTCTTAGCTGTGTAGGAAAATTAATGGAACGCATCATCAATGGCAGGCTAACATGGCATCTGGAAGAAAACCAACTCTTAACACCTCACCAAGCAGGATTCAGAAAGTACAGATCCACTGAAGATCAAATAACCTATATAGCTCAGGAAATAGAGGATGCCTTCCAAGAGAAAAAGCACACACTAGCGGTCTGGATAGATTTAGAAAAAGCATTTGATAAAGTATGGAAGGAAGGACTGAAAGTAAAACTGCAAAAAATGCATGTTTGTGGGAAAATGTACAAATGGACCAGCCACTACCTTGAGAACAGAACTGCCAGGACAAAAGTACAAGGACAAACCAGCAAAATGATGCTGTTGGAGCAAGGTGTCCCCCAAGGAGGAGTTCTTTCACCAACATTATTCCTAGCATATATAAACATCACGGAAAATTTTCCAGCCAGAGTACACACATCATCCTTTGCAGATGACCTAGCCATATGGACATCTGAAGAATATATTAGTACAGCTAACAGCAGAATACAGCAAGCCCTATTAGCACTAGAGGACTGGTCAAAATCATGGCTAGTGAAGATAAGTGAGGAGAAAACAACATGCACAGTATTCTCCCTCTCAACTAAAACTCAGCAACCTAAGCTGGTATTGAATGGAAAAATATTGCGCCATGAAGAAAATCCAAACTATCTAGGAGTCACCTTTGATCGTCGCCTGACATGGAAGACACAGGTTGAGAAAAAATCGAACAAGAGCAAGGCAAAGAATGGCAATCGTGAAAAAGCTTGCTGGTACAACGTGGGGAGCAGATGAGAAAGTTCTCAAGAAGTTATATACTGGACGGGTGAGGCCAGTACTGGAATATGGCATTGCAGCTTGGGCAACAGCAGCTAAGTCAAACTTTAACAAAATAAGCAGAGTCCAAAATCAAGGATTGCGAATCATAACTGAAAGCCTGAAGACAACGCCTATTAATGAACTAGAAAAGATCACTTGTTTACAACCAATGCAGGATAGAAGAGATAGCAGAGCCCAGCAACAAGCTGAAAAATTTAGAAGATTTACAGACCACCCTATGTATAAAAGGTTTAGTGGTTTTGGAAAGGGAAGACTGAAGCGTAGCAACTTTGTAGAAACTGCAAAACGAAAGATTAGGGCAGATCCCATACTTAACATATCAACAGTCAAACCCATTTACAATGCAGACAAGTTCCCAGCTTGGAGACAGCAGCTACTGCCTGAGATGATAGAAAACATTCCTGGTATTGAGAAAAAGAACACTCAGCATGAAACCGAAAGAAGAGAAATAACCCTAAACTACATAAAAGAACATTACCCAAGCAGCAATTGGACCCATGCATATACAGATGGATCAGCCAAAAATTCAGTAGAGAATGCAGGAGGAGGAATTCTCCTAAATTTAAAAAATGGAGTGAAAAAAACACATTCAGTGGCAACTGGACAGTTTTCAAGTAACTTCAAAGCGGAGGTAGAGGCTCTGAAAACTGCAGCAGAAATGCTTTTGATGGAGGAAAATAAAGAGACGCAAATAGCTATCTTTACAGATGCAAAGTCAGCTGTCTCAATACTGAAGAGCAATAACAGCACAGAAATAGCTGACCTAAGAGCAGCACTCCATGGTCTATGCCAGAAATCCAAAAAAGTTGTAATACAGTGGATACCATCACATTGCAGTATACCTGGAAATGAAGAGGCTGACAGACTGGCAAAAGAGGGCGGACGACTACCACAGCCTGACATAGACATAACCTATAATGAGGCAAAGAGGTTGATAAAAAGCACTTATAGAACCAAATGGGAATCAGAGCATCCAGGCCACCAGAAGGATGATGCATATTACAAACTCGACCGAAGAGAACAAGTAGCAATCTTCAGACTCCGCACAGGACACAACAGGTTGAAATACCACTTGTTCAACAAACTAAAGATAGGAGATACAGATGAATGTAATTGTGGAACTAGTAAAATGACAGCTAAACATTTGCTGCAAGAGTGCCCAATATATGCAGAACAGAGAAAGATATTTTGGCCCACACCTGCTTCATTCGAGGACAAGCTCTATGGAGATCAACAAGCTCAAGTCGACTGCAGCTTACTTTAACTGTATTCAGGTTGACATTTAAATGTACATGAAGAAGTATTTAGACTGCCACACTTCATACCACAGGCATGTCGGTTACACAAGCCTCCCAGAGGCATGAAATGGAATATTGCTTAGATAGCAAATCCATTACGTGGAAAGTCCGAATCGAAAGCTCACTGTGTGGGCTTCAAAAAAGGTGGAAAAAGTGTCCTAGTGGCACAAAATGGAATATTGCTTGGATAGCAAATCCATTACGTGGAAAGTCCGAATCGAAAGCTCACTGTGTGGATGTCATCTGCAAACTGCATTCTTCTGGCTTCTGGAAGAACAGCCTATGGTGAACGGAAGGCCCAATATACGGAAGTGAGGCTAAGCAGCCATGTGCAGGACGTGACGATTCCTTGGGTGAGCCCAGTACCAGAGCGGTGTGTGATGGCTCTGCAATTATGGAAGCCTCCTTGGATGGCGGGGAATGCCCATGGTCTGCCCCTGCCTTCCCTTGAGGGCCGACCAGGATGCCTTTGGCTGTTCTATATGGGCCAGCTGGGATGGGAGATAACACCACAACAGTGAGAGTCTAACGTCCTAAGAAACCCCCGGGAAGGTTAACCCGGTCAACAAATGCCCGCAGAAGTCGGATGCGTCGGCCTAACGGCGCAAGAAAGCAGCTCTGCTGTAAACAGGCACAACGCAATCACGTCCGAAAAAAAACTCCGGATGAACGAAGAAGAAGAACTGGCACTATTGGCCACCGAACGCTGATGCATATGCTGGGGGTGGGGGGGGGGGAGAATCTGAGCACCTATGGACCTTTCCGGAGTGCAGTGAAGATACCCCAACCGATAACTGATCATTCTTTCCACATACGGGTTCTCAATCTCCTTCTCCACCTGGTCCCACAGCTGCTCGACCACCTCTCCCTTGTCCATAGGTAATCTACCACCATGAGGTGCGTTCCCTGCCAGCCTATCAGCCTGTTTATTCACCCGCACTCCCGCATGGCTAGGGCCAAACACCCATACAGTTCTCACAATCTGTGACCTCAGTAGTACGTGATGTTGTATTTGAGCCTAAAATATGGTGCAGCGCCAGCTAGGTGACGTCATATTTTACTATATGAAAAGTCTAGCACCAGATCCGTGACTTCAAAAAACGGACCGCATTTGACCTACTTATTCGAATCTTGCGCGGCTTTTGGTACTTCCGGGGGCTGGCGAAGCAACTGGGCACGCAGGCGAGGTGAGCGGCGCAAACTGCGCACGCTTCCGGTTTGGGGAGTTTAAAAGTCAAACTTTAATTATTAAAAGGTAAATTATATACGAAATAATTTTTAAAAAATAACAGTTGTGTGTGTGTGTGTGTGTGTGTGTGTGTGTGTGTGTGTGTGTGTGTGTGTGTGTTCGGGGTAGGCCGACGTGGGGTGGGGAGCAGAGGAATGGGCCCCTAATCCCACTATTTGCCTTTGCCCACAATGGGCCACCAGAACTACACATTGTGAGGAGGTGTGAAGTTTGATGATCATCTCGACCCCTGGCAAGACCAAGAGCAGTAAAGGCAATACAACACTTTGATCGTTGCCAAAGACCGAAACAGATTGAGCAAGTAAGACATAATTCTTGTTACAACCTCGTTAAATAAAGCGAGAACACATAATGGTTTAAAATACCATAGAAGGAATAAAACAGCATAAAGAGATAAGCTAACTAACGTAGAAAATGGTCTTATTCCTAGAGAATCTAACATTAATTATTACTGTGATTATAAAATATTCAATTCCCCTCTGCTGCGTGTCCACCGTGACGAGGTAGAGAGGCTTGAGCGTTCCAATGACCCCAAGAGCTATGCCGACGGTAGCACAGGTACTGGTTTCCAGAAGAACAGCCTATGGTGAACGGAAGGCCCAATATACGGAAGTGAGGCTAAGCAGCCATGTGCAGGACGTGACGATTTCTTGGGTGAGCCCAGTACCAGAGCGGTGTGTGATGGCTCTGCAATTATGGAAGCCTCCTTGGATGGCGGGGAATGCCCATGGTCTGCCCCTGTCTTCCCTTGAGGGCCGACCAGGATGCCTTTGGCTGTTCTATATGGGCCAGCTGGGATGGGAGATAACACCACAACAGTGAGAGTCTAACGTCCTAAGAAACCCCCGGGAAGGTTAACCCGGTCAACAAATGCCCGCAGAAGTCGGATGTGTCTGCCTAACGGCGCAAGAAAGCAGCTCTGCTGTAAACAGGCACAACGCAATCACGTCCGAAAAAAAACTCCGGATGAACGAAGAAGAAGAACTGGCACTATTGGCCACCGAACGCTGATGCATATGCTGGGGGTGGGGGGGGGGGAATCTGAGCACCTATGGACCTTTCCGGAGTGCAGTGAAGATACCCCAACCGATAACTAATCATTCTTTCCACATACGGGTTCTCAATCTCCTTCTCCACCTGGTCCCACAGCTGCTCGACCACCTCTCCCTTGTCCATAGGTAATCTACCACCATGAGGTGCGTTCCCTGCCCGCCTATCAGCCTGTTTATTCACCCGCCCTCCCGCATGGCCAGGGCCAAACACCCATACAGTTCTCACAATCTGTGACCTCAGTAGTACGTGATGTTGTATTTGAGCCTAAAATATGGTGCAGCGCCAGCTAGGTGACGTCATATTTTACTATATGAAAAGTCTAGCACCAGATCCGTGACTTCAAAAAACGGACCGCATTTGACCTACTTATTCGAATCTTGCGCGGCTTTCGGTACTTCCGGGGGCTGGCGAGGCAACTGGGCACGCAGGCGAGGTGAGCGGCGCAAACTGCGCACGCTTCCGGTTTGGGGAGTTTAAAAGTCAAACTTTAATTATTAAAAGGTAAATTATATACGAAATAATTTTACAAAAATAACAGTTGTGTGTGTGTGTGTGTGTGTGTGTGTGTGTGTGTGTGTGTGTGTGTGTGTGTGTGTGTTCGGGGTAGGCCGACGTGGGGTGGGGAGCAGAGGAATGGGCCCCTAATCCCACTATTTGCTTTTGCCCACAATGGGCCACCAGAACTACACATTGTGAGGAGGTGTGAAGTTTGATGATCATCTCGACCCCTGGCAAGACCAAGAGCAGTAAAGGCAATACAACACTTTGATCGTTGCCAAAGACCGAAACAGATTGAGCAAGTAAGACATAATTCTTGTTACAACCTCGTTAAATAAAGTGAGAACACATAATGGTTTAAAATACCATAGAAGGAATAAAACAGCATAAAGAGATAAGCTAACTAACGTAGAAAATGGTCTTATTCCTAGAGAATCTAACATTAATTATTACTGTGATTATAAAATATTCAATTCCCCTCTGCTGCGTGTCCACCGTGACGAGGTAGAGAGGCTTGAGCGTTCCGATGACCCCAAGAGCTATGCCGACGGTAGCACAGGTACTGGTTTCCAGAAGAACAGCCTATGGTGAGCGGAAGGCCCAATATACGGATGTGAGGCTAAGCAGCCATGTGCAGGACGTGACGGTTCCTTGGGTGAGCCCAGTACCAAAGCGCTGTGTGTTGGCTCTGCAATTATGGAAGCCTCCTTGGATGGCGGGGAATGCCCATGGTCTGCCCCTGCCTTCCCTTGAGGGCTGACCAGGATGTCTTTGGCTGTTCTATATGGGCCAGCTGGGATGGGAGATAATACCACAACAATGAGTCAAACGTCCTAAAAACATCTGGGAAAATTAACCCGGTCAACAAATGCCCGCAGTAGTCGGATGTGTCGGCCTAACGGCGCAGGAACGCAGCTCTGCTGTAAACAGGCACAACGCAATCACGTCCGGGAAAAAACTCCGTATGAACGCAGCAGAAGAAGAAGAAATATTCAATTGAAATAACAAATATACTGACTTTTGTAAATAATTGTCAGAATATCAAGAACACAAAATAATATTAATAATGCGAGTTAATTCGCTTGGCGAGACTAGAATAAATTGTCTCCGCTGATCTACACATTTATGCACTTGTTAATCGAATGTAACTCGCGTTAGAAATAATGCACTGTAGTGGAATTTTGAATCCATCCATCATGTGCCATGACGATAAGCGTGGGCGATCATGTTCTTTCGTCTCACTCAATCACCACAGTCGTGGATCAGCTCTGTGTTTCTGTCTCGACCATGCCATGTGGTCAAGCCATCCAGATATTTACTTCTTGGTCTTCCCCTTGATCTCTTCCCAATCTTGCTAGTTGTCACCAAGTTCTCCAAGTCATTTCTTCTCATAACATGATCACAACATCTTGGCTGTCTACATCTAATGACTCCATCCAGTTTAGATCTTCATTTGTTTCTTGAAGGACTTGTTCATTGGTTTTTCTGTCTGTCTATGGTATTCTTTGCATTTTCCTCAGAACCACGTTTCTACAGTCATCATCTGTTGAAATTTGGAATAGATTGATTGATTCATGTAAGAACCGACATCGCAGCATTCAGGGCATTCCCATAAGTGCTCCGTCCCCTATCCTCAGCAGCCAGCGAAGAGTGCCAACACCAATAGTGTCAGCGGCAATCTGATTATATATCCGTCTCACCTTTCCTCTGAGCATCGATCGTCGACCAGAACCCCTCGTCATTCCTCACTGCCTCATTCTTGCCAGACCATGGTGGTCCATTTGCTCCTCCAAGGTGTGCATGTGCTCCCACAAGGCCGTAACCACGTCTGCCATGTCATGCATCAATATTCCACAAAGTTTTGCAGAGCCAGCCAATCTGTCCACCTGTTCATTCCTCAGCACACCGGCATGCCATGGAGAAAAGATCCAGGCGATGCTTGCCACCTGTGTCCTCTGAAGCGAGGCAAGCCACTCTGTGCGAAGCATGCCTGTCCTCACCTTCCTCAGCATGCTTTCTGAATTGGTTACAATCATGATGTGTGTGTGTGTGTGTGTGTGTGTGTGTGTGTGTGTGTGTGTGTGTGTGTGCGTGCGTGCTCGATCAAGCGGTAAGCTGCAGTGACCGCCTTCACCACCATTCTTAAGCTAGATGTTGTGGTATCATATGCCAGGCTCTCCTGCACCAAATATCGACCATTAGCTTTTGCTACGAACCCCCAGGCACTTCTCCTACCTCTTGACACTGAACCATCTGTGTATAGAGGTTTCTTCTTCTTCAGTATTCATCCGGAGTTTATTTTTCGGACGTGATTGCGTTGTGCCTGTTTACAGCAGAGCTGCGTTCTTGCGCCGTTAGGCTGACACATCCGACTTTTGCGGGCATTTGTTGACCGGGATAACCTTCCCGGGGGCTTCTTAGAACGTTTGACTCTCACTGTTTGGTCATCCCCCATCCCAGTTGGTCCATTTAGAACAGTTGAAGACAACCTGGTCAGCCCTCAAGGGAAGGCTGGGGCAGGCCAAGGGAATCCCCCGCCATCCAAGGAATCTTCCATAATTGCAGAGCCGACACATATCGCTCTGGTACTGGGCTCACCCAAGGAATCATCATGTCCTGCCTCACTACCATATATTGAGCCCTCTAGTCACCACAGGCTGTTCCTCCAGAAACCAGAAGAGTGTAGTCTGCAGATAACATCCCCACAGTGAGCTTTCGATTCGGACTTTCCACGTAATGGATTTGCTATCCAGCAATATTCCATTTCGTGCCATTGGGACGCTTTTTCCATCTTTGATGACGCCCACACAATGAGCTTTTGATTTGGGCTTTCCATGTAATGGATTTGCTAGCCAAGCAATATTCCATTTCATGCCTCTGAGATACTTTTGTTACCGGCATACCTGTGTTATGAAGTGTGGCAGTCTAAGTACTTCTTTGTGCACCTTTAGATGTAGTTAACGTAAGCTGCGGTCAATTTGAGCTTGTTGATACCTCCATAGAGCTTGTCCTCAAATTTTGCAGGTGTGGGCCAACATATCTTTCTCTGTTCTGCATATATTGGGCACTCCTGCAGCAAATGTTTAGCTGTCATTTTACCAGTTCCACAATTACATTCATCCGTATCTCCTATCTTTAGTTTATTGAACAAGTGGTACTTCAGCCTGTTATGTCCTGTGCGGAGTCTGAAAATTGCCACTTGTTCGCTTCGGTCGAGTTTGTAATATGCATCATCTTTCTGGTGGCCTGGATGCTCTAATTCTCAGTTGGTTCTATAAGTGCTTTTTATAATTCGCATTGCCTAATTATAGGTAATGTCTATGTCAGACTGAGGTAATCGCCCGCCCTCTTTTGCCAGTCTGTCAGCCTCTTCATTTCCAGGTATACTGCAATATGATGGGATCCACTGTATTACAACGTTTTTGGATTTTTGACATAGTCCATAGAGTGCTGCTCTTAGGTCCGCTAATTATGTGCTGTTTTTGCTCTTCAGTATTGAGACAGCTGGCTTTGCATCTGTGAAGATAGCTATTTGCTTCTCTTTATTTTCCCCCAACAAGAGCATTTCTGCTGCAGTTTTCAAAGCTTCTACCTCTGCTTTGAAGTTACTTGAAAATTTTCTAGTTGCCACTGACTGTGTTTTTTCACTCCATTTTTCAAATTTAGGAGAATTCCTCCTCCTCCATTTTCTATTGCATTTTATGCGGATCCGTCTGTATATGCATGGGTCCAATTGCTACTTGGGTAATGTTCTTTCATGTAGTTTATATTTATTTACTTCTTTTGGTTTCGTTCTAAGTGTTCTTTTTCTCAATACCAGGAATGTGTTCTATCATCTCAGGCAGTTGTTGCTGTCTCCAAGCTGGGAACTTGTGTGCATTGTACATGAGTTTGACTGTTGATATGTTAAGTATAGGATCTCCCCTTATCGTTCGTTTTGCAGTTTCTACAAAGTTGCTACGCTTCAGTCTTCCCTTTCTAAAACCATTAAACCTGTTATACATAGGGTGGTCTGTCAATCTTCTAAATTTTTCTGCTTATTGCTGGGCTCTGCTATCTCTTCTTTCCTGCATTAGTTGTAAACAAGTGATCTTTTCTAGTTCATTATTAGGCATTGTCTTCAGGCGTCCAATTATGATTCGCATTCCTTGATTTTGGACTCTACTTATTTTGTTAAAGTTTGACTTAGCTGCTGTTGCCCAAGCTGTGGTGCCATATTCCAGTTCTGGCCTCACCCGTCCAATATAAAACTTCTTGAGAACTTTCTCATCTGCTCCCTACGTTGTACCAGCAAGCTTTTTCATGATTGCCATTCTTTGCCTTGCTCTTGTTCGATTTTTCTCAACCCGTGTCTTCCATGTCAGGTGACGATCAAAGGTGACTCCTAGATAGTTTGGATTTTCTTCATGGCGCAATAGTTTTCCATTCAGTACCAGCTTAGGTTGCTGAGTTTTATTTGAGAGGTAGAACAATGTCCATGTTGTTTTCGCCTCACTTACATTCACTAGCCGTGATTTTGACCAGTCCTCTAGCGCTAATATGGCTTGCTGTATTCTGCTGTTAGCTGTACTAATATATTCTTCAGATGTCCATATGGCTAGGTAATCTGCAAAGGAGGATGTGTGTACTCTGCCTGGGAAATTTTTCCGTGATGTCATTTATACATGCTAGGAATAATGTTTGTGAAAGAACTCCTCCTTGGGGGACGCCTTGCTCCAACAGCATCATTTTGCTGGTTTGTCCTTGTACTTTTGTCCTGGCAGTTCTGTTCTCAAGGTAGTGGCTGATCCATTTGTACATTTTCCCACAAACATGCATTGTTTGCAGTTTTACTTTCAGTCCTTCCTTAATACTTTATCAAACGATTTTTCTAAATCTATCAAGACCGCTATTGTGTGCTTTTCTCTTGGAAGGCATCCTCTATTTCCTGAGCTATATAGGTTATTTGATCTTCAGTGGATCTGTACTTTCTGAATCCTGCTTGGTGTGGTGTTAAGAGGTTTTCTTCCAGATGCCATGTTAGCCTGCCATTGATAACGCATTCCATTAATTTTCTGTCACAGCTAAGTAAACTGATAGGTCGATAGCCATTTGGTTCTTCCAGGTCTTTTCCTTTCTTTGATACTGGTATTTTTATAGCTTCCTTCCATGCCTGTGGGACTATTCCTCTCTTCCAGCTGTAATTTAGGTCAGATAGTAGTTTCTTTTTTGCCTTAGTGCCTAGTCCTATTAGCATTTCATTTGTGATTCCATCCTTACCTGGTGATTTCTTCTCTTTTAGGGTATTCATTGCCTGTTCCATTTCTTCCATTGTTAGATTTGCCATATGTATTCTGTTGCTGTCTCTGTATTACTATGATGTATCTGTTTATCTTTGATTGCATTCTTCTGCTAGATTGTAATGCCAATGTGGTTTGCACTGGAACAGTGTTCCATTTGTGCATTTGCAGCCTTTGCAAGGAATATCCTTGTTTAAGCTGACACAGATCACCCGTTGCATGAGGCGCTGGACGTAGTTAAGGGTCAGCGACTGATAAGAGGGAAATCATCGATGGCTCAGGCGGAGGATACGATCAGACAGGTGTGCATCTTGGAGAACATTAGGCGAGGAGAGGAGTGGGTCAGAGTGCCAACGGAGCAGTCAGACTTGTGCAAAGTTATAATCACATTGAGCCGGGAGTGCAGGGAGTGGCCATCAGGGGCCACGGAAATGGAAATCCAGCAACTAATTCAGGATAATGCTCGCCCGGGTGATGTGATTATATACACAGATGATTCGGTGTTGAGAGGCAGGAGAAGTGCCTGGGGGTTCTTAGCAAAAGCTAATTGTCACCGTTTGATGCAGCTGAGCCAGGCATATGATACCACAAAATCTAGCTTAAGAATGGAGGTGGAGGTGGTCAGTGCAGCTTTCCGCTGGATGGAGAATACGGTACACACACACATCGTGATTGTAACTGACTCAGAAAGCATGCTGAGTAGGGTGAGGACAGGCAAGCTTCGAGCAGAGTGGGTTGCTTCACTTCGGAAGTCACGGGTGACAAGCATTGTCTGGATCTTTTCTCTGGCGCATGCTGGTGTGCTGGGGAATGAACAGGCGGACAGATTGGCTGGCTCTGCAAAACTTGGTGGAGTATTGATGCATGATAAGGCAGTCGTGGTTGCGGCCTTGTGGGAGCACGTATGGAGGAGCAAATGAATCACTATGGTCTGGCAATAATGCGACAGCGAGGGGTGACAAGGGGATCTGGCAGATGCTCGAAGCTCAGAGGAAAGGCCAGACGGACATATAATCAGATTGCTACTGGTACTATCGGTGTTGGAACTCTTCGCTGGCTGCTGGGGATGGGGAGGGAGCGCTTAT
Source organism: Cepaea hortensis (assembly GCA_963921405.1). Lineage (NCBI taxonomy): Eukaryota > Metazoa > Mollusca > Gastropoda > Stylommatophora > Helicidae > Cepaea > Cepaea hortensis. The sequence continues at coordinate 412,029,929 of OY992876.1, forward strand.
GGGAATGCCCCGAATGATGCGATGTCGGTTCTGAAATCAATCGATCAATCAATATTGGCCAAGTAAAAACATATTTCAACCAAACTTTTAAATATCTTATCCAAACTTATAAAAAGTAGGCGAATGTTTTAACCAAATGGGAAAAATATCTCACTTTGTCATTTCACATCCTCAATATCGTCAAGTCGCCAACCAACTAACAGTGTATGTTATGAAGTCGGCCGTTCTTAAATTCACGTCTACTTCATTGATCCCTTGAATACCACCTATCACCTCTTCTAATCGGCTTTCATCGTGTCATACTACTTAACAGTAAAATTCTCTTTGATTACAACACAGCCGGTTTTTCTGCTGACTGGGCAAATTTCCCAACCTACTGGAGATAATCTGTCTCATATGCAAAAACAGCTGTATTTCAGAAGATGTAAAGTTGAATGGGGAAAAAACATTTTAACAATAAAATTTCACAAAAATTAAAAATTAAGTTTCTACATGAAACATTCAAATTGAAAACGTGTTCGATTCGCGCGGCTCGCCTTGCGTGCGTGCCCAGTCGTCTCGCCAGTCCCCGGAGACACCAGAAGTACCAAAAACCGCTCGAGATTCGAATAAGTAGGTCAAATGCGGTGCTTTTTTGACGTCACGGATCTGGTGCTAGACTTTTCATATAGTGAAATATAGCGTCATCTAGCTGGTGCTGCACCAGATTTGGAGCTCACATACAACATCACGTACTACTGTCCTCTGAAACGAGGGTAGCCATTCCACACGAAACATTCTTTTCTCCACCTTACTTGGCATACTCCTTGAGTTCGTAATGATTACTGTGTGTGTTGCAGTGGTCTCCTCTAACAAACGAAATGCCACTGTTACTGCTTCCACCCCATTTTCATGCTGGCGGTCGTAGTCTCATATGCGAGACTCAAGCGAGCCACTATTACTGCTTTAACCCCTTTCTCATGCTGGCGCTCGTAGTCTCATATGCGAGACTCAAGCGAGCAAAGAACATTTTCGCGATCACTAATGAGGAAAACTAGGGCTGTTGGGCTTAATTGTTACGGCAAAGTGGTTAGAATATTGTTGACTAAGAAAATACTATTTTAAAATATCTAAACATCAAATAAAACTATCTCTTAAACAGCAACATGTCCTGAAACTGAGTAGTTGGCTTTATTAAACGTCGCTATAGCTTGGACAGAACAGACAGAAGGCATGGTGCCTAGAAGAAGTATAGGAGCCAGGGATCGACAAACACAAAGATGGACACGGGACATTACAGACACCTTGGGCACGAGGCAGGAGAAATGACCAGGGATCAAGAAACTGTTCGCCCAGCCATGACGTATTGTACTAATTAAATTGTGGCGTGGGTCAGACAGAACTAAAAACATTAGATTTTTAAGAGCATGCATCTTTCCCATTGCAACACATGCCTGTGAGACCTGGACACTTACTAAACGAGCAGAACAGCGCATAAATGCCTTTGAATATAAATGCTATAGACGGGTTTAAGAATATCTTGGATACAGAAAAGAACAAATGCATCCATACTTCAAGAGCTGAATATGGAAGAAGGTTGGCTTTAATAGACGATAAAACAAAGAAAATTGAAATATTTTTTTTTTAACTTGAAGCGTCACGACAGTTTGGAGAAAACAATAATGGAGGGGTATATGCCTAGGAGCCGGTCTCCCTGGTCTAGGTAGTTACACTACTTTCTCCTTAATCCCGTATACTCTCGTGGGTAACGTGACGTGCGCGAGAATTGGAAGCGGTTCTCTCCGCGTCGGAAACTTACGGGGTATGTGAGCCGGTCGCTCAGAAAGCAATGGTAAATTACAGAGCGTAATCTTGCCAAGAAATCAACAATCAGCTGAAAGATGCTGATGTTGATAGCGATGTCCTGTAAAGGATATGCGAACAAAAAAATTAAAAAGAAATATGCATGGGAAGAGCTGAATTTTGAAGAAGGTTGGCTATTAAAGATGTTAAAACAAAGAAAATTGATATATTTTGATCACTTGAAACGTCATGAAAGTTTAGAGAGAACAGTAATTGAGGGGTATATGCCTGGGAAGAGAGGAAGTGGAAGGCCACAAAAAAGATGGGTGCAGGATGTGGCGGATGATATCCGGAAGGGTGCATCGGTCGCGTGACATCTTGCTTATGATCGAGAGGTTTTCCGGAAGGTTGTTATGGGAGCGAGGTTGTGCAAAGGACATGCTACTGAATGAATGAATGAATGAATGAATGACATGTTGTAAGGAGAATTTGTGATTTTTTATGATTTTATTATTTATTTTTCGTTGGCTCGCTTTTGAACTCAAATGTAGTTAATACACGCGCTACTCCTTCTTGTGCACTGGAATGAATTTTGCGTCTGGATTAGCGTTCCATATTACTAGTGTCCCTCGCCATCAGGCGAACCCACTCCGACTTCTGAGGTACTTGCAACTTACGTTCCCAAGTCAAGGACGAGACGTCAACATTTTAGTATAATTGACCGGTTTAGGGGTTGAACCCGCTATCTCGGCATAAACATACCGGATGTTTTCATTTACCAGCCACCCCACAGAACGGTGTGACTTACTTATTGACTCGCCCCCGTAACTGTTTCTACCCAGCTTTGCACCGCTTTACGGGATAAGCATTTGTCAGCATAAAGACTGAAAACCCACCTTGGCGGGAAACATTTCGCGAATGACGCCGAAGCTGAATGTGAAGTGAAAACGTGGTTTAGAAAATAGAGCACGTAGTTCTATGCAGCCGGTTTGGGAGGAGTGATAAAACGATAGGGTAAGTGCATCAATCTTGGTGGAAATTATGTTGAGAAATAAAGGGGCAATGTATGTATAAAAATAAACTTGTTTCTAGTGGTTATCATATTTAGTTATTATTCTACAGCCATTTGTGACTTACTTATTAACTTACCCTCGTATTTTATTTTATGTTTGGCGATGTAATTATCCACGCCGATGGCTCTGTGTTAAGATCCCCTCCTCCCCCCCCCCCCCCCCCCCACACACACACGTTCCTGGGGATTCATAGCAAGAGAAAATGACCGATGTCTAGTAAAGGAGAGCTTGGTATATGACACCACAACCTGAGACTGAGAATGGAGGTGGAGGTGGTTGCTGCGGCTTTCCGCTTGTAGGAGAAAAAACTGTATAGTATAGGCTTGTGGTGATTGTGACTGATTCACAAAGCATGCTTTGTGCAGCGTGGCTTGCATCGATTCGGATGTGGACATTCGCTGGATCTTTTCTCCAGGACACTCTGGTTTTGTTGGAAATGAACAGGCAGACAGATTGGCAGTTTCCGCATCATTAAGGGTTGATATGATGCATTATAAGGCAGATGTGGTGAAGGCCCTCTGGGAGAATGAAGAAGAACAGATAGACTATCATGGGCGAGAATACAGCAGCAGAGGCGGATCAGAGGATTTGATCGACAGTTGTCACTCAGAGGTAAAGCAAGACTGGTATATAATACAATTGCAATGGGCACCATTGGTATTGGAAATCTACACCGGCTGTTGAAGATGACTGAGCCGAGCGCTTATAAGGAATACCTCTGGTGCAGTAATGACAATGTCGGTTCTTGATTCAGTATAGCAGCAGGTGTAGGCCAAAATGATTTTATGTTCCACATCTGTTGCGCGCTTTTGTAGTAAATGTTTTGCTGTCATTTCATCACTTTCAGGGTTAGATAATACCAATGAATTGATTAAAACAAACCACAGAACACTTTTAATACTATTATCTTATATATAAAAAAGACTTGTGCGTATGTATCTCTGTATGTATTTATGTATCTCTGTCCGTATGGCCTTTATTTGTTCGCGAACGGCCCATCCGATTGAGATGAAATTTTCTACACGCCTTCCTTTCATTCCAGAGCTGACAACTGTGATATTTTGTTAGTGTGAAATCGCCTGCTTACTCAGTATTATTTCATTTTTCATTTTTCATCATAATTTCATATATTTCAGGGGACCTAACTCTGTAAAAGTTATTTCAAGGGGCATAACTTTTCTGTATAACTTATAGTCATATTGTGGCATCGTTTTCAAAGATTTATAAACTCTTTGTCCATAGTTATGTACCGGCATATGAGTTATAATAAATAATGATACAATCTGTAAGGCATTTTCAAAGTTTTCATAAAAATGATGCACAATGCATAACATTGTAACTCATCTTTTTTTGCTTAAGAAGTTACTGTAGTCATGCAGGTGATTAGAAAGAGTTTTCATTAAAAATAATGGATGGTGTGTAGAAGAACGTTCTTTTAAGTTACTTTTTTTGTTGTATGAATTTAATGAAGCCGGACAGGGTCAGGCAGACAGATAGACAGACAGATAGACAGTCGGGAACGGGAACTTATATGACTACTTATATGAATTAAATGAGATGCTCCACATCAGGAGCTGGGAAATGCCGGGCCGGGTCAGACAGACAGACAGACAGACAGACAGACAGACAGACAGACAGACAGACAATCGGTAACGGGAACGAGAACTTATATGACTACTTATATGAATTAAATGAGATGCTCCCCACCAGGGTCTGGGCGAAGCCGGGCAGGGTCAGCTAGTCTTATATATAAATTAGGATGTGCGTATCTCTGTATGTATTTATGTATCTCTGTCCGTATGTCCTTTATGCGCTCGCGAACGGCCCATCCGATTGAGATGAAATTTTCTACACGCCTTCCTTTCATTCCAGAGATGCCAACTGTCGTAGTTTTTTTTCCTTCTTCCTCCTCCTCCCTCCTCCCTCCTCCCCCTCCCAAAATACGTACGTCCAGGAAATGGTCTTCTACATAGACACTTCTCTCTGAGGTCCGCGATAACATATTAACCTGGTGGGATGGCAATCAATCATCCTACTACCTCCTCCCTTCTCCCTCTTCCTCCTCCCTCTTCCTCCCTCCGCCTCCTCCCTCCTCCCACTCTCTACTCCTCCTTCCTCCTCCCTCCTCCTCCTCCCCCTTCCTCCCTCTTCCTGCTCCCTCCGCCTCCTCCCTCCGCCTACTCTCTCCTCCTCCTCCCTCCTCCTCCCTCTCCCTCCTCCTACTCCCTTCTCCTCCTCCTCCTCCCTCCTCCCCCTCTCTCCTCCTCCCTCCTTCTCCCTCTTCCTCCTCCCTCCTCCTCCCCCTCCTCCTCCACCCTACTCCTCCCTCCTCTTCCTAATCCCTCCTCCTCCCTCCTATTCCTCCTGTCTCCTCCTCCCTCCTTCTACCTCTTCCTCCCTCCTCCTTCTCCCTCCACCTCCTCCCTCCTCCTCTCTCCTCCTCCTCCCTCCTCCTCCCTCTCCCTCCTCCCTTCTCATCCTCCCCCACCTACGTTCTCCTCCTCCCTCCTCCCTCCTCCTCCTTCTCCCTCCTCCTCCCCCTCCCTCCTCCCCCTCCTCCTCCTCCTTCACCCTCCTCCCTCCTCCTCCTCCTCCTTCACCATCCTCCCTCCTCCTCATCCTCCCTCCTCCTCCCTCCTCATCCCTCTTCCTCCTCCCTCCTCCCTCCTCCTTCTCCCCTTTCCCCCCTCTTTCTCTTAATCCCTCCTCCTCCCTTCTCCTCCCTCCTATTCATCCCTACTCCTCCTCCTCCCTCCTCCTCCTCTCTCCGCCTATCTCTTCCTCCCTCCTCCTCCCTCCTCTCTCTTCCTCCTCCCTCCTCTCTCTTCCTCCTCCCTCCTCCTCCCTCTTCCTCCTCCTCCCTCCTCCTTCCTCCTGCTCCCTCCTCCTCCTCCCTTCTCCTCCCTTCTCCTCCTCCCCCTCCTACCCCTCCCTCCTCCCCCTCATCCGTCTTCCTCCCTCCTCCTTCTTCCTCCCTCCTCCCCCTCCTCCTCCCTCTCCTCCTTATCCCTCCTCCTCCATTCTCCTCCTCCCTCCTCCTCCTCTCTCTACCTCCTCCCTCCTCCTCCCTTAACATTCCTCCTCCTCCCTCTTCCTCCTCATCCCTCCTCCTCCTCTATCCTCCTCCCTCCTCCTCCTCCTCCCTCTACCTCCTCCCTCCTCCTCCCTTCACATTCCTCCTCCTCCCTCTTCCTCCTCCTCCCTCTCATCCTCTTCCCTCCTTCTCCTCCCTCCTCCTTCTCCCTCTTCCTCCTCCCTCTTCCTCCCTCCGCCTCCTCCCTCCTCCCACTCTCTACTCCTCCCTCCTCCTTCTCCTCCCTCCTCCTCCTCCCTCTTCCTCCCTCTTCCTGCTCCCTCCGCCTCCTCCCTCCGCCTACTCTCTCCTCCTCCTCCCTCTCCCTCCTCCTCCTCCCTCTCCTCCTCCTCCTCCTCCTGCGATCTCCTCCTCCCTCCTTCTCCCTCTTCCTCCCCCTCCTCCTCCACCCTACTCCTCCCTCCTCTTCCTAATCCCTCCTCCTCCCTCCTATTCCTCCTGTCTCCTCCTCCCTCCTCCTCCCTCCTCTTCCCTCCTCCACCTCCCTCTTCCTCCTCCCTCCTCCATTTACCCAAGACAGACAGACATACAGATAGTCGGGAACGGGATCTTATATGACTATTTATATGATTTAAATGAGATGCTCTCCACCATGGGCTGGGCCGGGTCAGACAGACAGACAGACAGATAGATAGACAGACAGACAGACAGACAGTCGGGAACGGGAGCTTATATGACTACTTATATGAATTAAATGAGATGCTCCCCACCAGAGTCTGGGCGAAGCCGGGCCGTGTCAGCTAGTAGTATTATAAATATTCGCTCGAACTGCCAAAAAGTAAGGCAATGTAATCAATACATATTACATTATATAATGAAATGAAAGCACTTGAAATAACAATTATTTACATGATTTTGAAACCGTAATAAAGAGAAAATGTTAAATATATAAATACAGCCCACCTTAACGATAAAATACTATCACTTAAGACCATAAACCAGGCACTTAATTTTCATCTCGCAAGCGGAAGAGCGGGGAATTGGCTAGAATCCAAACATAATCAGGTGGTGGCTGGGACTCAGATATTATAATGATCGTGGCCAACCCACGGCCTCAATGAATGTATTTTCTTTCTCTGTAATGGATATATAGTAATTAAAACACTCATGTCTTGATGAAGGCATGGTTTGAGTAGGCGCATGGTAAGTTCGTGAGTGTGGACTGCTGATTAATTGGCGATAAGTTTATTATTTGGTTCACGTATGTTGAGTTGGTTGTTGTTCCAATGTTTCTGTGACGTCTGCCAGGCTGATCGCGATTGAGCCGATTGTTCAATGAATGTCCTGCCTGGCTGTGTGGACATATTACTGGAATAAATCGATCGATTATAGTAATTAATAACAAGATTTCCTCAAGTGCTGGTGAAATATAACAACAGTAAGATTTCTATATCTTCTCTTGTCATATAAGAATAAATGTTTATCCAGTAAGTAAAGGTAAAGGTTACGTAGATCCTCTATATAATTATATCATATAATAAATAATGTATGGATTCGGGTTGTAATTGAACTGTATTGGAGAAATTGGAATGCCCACTCACTTGCATTCATTCTTCGCCAAAATACCCTCTACGTTCGCAAGAGTAGAACAAGAACCCAATAACTGTGCTCACTGAGCAAATCTGAACCATTTCAAATTGCTGGATAGTTAGTTTGGCTATTAACATACAATTTGTTAAGCAAGCTGTGAACATTACCAACCAATTTTTGTTGTAGGAAAGATCTAGCTCACCCACCTCATTTGACTTGTTCTAGAATATGTGAAGACCAAATAGTAATACTTATTTTTACTTCTCCCTCTAAAGGCAGTATATGTATATGCTTTTGGGATTATCTTTAGTCTTTACATTTTAAATTTGTTTTCAACTTACACAATCATGACCCAGGAAGACATACACATAGATCATATTTGTATTTCTAATTGTATGGTGCCGGTCTCTCTGGCTGTGGGGTTACAACACTTTCTCTCTGTAATCCCGTTTATCACGCAGAGTCTCGCAGCGGAGCGAGAACTGAGGTGGTTCGACCCCCGCTCGTGACTTGCGGATACTGAGCCGGCCGCTCAGAAAGCAATGGCAAACTACTGAGCGTAATCTTGCCAAGAGATCAACAGACAGCTGAAAGATGCTGCTGTTGACAGCTAAGTCCTGTAAAAGGATACGCAAAACATTTAATTGTATGGTACCAAAGAATACAATTTATTGTTTGTTAATAAATTTTAGATGAAAAAGTAGATTGTGTCACATTTTTATCAAGCTATCCATTTGCTTACTATCTATTTCTGTGCCACCTGCCTATCTTTATGATTGTTTAAAACATGTTCTTTGGTCCCTTTTCCAAGATTAACGGATTTAGTGCGGTAGGATAATATATCACCATAAATGTGACCTCCCATTTGAACAGAAGGATGATATATCGCCATTCTAGATTCATCGTGTTATTTGTTTTGTTTCATGGTATTGTGAACAAAGCTCAGTGAACGGAAATTTACATTATAATACTTGTTCATTTGATTGTGTACCATGTTTGGTTAATATTGCTCTCATCATGGCCAGGAGAAAAGATGTTTTTGATTCTTTGCCAATTCTCCTGCTTCATGCACTTTCATGCCCAATATTTGCACCTTTTGGCTGACACATCCAATTTCTGCGGGCATTTGTTGACCGGGTTAACCTTCCTGGGTGTTTCGTAGGACAGTCAGCTCACTGTTGTAGTATCATCCTCGTCCCAGATGGTTCTTTCAGATCGGCCGGAGACATAATGGTCAGCCCTCAAGAGAAGGCAGGGGCAGACCATGGGCATTCCCCACCATTCAAGGAGGCTTCCATAATTGCAGAGCCATCACATAGTGCTCTGGTACTGGGCTCACCCAAGGAATCGTCACGTCCTGCACATGGCTGCTTAGCCTCACTTCCGTATATTGGGCCTTTCGTCCACCACAGGCTGTTCCTCCGGAAACCAGGAAAGATCAGTCTGCAGATGACATCCACACAGCGAGCTTATGATTCAGACTTTCCATGTAATTGATTGATTGATTGATTGATCTAGGAACTGACATCACAGCATTCAGGGCATTCCCATAGGTGCTCCGCCCCCATCCTCAGTAGCCAGCAAAAAGTTCCAACACCAATAGTACCAGTAGCAATCTGATTATAAGTCCATCTTGCCTTTCCTCTGAGTGTCAAACGTCGGCCAGATCCCCTTGTCACTCCTCACTGTCTCATTCTTGCCAGACTTCTTCTTCTGCGTTCATCTGGAGTTTTTTTTCAGACATGATTGCGTTGTACCTGTTTACAGCAGAGCTGTGTTCTTGCGCCGTTAGGCCGACACATCCGACTTCTGCGGGCATTTGTTGACCTTGTTAACCTTCCCGGATTCTTGCCAGACCATGATGATCCATTTGCGCCTCCGAGGTGTACACGTGCTCCCACAAGGCTTCAACCACGTCTGCCTTGTCATGCATCAATACTCCACCAAGTTTTGCAGAGCCAGCCAATCTGTCCGCCTGTTCATTCCCCAGCACACCAGTATACCCTGGAGAAAAGATCTAGACGATGCTTGCCACCCGTGACCTCTGAAGAGAAGCAAGCCACTCTGCATGAAGCATGCCTGTCCTCACTTTCCTCAGCATGCTTTCTGAGTCAGTTACAATCACGATGTGTGTGTGTGTATCGTAATGGATTTGCTAGCCAAGCAATATTTCATTCTGTGTCACTGGTATGCTTTCCCAGGTGTTTCATAGGATGGCAGACTCTTGCTGTTTTGGCGTTATCCCTATCCCAGCTGGTCCATTTAGAACAGCCGGAGACATAACGGTCAGCCCTCAAGAGAAGGCAGGGGCAGACCATGGGCATTCCCCGCCATCCATTGTTGCAGAACCGACACATCCCGGGAAGGTTAACCCGGTCAACAAATGCCCGCAGAAGTCAGATGTGTCGGCCCAACATCGCAAGAACGCAGCTCTGCTGTAAACAGGCACAATGCAGTCACATCCGAAAAAAAAATCCGGATGAACGCAGAAGAAGAAGAAGAAGAACCGACACATAGCGCTCTGGTACTGGTCTTACCCAAGGAATCGTCACGTCCTGCACATGACTGCTTAATCTCACTTCTGTATATTGGGCCTCTCGTCCACCGCTTGCTGTTCCTCCGAAAACCATGAGAGATCAGTCAGCAGATTACATCCACACAGGGAGCCTTTAATTCGGACTTATCATGCAATGGTTTTGCTAGCCAAGCAATATTCCATTTAGTGCCAATAGGACGCTTTTTCACCATTAATGCTTTTGCAGTAGCTCGTCTTGCGGCGATCCAAGAATTTCACCTGTAACTCTGCAATATGAATGCTTCCGTTTGTCCCTATTAATCATTACCTCCAGTTCCGAAAATCAACAAAATAGAACTGAGGTCCTATTCCATTATTCTATGCACCATTATTCAGGCAGCCGAGGCGTGCTTTGAACACTAATTTTTTCAAAGTAAACGCTCTGGCCACCATGGACGCTTAGAGAAAAGCAACCACAGGAGAGAGCCGGTAGACAGTAGGGCAGGAACAACGGGCAGTGAGCCGGACCGCCCGCCTGCACCTGAGATCCAGCTACGAGCTTTTTAACTGCAACAGTTTTAATATACGCTATTGGAGACTTGCCCTCCAATAGATCCTCGTTAAAGATGCCCAAGGTGTCTGATTTGTCTTGTGTCCATTTTCATGCCAGCTCCATGGCGAAGGGATTACGGTCGCAATTTGTAATCCCACATATCGTGTTCGAAGCACAGCTGTGGGCGATTTGGCAGCAGACCGCCTTACGTTGGTTTCTTATGAAATGGAAAGGGTACCGGTAATTCAGAAAGCAATGGCAAAGTACTGAACATAAACTTGCCCTGGAATTACGAACAGCCAAATAATGCTAGGGTTGACTGCTACATCCTGTAAAGGATATGCAACTAACTCACCTTCCAGCAACCATGCCTTCTATCACTTCTCATTCACAACCACTGTGATGTTGAATATGGCCAGAGTATTTCAGTTTCAAAGATACGATGCAGTTTATGAGCAGGTTGTCCCTGATGTTGAGATCTCTTCAAATGCCAGTGTATTTCTTCTTCGTAAAAAGTCAAATAAATAACAGTTTTATAAGTTGTGGTCCTCATCTTTTCTACGTTTTCTACTTTCTTGGTACACCTCCCTCCATAGTGATTGTATTTTCGGGAATTCAATATCTTTCTTCATGACCAAAATACTGAATTGTTCTCAATTTCTTCATAACCAATCTTTTTTTCAATATTATTCTTGTTGTATAAATCAGTTTCTTCTCTTTTATTTATTTACTAGCTGACCCGGCCCGGCTTCGCCCAGACCCTGGTGGGGAGCATCTTATTTAATTCATATAAGTAGTCTAATAAGTTCTGGTTCCCATTCCCGACTATCTATCTATCTATCTGTCTGTCTGTCTATCTGTCTGTCTGACCCGGCCCGGCATCGCCCAGCTCCTGGTGTGGAGCATCTCATTTAATTCATATAAGTAGTCTTATAAGTTCTCGTTCCCGTTCCCGACTATCTATCTATCTGTCTGTCTGTCTATCTATCTGTCTGTCTGTCTGATCCGGCCCGGCATCGCCCGGCTCCTGGTGTGGAGCATCTCATTTAATTTATATAAGTAGTCATATAAGATGGCTCCCCCGATGTGTCTCCACCTTGCCGTGGTGGGGGAGCTTGCGTGTCCCATCGACCCCATGTGCTTGCCGATGGGTGAAAAACTACATATCGGACAGCATATGGGATAGGGACCAGACTAAGAGAGACACAACCTGCTGCTCTGCAGGTGAGACTGAGGATAGCAGTCAAAAGTTTAAAAGGTGCACGAAGGCAGACGCTTTTGGTCTGGACAAAACTCTTAAGGCTCCCTGTCAAGGGCTGTGGCTGAACGCCTCTAAGCCACAAACCCCCGGATCTGAGAGCCAGGCCGATACCCGCCTACCGAAAAATAGAAGCGTGATACTGAGCAAGCTACATGCTTAGTTCTTTTACATGTTCGAAGGCTCTCAGCTGGGGAATATGAGAGATTCCCGGATGAGAGGGCCAGGCCGTTTCTCGTCCACTGCTTCACGAAGGTAAGGTGCTGAGCCGGCAGCACATGTAGCCTACCTGGTGAGCGAGTACAAAAAGTCAGAAAAGTGCCCCAGTCGAAGTAAATTGTTACGAAAAATGTCTGTACCTACCCATAGAGAGTGTAGACAAAAGTGGAAGAACGTCTTAATAACGCGAAATGGAACGCACGACGAGCGAACCTAATGCGTGGTCTGAAAGCACAAGCAAAAGCTTACCGAGTGGATGTCGCTCGCAGTCTCGCTCCTGGTGTGTGCTTGAGAGCGATCAGTGGCAAGCGGGATGCCCAACACATGGAAGTGAGGAACTGAAGCAGCCATGAGCAGGACGTGACAACTCCTTGGGTGATCTAGTCTCAGAGCAATATGTGCCGGCTCTGCAATTATGGAAGCCCCCTTGGATAGCGAGGGAATGCCCATGGTCTGCCCCTGCCTTCCCTTGAGGGCCGACCGCGATGTTGTTGATTGTTCTATCTTGACCAGCTGAGATGTGGGTGACATCACAACAGTCTAACGTGTCTCGAAACCAGAGGAAGGCTAACCTCATTAAAAAATGCCCGCCGGAAGCCGGAAGTGTCGTCCTACGGGTGGCAAACTAAAAATTGACACTACGCAATTACGTCCGAGTGTAATGTCTCGTCCGAATGTCTCTCGTGCTAGGAACAGCTCTGACTACCTAGTTTCCGAATGCCGCTCTTGTTCGGAACAGCTCTGACTAGGTAGTTTTCCGAATGTCTGTCGTGCCTGGAACAGCTCTGACGGGCGCAACGACAAGCACATGTCCGAAAACTCGCTGAGTGAATACCGTCTGCAGACCTGTCTGGTTTGTGCGGGAACGGCACGGGGCAAACGAAATGCCCAATATATTGAAGTGAGGAATTAAAGCAGCCATGAGCAGGACGTGACGATTCCCTCTGTGTGCCCAGTACCAGGGCGCTATGTGCCGGCCCTGCAATTATGGAAGCTACCCAGGATGGCGGAAAATGCTATGGACTGTCCCTGCCTTCATTTGAGGGATGACCGTGCAGTCTCCGACTGTTCCAACTTGACCAGCTGGGAGGTGGACAGTACCACAAAAGTGAGAGTCTCCCAGGAATGCTAACCTGGTCAAAAATGCACGCTAAAAGCTGGATGTGTTGGCCTAAGGGTTTCGATCCAAGGGTGCCTAACTAGACACACCGCAATCACATCTGAAAAAACACTCCGGATGAACGCAAAGAAGAAGATATAAGCTCCTGTTCCCGTTCCCGACTATCTATCTATCTGTCTGTCTGTCTGACCCGGTCCGGCTTCGCCCAGCCCCTGATGGGGGCATCTCATTTAATTCATATAAGTAGTCATATAAGTTCCCGTTCCCGACTGTCTGTCTGTATGTATGTCTGTCCGTCCATCCGTCCGTCCCTCCCTCTCTGTCTGTCTGCCTGTCTGTCTAATCATTTATTGGTTGCAGTTAGAACAACCTTAGATAAACGAAGACCAACTTACAAAAAGCATTAGAAAGAGCACTTGAAAGATCTTTACATCTTCCCCCAACAATTAACTTGGGTAAATGGAGCGGCAGCAGCAGCAGCAGAAGAAGAAAAAGGAGGAAGAGGGAGGTGGAGGAGGGAGGAGGAGGGCGAGGGAGGAGGAGGAGGAGAGAGGGGGAAGGGGGGAGGAGGAAGAGGGAAAAGGAGGATGAGGAGAGAGGAAGAGGGAGGAGGGGGAGGGGAGGAGGATTATAACGCATATGCCTGTAGTTAACTGTCTGTCTGTCTGTCTGAGCCGGCCCGGCTTCACCCAGTCCCTGGTGGGGAGCATCTCATTTAATTCATATAAGTAGTCATATAAGCTCCCGTTCGCGACTATCTGTCTGTCTATCTATCTGACCCGGCGTGGCTTCGCCCAGCTCCTGGCGGGGAGCGTCTCATTAAATTCATACAACAAAAAAAAGTAACTTAAAAGAATGTCCTTCCACACACCATCCATTATTTTTAATGAAAACTGTTTTTAATCACCTACATGACTGTAGATAACTTCTTTAAGCATAAAAAGATGAGTTAAAATGTTATGCATTATGCATTATTTTTATGAAAACTTTGAAAATGCCTTAAAGATTATATAATTATTTATTATAACTCATATGCCGGTAAATAACTATAGACAAAGAGTTTATAAATATTTGAAAACGATGCAACAATATGACTATAAGGTATATAGCAATGTTATTAAAAGTTATGCCCCTTGAAATAACTTTTCTAGAGTTAAGTCTCCTTGCTATATTGAAATTATAATGAAAAATGAAATATTAAATAATATTAAGTAAGTAGCCGATTTTACACTAAAAAAAATATGACAGTTGGCAGTGCGGGAATGAGAGGAAGATGTGTAGAAAATTTCATCTCAATCGGATGGACCGTTCACAAACGCATAAAGGACATACATACATACAGACAGACAGTCCCTTTTATATATAAGATTTATTTTGTTTTGTTTTGGCATTCGCTCGCTTTGAATTCAAGCATAGTCCATACACGTGCTACTAGTTCTTGTGCACTGGAATGAATTTTGCGTGGGAATTAGCTTTCCCTATTACCAGTGCCCATCGCCATCAGGCGAACCCACTCCAACTTAGAGATACTTGTAATTTACGTCCCAAAGTCTAGGATGAGAAGTCAACATTGTAGTCTTAACTGTTTAGTCTAGGGGTTGAACCCGTTACCTCGGCATCAGCGTACCACATGTTTAGAAACATGTGTTCTTATCCATTCGGCCATGCTGATCTCCCAATGCAGAAAGAATTATATGCTATTTGTCTTTGATAATGTACTGTAAAACTGCCCTGTGTATTTTATTTTTAGTCAGTCAGATATTTTTAAATTTTATTTTATTAGCCGGTACTGTGGCAAAGGGGTAAAGAACACAATTCACAATCCCGGATACTGCGTTCGAAACACAGCTGCGGGCGATTTGGAAACAGACTGCCGTGCGCCAGTTTTCATACAATGGTATGAGTGCTGGTTGTTCAGAAAGCAATGACAAACTACCGAACATAAACTTGCCAAGAGATCACAAACAACCAAAAACTGCTGGGGTTGACTGAGATGTCCTGTATAGGATATACAACTAACTTGTAGTTTTTTAAAACTATCATCAGTAGGAGCCATAGTTGTTAGCATACTTTCGTGCTGGCCTGGTGGTTATGTATTCGAATCTCCATCATTGCTTGGCTAGCAGAGCCATTATGTGGAAAGTCTGAATCAAAAGCTCACTGTGTGGATGTCATCTGCAGACTGCATTCTTCTGGTTTCTGGAGGAACAGTCTGTGGTGAACGGAAGGCTCAGTATACGGAAGTGAGGCTAAGCAGCCATATGCAAGACGTGACGATTCCTTGGGTGAGCCCAGTACCAAAGCGCTATGTGTTGGTTCTGCAATTATGAAACCTTGGATGGCGGGGTCTGCCCCTGCCTTCCCTTGGGGGCTGTCTTCAGCTGTTCTAAACGGGCCAGCTAGGATTGAGATAACACAGCAACAGTAAGAGTTGAATGTCCTACAAAACACTAGGAAGGTAACCTGGATCAACAAATGCCTGAAGAGGATGGATGTGTCGGCCGGAAAGTGCAAGTATTGCAGGTCTGCTGTAAACAGGCACAACACAATTACGTGTTGATCGTTACGTTGATCCAGCCTAAAATAGATGCCAGGACATGTCCCAGGTTGATCCAGCCTAAAATAGATGCCAGGACATGTCCCAGGTTGATCCAGCCTAAAATAGATGCCAGGACATGTCCCAGGTTGATCCAGCCTAAAATAGATGCCAGGACATGTCCCAGTAAGTAAGGGTGATCCGTGTGATGATGACCATGTCATCCATCAAGTTCATATTGGTCTGTAAAAATATGGGGCTAGCACCATATACCTAGTACACCTCAAGACGTAGACATGGGTCTGTTACTATTTTATTTTACTGAAACTATCATCACTGAAACCTTTGTGACTGTTACATAGTAGTAGCTGGTGGGACACCTCAAGGCATGGACATGGGCCTGTTACTGTTTTACTTTACTGAAACTATCATCACTGAAATATTTGTGACACTTACATAGTAGTGGCTGGTGGGACACTTCAAGCTGTGGACAATCGCCTGTTACTGTTTTATTTGACTGAAACTATCATCACTGAAACCTGTGTGACTGTTACATGGTAGAAGCTTGTGGGTTACCCAAAAAAAAGTTACAAAACACCTTAATGGCAACCATAGAACAACCAAATAAATCAACCTTAATGGCAGTTTAAGCAAATTATTTTACACATTAATTAATAGTTGGAGAGAGTGAAGAATGCCTCCATGCTCTCAGCTTGATGGAGGTCAACTCCCAACTCTATGGCGAAGTGATTATGCTGTCTGCCTCTTGCTCTGAAGGCTGTGGGTTTGATTTAGGACTCTTATCATTCGATTCACAGGTGTTGTTTTCTCAGAGACTTTGGGTTGTTGCTGGAGCTATGGCTTTTATGTTTTGTGCAACAGTTATGGCAGATCGCCCTGTGGAAAGAAACAGAGCCATGTGGGGTAAACCTGGTGCAATGAAGTCAGTGCTCTTACCCTTTGAACGCCCAACTGCACTTTCTGGTGACAGAGAAAGGGCAGGGCACTAGAGTATGATGATTGCTCTCAAGGGGACCAAGCATCCATTGGAATAAGTGGACAACTCTGCCCTTGAACACAGCAGGGCTGTCACTTTTCCGGACATATAGAGCACAAACCATCCATATGGTTGTGAAAGGCAAAGGGAAGTTTTTAAAGATGAGAAGATTGAGTTAATTGAACCAGGTTTTACCCTACTGTGTTTCTCCGACAATAAGACCAGGTTTTAAATTAATTTTTGCTTAAAAAAATGCACTAGGGCTTATTTTCCGGGGGATGTCTTACTTTTTTTAAAATTTAGATACAAAAACCTACATTTATTTATGTATACAAATCTACATTTATTCAAATTCAGTCATGTCATCTCTTCTGGAACATCGTCATGACTCTCCAAATAAAGTGCACTCCAGTGGCGTCTGTACTCTGACTGGCCATTCGGCAGCAAGTCTCTCATTCTAGCTGACAATCTTAACTACAGTTTATTTTTGGGATAGGTCTTATATTAAAAGCATCCTGAAAAATCATACTAGGGTTTATTTTTGGGGTAGGTATTAAATTTGGGAAACACTGTATATGACTTCTGTCTCTTTCAGCAGAGCGGCTTGTAGAAAGCATTGCACAGAGCATTGACTCCCATGAGTCTCAGAGAAAATTGCACTCATCAACCAAATGATGGAGTCTGGAAATTACTCTCGTAGTATGAGGTAGGTGGCTGAACCACTTCAAAGGGAAGGGGAAAACCACCATATTATCTTGCCAAAAAGCAAATGAGCACGCTCAAAATCTGGAATGAAGTGAAGTGTTCAGAAACTTGTCTTAAAAATGAATGGCATATTAATAGCAGTGTTTTCTTTAATCTCTAGCATTCCCTGTAACATCATCTGACCAACAATGATCTCAGAAACGGATATAGGTGATTATGAAATCATCAAGGGTGGTGTCCTGGGAACAGGAGCTTTCGCCACTGTTTGGAAGGGCCGTTCTAAGAAGGTATGAGAACTGTTAAAGCTCTTTTTTATGTTTCAGTTTGACTTGCATGTCTGTTGTGAAGGGACCATGTTTTGTGAAAGTTTTAAAATAAATGTTGTTTGAGCACCAGGATAGAGGTCGTGAGAATATCATGGCTTTTCTGCCTTTGGCATGTAGATGGGTGGGTGGGGAGATGGATGGGTGATTTGGATGAAATGAACAGATTGGATTAGCTGCTGTTGTCCCTCTGGACAGAGAGCTACTTTCACTCGGGCATGTTTCCTTAGCGATTCAATGACATTGCTCTGGAAGATAGCGATGGAGTAGGTCCGAAAGCAGTGGTTATTGTGTCTGGAGCGGTCAAGGCTTGCAAAGATTAGTTTCATTTTCATGCCAGGGCATGCGGGTGTACAAGAAAATGAACAGGCTACTGTGGAGGGTGGATGAGCCATGAACCAGGCTGATATACTGAATGCTCTACGAGAAGTAAGTTGTTTGCTAGAACCAAGTGATGATTGTGAATCTACAACCATGGTCAGACTTCAAGAACAGCAACTTTAAAGAGATGTGGCCAAACAAGAATTAGCTTTTCATATTACCAGTGTCTCTTGCCATCAGATGAACCCACTCCATCTTCAGAGGTACTTGTAATTTACATCCCACAGTCAAGGACAAAAAGTCAGCATTATGTCCAATTGAGCAGTGTAGGGGTTGAACCCATAGCTCAGCATCAGCACACTGGAAGTTGAAGAGGGAGCTCTCTTATCCATTTGACCATGCTGGCCTCCAGTTAAAGTTTTTTATGAGATGAATTAACGGTGTCATGCAGCCCTCCTTAGTCACTTGTTATGACATGCATTTCATGTTGCAGTAGTTTACTATTTTTTGCTTCCATTATAGGCCCCGGTAACACACATGCGACTTTGTTCTTTGCTGTACTTTTTTGATGAAGGCATTGTAGATCTGATTTCTTCCAAAAGAATGATGAGAATATTGTGGACAGAGAAGGAGATAAATGCGGAGGTCTTGAGAGGTGCAAGTTTTACCAGATTACTCATTAAAACCATGAGGAAAAACAAATGAAATTTATGGGGCATACAAACAGAAGAATGGGAATAGAGAAATTAGCATTATGTGGGAAAAATTATAAGTGAGATAGAATGAGGAAGATAGAGAAAGATGTATGTTAAAAGCTTTAATAGGCTGAGTAACATAGAGAAAGATGTATGTGAACAGCTTCAATAGGCTGAGGAAAATAGAGAAAGATGTATGTGAAAAGCTTCAATATGCTGAGGAAGATAGAGAAAAATGTATGAGAAAAGCTTCAGTAGGCTGAGGAAGATAGAGACAGATGTATGTGTGAAGCTTCAGTAGGCTGAGGAAGATAGAGACAGATGTATGTGAAAAGCTTCAGTAGGCTGAGGAAGATAGAGACAGATGTATTGAAAAGCTTCAATATGTTGAGGAAGATAGAGAGACAGATGTATGTGAAAAGCTTCAATAGGCTGAGGAAGATAGAGACAGATGTATGTGAAAAGTTTCAAACAGAAGGTCAACAAATAATATCCGTTTCCCCGGGAAGGTTAACCCGGTCAACAAATGCCCGCAGAAGTCGGATGTGTCGGCCTAACGGCGCAAGAACGCAGCTCTGCTGTAAACAGGCACAACGCAATCACATCCGGAAAAAAACTCCGGATGAACACAGAAGAAGAAGATATCCGTTTTATCTGACTTTATGCTGGCTCCATGGCGATGGGGTTACAGACGCAGTTCGTAATCCCATATACCCACGTTCGAAACACAGCTGCGGGCAATTTGGCAGCAGGCCGCCTTCGTTGGATTTTGTTACGAAATGGTATGGGTGCCGATCATTCAGAAAGCAATGGCAAACTACTGAACGTAAACTTGCCAAGAGATTACAACAGCAAATAAATGCTGGTGCTGACTGTGACGTCCTGTAAAGGATATGCAACTAACTTTAACTTATGCAGATTATTGTACTCCTAATCAATAATCATATTACTCCCAGCACTCAGACATGTATAACTTTCACTCTTAGTCACAAACAACTTGTGATGTGCATTGTACTTTTCCGTGTGAATTTCAGCCATCATGGCATGTTCTCTTACTTGTTTTTGTTGGTTAGATCACACTAAAGAAATCTAGCTGCCTCAGTGGTCCACTGCCTCTTTGAAAGTCATGCACTTATGATTTACCATAACTGTTTCCCACCTATAATCTTATGTTAGCTAGTTGTAAATCCTTTACATGACGTAGCAATCAGCTCCAGTATTTTTTGGCTATTTGTGGTAACTGGGAAAGTTTATGGTCAGTAGTTTGCTATTGCTTTCTGAACGATCGATAATCATACCATTGTATGGAAACCAACGCAAGATGGTCTGCATCCTATTAGCCCGCAGCTGATTTTGAAACGCGTTATGTGGAATTACAAACTGCACCCATAACCCCATCACCACAGAGCCGGATGGTTATGAACATTTGTGTTTTGTTATAGTCCTTGTTTCAATATTTGCTTCCCATATGATGGTGATTTGTTTAGTTTTGTATAGTCATTGTTTCTGATATGGTAAATTGTTTAGCATAGAACTAGTCATGAACATTTGTGTTTTGTTTTAGTTCTTGTTTCAATATTTGCTTTCCATATGGTGAATTGTTTAGTTTTTTATGTGGGGCATAATTGTGACATCAGCCAGAAACATACTGAAAACCCAACAAGAAATACAGGGACAAAGGCTGTCTCTGTGTTAGGGAATGATGGACGTGAACACAACTGTGTTTTCTAAAACTAACAATTATCCACCGTCCCCTTCCCCTATGAGAAACTTGTCAGCGCTGAAATTGTAAACAACTATAATTAGAATCAGCCTAAAAGGTCACAATGTTAAAGACAAACCACTCCCGGATTCTTATTTCTAACATTTTCACCGTCTAGATGTTGGGAGATTGGTGACTTAAAACAAACAGCCTCCCCCCATCTGCCAGCCCCCAGTGAACATCTGCAGAGTGATACCAGCAGGCTGGGTAGAGGGTGGGTTGGAGACAGTCCCATTGTAAATTATGTACACATCCTCACTTACACCAAGGATGGATGGGCAGATAACATCCCCCTCCCCCTCTACCACCAATTTCTGAGCTGTCAACAAAAACGCCTATAGTGATGTCATGTTCGCGTGGAAATAAATTTAGCCCGGCCATTGGAGCGACAAAGGCACATCCTATTAACATAATATATTATAATAATATGTTAATGAGTGAGTTCAACAGTTGTCGGCAGAAGTTGTATTGTCGAAGCGCAGTCACCAAGAATAATTTGACAGAACAGGACGTGTTGGCCAGTCCACGGTGTTGTGGTGTTTTTGTTTTAAATTGTGATGGGTTTTGGTAAGTTGGAAACCATATGAATAAGCTTACAACTAGTATCTCTGAGTTTATAGTAGAGTTTCTTTATGAAGATATAGAGTTATCCTGGAAAGAAAATAGGTGATTATTTCTTCGACTTAGGGAGATAGTTGATGAACTTTATTCTTGTTCTATTCATACGCTACATGAGAGAGTTTCCATGTGTGGTTATGTTTAGACAAAAACTACTACGACGCTGTTCTAGAATATCACCTGTGGCCTTTTATGGATGACACTGTTCTGGGAAATTCCCTCTAATTTCTTTGTCTCTATATTCAGAGGAGACTATGTTTCTTTTCATGTGTAGTCATGTATGGAGAATTAATAATGAGTTTATTTATTATTGTATACATGGGATGTGAAGTTACCTATACATTTATATGGGAAAGGCAAGTATTGCCAAGATGGAGAATTCAAAATGGACATTTAGGTAATACATTTTACACCTTTGGTACTCTTTGGGGTTAACGAACTGTTCAACATTAGTCGTCCTTGTGCTATAAGGGACTTTTTAAACATTAAGCTGTGGGGTTATGATAAGAGGCATTTTAAAGATATGGTTTCAGCGGACTCATTATAATTAGAGATCATTTATGGGCTTACCATGTTTTTCTTGTGTGAATTATTGTTTAAAGTCATGTATTGCGATATGTCACTCGAGCATACACACAGGAACCCTTCCCCTTTTGTTATCCCAATAGACTGTTATAATTTATAATTAAGAGTTATTTATTTGAATGTTACTGGGTGTTTTACATTCTTATGTGTGTTTTCATTTGGAATAAGTTAGTTAGTTAGTTAGTTAGTCACAGTTCCAACTTCACAGCAACGGGTCGTCCCCATTATGCTCCGTTCCTGTGCCAGTGAATATCACACAAAATGCTCCCCACTGCCCAATGTGAAAAGTGGAAAAGACAGGAGTCTCGACAAACAACAGCCCGCACAGATACACTGTGCATAATGCTGCCGCCAGAATGTCAACACAATAGTCCCCCACAAAACACCCAGTTCATTTCTGATTAAATCGGCAGTCATTTTCCCATCTGGATGTTTCCTAGATGTTCACCCACACAGTCCACGAAATACAGTTCATCGTCGATGGCAGTGGCAGTCAACCAGAAGCCCAGCAGCCACGCATTTCTGCATAAGACAAAAACCGGTCAATTCTGGGACATAGCCATCTGCCATCGCTCCGAACATGCAGTCACGTTCCAAAAAACCTTGGGCAGATTCAAAAGCATTTCACACGAAACTCACAGCTCACAGTGTCGCGCCACGCACTCACTCAGTAGCAGGGCGACGGAACCATCAAGCCTTCTTAGTCGCCTCTTACGACATGCGTGGTAAGCTGCAGTGTTGCTATTCTTTGCTTCCCTCATGGGCCCCGGCAACACACAGGAGTTGGAATAAGTATCAATGGACATCATCATTATGGAGCTAATTGTGACAAGACAATCACCAGGACTTTCAGCGTGCCCAGAGGAGTGTCCTGTCTGAAGTTTCGGTAGCTTTCTTGTGCTCCATGGGTCTTCTGTGAGAACACCTAATTTTCTAATCTGTCTCCACCCCTAGGGAGTCTTATTGAGCCGTTTTGGATTCCTCATGCCAGGAGACTTTTAGAATTGGGGAATCCCCATCCAATGTCTGTTCCACCCGCCACAGTATAGTCATTGTTTCCCATATAAAGTCTCCGTGCTGAAGTGGCCAAGCCTTGCGCTCTGAAGGTTGTGGGTTCGATTCCGGGCTACGACTTTCGGTTCACGAGTGAAATTTTCTCAGAGACTCCTGCAGGTTGTTGCTGGAGCTACGGAGTTTGTTCTTTATGGGACGCTTTCGACAGGTCACCCTGCGGAAAGAGGTCGAGCCATATGGGATAAAACCCGGGACAATGAAGTCGATTGTCTCGACTTTTAAGAGATCCCCCCTTCGTATGATAAATTGTTTAGTATAGAATTAGTCATGAACATTTGTGTTTTGTTGTAGTTCTTGTTTCATTCATTGATTCATTGTTTACCATAAAGTGAATTGTTTAGTGGTGTATAGTTATTGGTTTCTGTATGGAGAATTGTTTAGTTTTGAACTAGTGGTGAACATTTGTTTCCTCTGTGGTGAATTGTTTAGTTTTGAATTAGTCATGGACATTTGTATTTGGTTATAGTCACTTCTTTATCCTGTGGTGAATTGTTTAGTTTTGAACTAGTCATGAACATCTACACTTCCTGTAGATAATTATTTTACATAGCGTGAATTGTTTAGTGTAGAATTAGTTATACATATTTATTTGATCACGAAATTGTTTCATTAATGGGGAATTGTTTGGTATAGAACTAGCCATGAACATTTTGTTTTGGTTGTAGTCATTGTTTCTCATCGGTTAAATTGTTTAGTATTGATCTAGGCATGAACAATTGTGATTTATTGTAGTCATTGATTCACATATAGTAAATTGTTGAGTATTGAACCAATCATGAACATTTATAATTGGTTCTGGTTAGTATTGCATTTATGATGAATAGTTTAGTCTAATAATTTAGTAATCTGGCCTGTAGATTCCACGCGTTTATCCTGTTTGTGTGAGCTGAAGTTGAAGTAAACATTGCCACAGTTACCTTCTTTCACAAAATTTGATAGCACAGGCTGCACATATACAAGGTGTTTGTAAAGTCTCACTACTTTTGTATGTAGAGCAAATTTGAAAAAAAAAAAAAAATCTTTTTTCTGTTGATAAAACCATTCTGCTTGGAGTGCAAAGAATTACTCCAGAAGACGACAGCCATTCACTGCATATTGCTTCACGATGGACTGTGGAGCACATTTTTTTAATGACATCATGTACTTCATTTTTCAAATTTGTTCTATATCCAAAGTGTGGTGAGACAAACACCCTGAATTGTGTTGATCTGTCTGTCTGTCTGTCTGTCTGTCCTCCAGTCTGCCTGTCCTCCAGTCTGCCTGTCCTCCAGTCTGCCTGTCCTCCCCTCCTTAGGGCTGTCTCTCCGCCCTTCCGTCTCTCTGGCCTGGTTGTGTTTATAAATGTTCAACATAGCAGTTATTTTGCTTATATTTAAGAGTAAGCTTGTACAATATCAGGAATTAGATAAAACGCTAGGCTGCAAGTGAAGTCCCTGTGTCCAATTCTTAAGAGTTCTAAAATAAACCGCTTTCCTTCATTGTCTGGCTGCCACTCCGGTGTGCCCGCTCCCATCCCATTGTGGCGGTTTGTATTTGAAAATCTAGGATATCGATTTAATATTAAGCCATTATTCCGCTCTGAAATGTACACATTCGTCTTTTCCCAAGCTTGTTAACGTTTCCTATATGACCACAACACTGACAGGTTGAGATAATCCACTCCCCCCCCCTCTCTCTCTCTCTCTCTCTCTCTCTCTCTCTCTCTCTCTCTCTCTCTCTCTCTCGATCTCTCTCTCTCTCTGTCATATTTACTAGCCAGTCCTTTGTGGGACGCTGACGGGATTTTATCCCCTCCTTAATTAGGCAGATGTAATGTGGAGGGGACATACACAAGACATCCGGGACTAATGACATGATAGAATGAACAGGTCGAAGGCAGCACGGAATGGCTATCAGCCGTCTTGGACTGAACACAACTTCATGTTTTATTTAAGGAGTACCTTAACAACCTTGGCTCCCGAATGTAAGGAACGCGCTTCCTTGCTCACGACGTCAACAAGATTGCGAACTGCGTCGGTAAACCCTTCGCTACGGAGAGACTTAAGAGGGGGAGCAAAAAGAAGTGTGTCAAATGTGTGTTGTCTATGTAATGAAAATATTATAGGACATTTAATTCATTAAGTGCCATTGGATGATTAATCATCCGCAGGTCAGCATGGTCGAATGGGTAAGAACGCGTGCTCTTAAACATCCGGTGTGCTAATGCCGAGGTTAGGGATTCAGCCCCTACATCGGACAGTTGGACTAAAACATTGACCTGTCGTCCTTGACTTGGGGACGTAAATTACAAGTACCTCTGAAGTCTTAGTGGGTTCGCCTGTTGGCGAGGGACACCTTAAAAGGAAAAGCTAATTCACACGCAAAATTTAGCCCATCACCGAAATGTTGTCATTGCTTTATAATATAACATGTCTATTACCATATTAACAACTTTTAAGTAATATCTGTGACGCACCCATACTTCCCATTTTCCCTTTTGTTTGCCCAAACCTACGTTTTATTTGGCACACAATCTGTATAATGACATAAGAGTTTATTTTTAAACCCAGATCAATAAAAACAAAATCTGCCTCAATGAGGATTCATATATGTAACGACAGGACCGGCAGCCAAGCATGCACTGGTATGTTATTATGAAAAACAAATAAACTTGAAAACTTAGTGACAGCTGGCATTCTTGACGAGCAAAGAGCAAGAGGATGACAAGGAGATGAAAACCTAGACGGTTTGGTCATATGGTATCATCGGGACAAGAACATAAAGCTGATCCGAGATTGGTGATCCCGTGAGATGACCAGCAACACGTGGTCCGTAGTAGTGATCATGTTTCTCATAGTGTTGACAGAGTGTCCTTGAGATCGCTTCAAAGGATTCTGGATAAACGCTGCATTACGTAAATAGAGAGACAGACAGCCAGACAGATAGAGACAGAGAGAGAGATACGTAGGTAGATTCCGTGGATAGATAAGTAGGTAGGTAGGTAGGTAGAGAGAGAGAGGGAGAAAGGGGGGGGGGGTGGGTATTAAGTGAATCAGGAGATGAAGAAAAGACGCTACATGGGACACGCACTGAGAAATTTTGATAAATGTAAACCTTGAAAAATCCTTGTCTATTCCCCTCAAAGTCAACGAAAGAGAGGGAGACGTAAAAACGAATGGATATAAGAATTACAGACAGGGGAATAATGTTGGAAGAACGGGAGGAAGCTGAAATAGGCAGAAAAGCATAGGATAACATGGCGGAAATTGCTAGAGAGTCTATACTCCATTGGATGATAACAAGCAGGAGTGGGAGATTCTGGTGCACGTATGTTTATATCCTAGTCGGTGACACGGAGATGTTGAGCTCCGTGCTGAGATTTTCCTCGTGTGATCTGTGAAAGGAGACTGGCGGGTATTGCCTCCTTCTTCTATCGAGGGGATGTGCAATATAAAATAACACAAAGTAATGCAGCTTTAAAGAACGCAATTACGGAAAACACTGAACGTTGCAGCGACTAGCCTTCATCAGCAAACAAATACATACACACAACACTACATTATGATCACAGATAAGTTCCTCTAGTGACTACATTAAAACATATAAACGGGATGGGGAAAAAAAAAACCAATGAGAACAATGAAGATAACTGAAAATTCGAGAAAAAAAAATGGTTGGTTCTTATTTCAGAATCCCAGGCTGTGATACTAATGTGAATTTCACCTTGATATTCGATCCCAGGTAAATGAGTGGAAGTGGTACACGAAAAAAAGGGGAGGGGGAGGGAGTAGGAAGGTGAGGCGGGAAACTGGAAGCAATGGAGATGCGATGGTGTGCAGAGAGTGAAAACTAAGAAGGCGTACCCCAGTGGATGTCCGGACAGTGCTTGAATGGATGCCAGTAAAAGGTTGGCCATAGTGAACGAATGTTATCGAGTAGTGATGTGTGGAAGCGCGTCACACGTAGTTATCAACTGCAAAAGTCAGCATGTCCGACTTGACCACGCATTTCTGTAAGGTTGTCTTCATCTGAACATATGTCATCCACTGTAACGTGCTCCGTCTACCCGTGTGGGCAGGTTTTCTTGCCTAACAGTTTTGTCAGGACAGTCACCTTACGGCCTACTCTTTGCGATTTCCAACTGCCGTGAGATGTTTAACCGGCACAGCTTGCACACGGCACCTCCTTACCTTATCTGAGAAGGTTAGGTGTTCAGTCTCACCACCCACGAGATCAGCGGGACGTGTGCTATAATTAGAAACGGCGAGGTCAGCATGACCAGATGGATAAGAACGCGCGTTCTTAAACACCCGGTGTGCCGATGCCGAACTAAAGGGGTTCAACTCATACACCGGAATGTTGACCTCTCGTCCTTGACCCGGGGACGTAAATTACAAGTACCTCTGAAGTCGGAGTGGGTTTGCCTGATGGCGAGGGACACTGTTAATAGGGTAAGCTAATCCACTCGCAAAATTGAGTCCAGCACTACTATAAGTAGTGTGCATGGACTACCCCGGTGTAGGGATTGAACCCCTTACCTCGGCATCAGCACACTGGATATTTAAGAACAGGCGTTCTTATCCATTCGGCCATGCTGACCTACGGACTGGCAAGTATGAAAGTATCCATGTGTAATGAAAGTGATACTTCACAAACGAAACGACACTGACTAGACCAGGCCCCATACACACGCGAGCACTCAAATATAAACACCGTGTCAAGATGTATTCGTTATCAAGCTGAACTCGAAACCGCAATGTATCAAGGATATAAATAGCAGGTATTATTTGTCCTTTGTCATCTTGTAGGGACTACTTTCTCTATGTTAGCAGCGGCAAACACATGCGCTGTTTACCTTTAAATACATTCGTTCAATTATAAGGCTCAGTTGAAGCTTATGTAACGGCTTCAGTGGCGTCACTGGGGTTGGTGTCACCCAGTGCGGTAAAATCTTGGTGTCATCCCTCTAGACTTTCACCATGGTCTTCTTCCGAGTGTTCCTGTACCATATATAATCGCATATAGTAATGTTTGTAAAATAAGTCAAAAAGTTAATAAGGACATAAGAAAGAAAACAAATTGAACAATATAACTTCAATACTTCAGGTAAAACATAAATAAAGAACTTCGACAAACTCGGACAAAGTTAAATTTTTGTTATTTTGCTATGTCTGCTTTGTCAAATTTGCAATTTTTTTATTTTGGTGTCACCCCTTGATGGTGTCACCTGGTGCGGCCCGCACCCCCCTAGTGACGCCCCTGAACGGCTTTGTTGTTTGATATGGACATTTGTACGTGGTTATGTGTGGTGACATTCAAGGCCAACTAATGAATAAACATCCTATTAAAACTGGAACAGTTCATAAATAAACACAGATAGTATTGTTTGGCGCTCACAGAAGGAGAAGAAGGAAGTAGAGACTAGAGGACGCACTCAATCAATCATGTGCCATGCCGGAAAGCGTGGGCGGTCATGACTCGCCATTTCACTCGATCACCAGTCGTGGATCAGCTCAGTGTTCCTGTCTCGTCCATGCCATGTGGCCAAGCCATCCAGGTATTTTCCTCTCGGTCTGCCTCTTGGTCTGTTTCCTTTGATCTTGCCAGTTGTCACCAAGTTCTCCAATCCATTTCTTCTCATAACATGTCCAAAAAATTTGACTGTCTACGTCTAATTTCTCTAATCAGTTTACGATGTTCATTTGTCTCCTGTAGTACTTGGTCATTGGTTTTCTGTCTGTCCATGGTATTCTTTGCATTTTCCTCAGAAACCACATTTCTGCAGCCATCATATGTTTTTCAGCTTGACTGCCCATTGTCCAAGTTTCACATCCATACAAAAGAACAGGCTCTATGTATCCCCTCAACACTCTTTTTCTCGTTTCAATTGACATCTTTTTATTGGTCAGAATGTTTTTCATCTTGCTAAAGGCTACTTTCGCCATGGCGATTCTTGTTCTAATCTCTTCAAGGCATCTCCCATCAGATGTTATGACTGTTCCAAGATAATTGTACCAATTCACTTGTTGAAGAATATTTCCATTTACTTGTATATTACATTGTCGCACTTCTTCCTTCCTAGTGACGACCATAACCTGAGTCTTTTTACAATTTAATTCTAACCCCAGTTGCTCACTGTGTACAACAACCGCATCTACTAATTGTTGCAGGTCCTGCGCATTGTCTGCAATTAATACTGTATCATCTGCATATCTAGTGTTATTGATGTTTCGTCCTCCAATGCTGATTCCATTTATATCCTCTACATTTCTGAAAATATTTTCACTGTATAGGGAAAAAAAGATCTGGAGACATCACACATCCCTGCCTAACACCTCTTTTAATTGGCTGATACTGTCCCACTTCATTATCAATCCTTATTGCAGCTTGTTGTTTCCAATATATGTTTTTTATAAGTCTAATGTCTTTCCCATCAATTTGTAGATCTGCAAGCATATCCACCATGTTGACATGTCTAACTCTATCAAAAGCCTTTGTATAGTCAATAAAGCAAAGATGTATATCCTTGTTTACTTCTATAGCACGTTCAATAACTGTTCACAGCATATACACAGCATTTACTGTACCCTTTCCTTCTACAAACCCACATTGTTCTTCCCCTATTTCAGGTTGTATCTTTTTCCTCAATCTTTGCATGATAATTCTTAGCAAAATCTTTGTGATGTGACTCATTATACTAATTGTTCTATGTTGATCACTTTCCAAGGTTCCTGATTTCTTTGGGATTGCAATAAATACAGAGTTACATAATTCAGGAGGTATATCTCCAGTATCATATAATGTGTTCATCAGTCTGGTGACTTGCTCTAGTCCAAATTCTTCTAAAGCTTTAATCATTTCTGTTGTGATGTTATCTGCACCGGGGGCCTTGCCAGCTTTCATATGCTTAAGAACATTTCGAACCTCCATCTCCAAAATTGGCGGTCCTTCATTATTAAATCTAATATCATACTGTTCGTCTCTGTTATCATCATAAAGGTGTTTCACATAATCTGTCCATACATGAAGAATCTGGTCTTTTTCTATTATGATTTGGCCATCTTTAGTTTTTAGGCACCCTGTTGATGTACTTGTTTTTTTATTAGTAAGTTCTTGAATTCTTTTGTGCACTAATTTGGTATTTTGACTGTTGTGTTGGTTTTCAATTTCTAAGCACTTTTCCTCAAGCCATGATTCTTTTGCCTCCTTACATAATATTCTGACTTGTCTGTGGATTTCTTCATATTTGACAGAATTATTTTTGTTGAGTCTTCTTGTTTCCATGAGGTGTAAAATTTCTTCAGTCATCCATTTCTTACGACCCACCTTTTTTAATTTTGGAATAGTTGTTTCTGCAGCCACATTGATTGAATTCTTCAACGTTTCCCATTGATCATCCATCCACATCCTGGAATAATATCTCTAGATTAGACAATATTTCAAATCTGTTCTGTACTTCCTATGTTGAATTTGTTTTGTATTTCCTTGTCATTACTCAATGTACACAAATCATATTTAGTGTTTCCTGTTATATACTTGACTTTCTTCAACTTTATCCTCAATGTTCCTGTGAGTAATCTGTGGTCACTATAACAATCAGCACTGGGAACTGTTTTTGCTACTGTTAGCGCGTTTCTAAATCTTCTGCTAATGAGAATGTAGTCAATCTGGTTTCTAATTCTGCTATCAGGACTCCTTCATGTCCATAATCTTCTAGGGTGTTGCTTAAACCACTAAACAACATAAAAATTGAAAGCTATAGTTCAGTGGTTCTCAACCGGTGGGGAATTCCCCCCCCCCCCCAGTTTTTTTTTTAGAGATTAGGGTTTCGGGGGGGGGGGGGGGGGGAGAGATTATTTCAAGATCGCTTTAATACAAGAACCGATTACTTGATATTTTCCCCTTCATTCTGTACGGTTCTGTACGTCTCACCCTTCTAAAATTCAATTTATAAAGTAAGTAGACCCAGAAATCATGTTTTATGTGGACGTCTAGACTTGTTTTAGCATGTGCTATTAAGTTTAGCTTCCATTATTACGTATACTGTGTAGGGGCGGGACGGGATTTTTAGATAGGAAATACGAAAGGAGGGAATGAAGTTCTGAAAATATGGTGAAGAGGGGCACGGGCCAAATTTTTAGGTAGGAAATACGAAAGGAGGGGGGGGGGGGAATGATGTTCTGAAAATATAGTGAAGGGGGGCACAGGCCAAAAAAAAAGGTTGAGAACCACTGCTATAGTTACTACCGGGATTCGAATCTGTCACCTCAAAATGAAACTGGAAGATTGGAACAGCATTTGACCTTTCTTTCTTTCTTTCTTTCTTTCTTTCTTTCTTTCTTTCTTTCTTTCTTTCTTTCTTTCTTTCTTTCTTTCTTTCTTTCTTTCTTTCTTTCTTTCTTTCTTTCGTTAACACAGTTGTCCACCATAGTCACTCGGTAAATCTAGAAATCTAATATACAGTGGGGTGGTGGGGCGGGGCATTTCCCATATCAAAGGAGAGGTAATGCATCCTGGTCCCTCCGCTAACTTACGGGATACCCCTGGGTAAGATGGAGCACTTGTTTAACAAACAAAAGTATTGGATGTGTGGTGGAGCACCTGTTTAACCAACAGACATATTGGATTGGATACTCCATAAATTTAGACCAAACAACACTCGATGGGTCATGTGGTAAATATCACAATGGCCGCCTTTATTTCCGTGCGAAATTCAAGGTACATATTTTAGGCTGGGTCGACCTAGTTCCATGAATAAAAAACAAAATGCCCGCCTCGAAAGGGGGAGGGGGGAGGTGGTGTCTACATATAATCACTATTAAGTGCCTTGCCGGCTGGCGTGGACGATCATGCTTCTCTACAAATTGCGATCTCCCACGGCGGTGATCAATTCATGTGTTGACTCCCGTCTGTGCCTTGACGCAAGATTATCCAGAGTATTCTCTCGCTGTCTTCCTCTATCTCTCTTTCCAGTTGTCACAACATGTTCCAGCTTTTGTCTTCTCATAACTGCCCCCCCCCCCCACCGCAAAAAAAATCCCGATATATATATATATATATATATATATATATATATATATATATATATATATATATATATATATATATATATATATATATATATATATATATAAAGACAACACATTTATATTTGATGGAGGATGTGACACGGGGGTACAAGAAAGGTTCGTCACATCCAGACCTTTTACTAAATTAAGTAATGTCACAAATCACAGATCTGCTCTATGTTCCTCTGAATGGTTGCGAGGGCCGGACGATGAATAATAATCAGGGAGGGAAACTGGAGACGTTGCCCAGGAATCACAATCAGCCCCCCCCCCCCCCTAAAATAATATACACGGTATTTGATCACACACGTGTGGTGTCCTATGCCAGGAAACAGATGAGTAATTTATATATTTAAATTGTTTCATGTAGTTGTATTTGTGTGTGTTTGTTGCTTGTGTGCTCTTGAAGGCTTTGACCGCAACGTACATTTTGTTACTTGTGACCGCGCTCTAGTAGAGCTTGCCGATTCTACTTGGCGTTTGTGGGCGATTCATTTATTGCGTGGATATCAGAGGACTAGCGCTCTATAGGTTTCCCAGAGACCAGCCACAGGTTTGCCCTCTACATCTCTTCAGTAGGCCACTCCAACTTTGAGTGTAGGCTCCTTGTCATCGCTTTGAAGAGGATTGAGTATATAGTGCTTGCTCCATATTGTTTGATAGACTAATCGGCACTTGTGATATCACGTGGACTGAATTAACTTCTCGGAAATTTCCGGGTACCCATTTTAGCCGTCTCCCTGGCCAAGGGGTTAACGACATAGTTCGTAATCCCGTATATCCACGTAGGGAGAATCGGCAGCGGTTTGCGCTGCGCTGATAACTTACTGGGGTTTGTGAGCCGGTCGTTCAGAAAGCAATAGCAAATTACTAAATTACTGAACGTAAAACTTTGCTAGTACATCAACAGCAGCTGAAAAACTTTGATGTTGACTGCAACGTCCTATAAGGGATATGCAGAATAAAAAAATTAGGCTGATTCGACATCAATTTAGAAAATTCGTTTTAATGGGGACCAATTGTCCTGCAGGCAGGCAGGCAAGCAAGCCTGTCTTTCAGCTCCGTGTCTCTGAGTTCAAGCGAAAGGACTCTTAACGCGCATTAAATCATAATGGGTATATGACGCTCGACCCGTATTTTTATGCATCAGTCTGTGAGTATGGTGCATATATATTTCCATGTGACGAGCCTAGAGTAATTATTTTATATGCTTTCTATTGAGTGCCGGTAAATTGCGACCGTATTTTTTCTGTGTGATCATTAATTATTCATTGGTGACTCTATTGGCTCGGAAATCCTTTATCATTATCATCATGCTGTGCCACGCCTATAAGCGTGGGCAGTTATTGTTCGCCAACTCACGTGGTCACCAGTCTTGGATGAGGTTTATGTTCTTGTCAGTGATATGCAGGCTTGTCCATGGGAATGGGATTCCCATGGGAAACGTCCCATGGGATGGGATGGGACGGGACAGCAAACATTATTTGTATTTCCCATGGGACACATGGGACAGTAGCCATGCCATAGCAACTTTAAAAAAAAAACATTTTTAAAGCCTTGTATCCTTCCTTTTTCTTTATATACTTGTATCAATTCTTTATCTCGTGGTGGGACACTGGATAAATTAATAAATGCGCACATGCGATCATATTACCAACGTTTCAATGCCCATTAAAAAAAAATTACTCGCATTACTTTAATGAAGATGATGAAGAATTCTTAAACCACATTCCGAATATTGTTCAGATTAAAGGAATGCTGTACATACATGAGACATTCAAAACTTTTTTTTGACAAACTAGAAATTGATTGTGCTACATCTAATTTAATTTTGCTGTTATACTTCCTCCTAGACCAGTGTTTCCCAACCTTTTTTTGTGCTATGCCCCACCTAAGCCTTTCTAAAATTCTTATGCCCCCCCCCCCATTCCCCCACTCCCCCCAACATATTGCATTATTTTTTATATTAAAAAATTGACATATTCACTAAAGAAACTTGAATTATTCTTTTAATTTTTAGAAGGGCTCACGGTTCCCAGAGGGGCCAAAGCCGCCCCCCCCTCCCAGGTCCCGTGTCCCTGTGTGTCAGTTGTGTTGGGTGAATTTTTTTGGGGGGTGGGGGGGGGAGGAGGATTGGCGGTTACCCCAGACAAGCTGGTTCCCCCGCCTCCCCCTTTTTTGTGTGGACCCTTAGTCTCACTGTGAGCTATTGCCCACTGTGGTCCACCAGACCCACATCTAAGGTGAAGATATGTGTTGGGTTTTTACTTGATCATCCCGGCCCCCGACCAGACCAGGCGCACTACTGGGGGTAGAGCAGAAAATGCACCCGATCCTAGCCAAAGGACCGATAATCACTAGGAAATTATTGAGCAAACACGGTAAGTAAATTTTCAAAACATATAATGGAGAACTGACTTTCAAATACAAAATAATTTTAATGAAAGATTTTTCTATATTATTTTAATTATTAGTAATTATTTAAATTTAGTGAGATCCTTGCGCTTGATGCTTGCTGCAATGATATTTTATGTCAGGTTCCAATTTAGTTAACTTCAGTCTCAAGTCTCCCCGTTTTGTTATATCCAGCCGATTTCTTCCATTTTCGAATTGCCCGCCTTAACAATCGAATTGCCCACCTGTGGGGCGTGGGCCCCACGTTGGGAAACACTGTCCTAGACTATCAGTTGTACAAAATTATTGTTGATATTGACGAAGAAACTTCCAGCAGCATGGTGAAGAAATATTTTCAGAACTTTCACAAAATTATTGGAGAAAAACTTTGGCCATAAAGCGGCAGTTCTTTGGCAGTTACTGCAGCATTTCTTACTGGAGTTGACATCAAAGCCAAAATAGAAGACATGGTTAAGTCAGTTATTACTAAGAAGAACGGGAATGTGGACACCAATAAATGGGCCAATGATTGGATCGCTTTTTCTAAGTCTGTTGTTCCAACTGTTATTTCATTCATCAAAAATTTAAATTTAAATATTGAGCACAACCCACTACTGGCAACGCCGATCGCACTCCGGTATGAACCTAAGGCCCATCCACGTCAATATGGAAGCACTATACTCGAGTTTCGCTCTCGTTTGAGCTCGTCAGTAGTGCATATCCCTGACCGGATCCGGAAACAGGCCCCGGATCACTGGCGTGTGAAGCGGGTGTGTAACCACGCGGCACACGCTGGACACACCAAATTATCATAACAGAATACCACAACGTTACCCATCGTAGGCTATGCTCAAGATTGCCCAATCGCCGCGACTGACGTCCGTCAATCGATGTGGACCCGAACGATCAGGACTTCTCACTGGCAAGGAACACCAGGCCTCCTAAATCCAGTGAGCAATAATCAAATTGATTATTTGGTTTTTTCGGGATTTGAAATTTAAATATTGAGCACAACCCACTACTGGCAACGCCGATCGCACTCCGGTATGAACCTAAGGCCCATCCACGTCAATATGGAAGCACTATACTCGAGTTTCGCTCTCGTTTGAGCTCGTCAGTAGTGCATATCCCTGACCGGATCCGGAAACAGGCCCCGGATCACTGGCGTGTGAAGCGGGTGTGTAACCACGCGGCACACGCTGGAAACGCCAAATTATCATAACAGAATACCACAACGTTACCCACCGTAGGCTATGCTCAAGATTGCCCAATCGCCGCGACTGACGTCCGTCAATCGATGTGGACCCGAACGATCAGGACTTCTCACTGGCAAGGAACACCAGGCCTCCTAAATCCAGTGAGCAATAATCAAATTGAATATTTCCAAATATTCGTTCCTCTTTCAAGGAAAGCGTGACACACCTCATGCACCTCACAGGTCAGTCTGTCCGACTTCGGCATGCATTTTATGTCAGGTTTGCTGCCTTTAGAGTACTCTAGACAGATTCCACCAAAGGTAACACGCCGTGTCTACTCGTCGCATTTATACTATAGTAGAGAAAAATATATAGGGACATTATACGAGGGAGTTTCAAATGAAAACCATAAACCTCACAATGCCTCTTTGAGCTATCAAGCAAGGTGGAAATCACTTGGGTACAGGTCTGGCGAGTACAGGGAATATGGTACCACACTGAAAGTTTAGGTCTTCGATGGTTTCAACCGTTGCACGGGCAGTATGGGGTCGAGTATTGCCATGTTGCGAAAGGACACCTTTGCCCAGAAGTTCACGTCGTTTGGATTTGATTGCGGGTTGAAATTTCCTACTTCTCATACACTTGCTGGACTGACAGGCATGCATGACCATACTGGACCTTCATTCGCCGATGGATTTCTATAGGTTTCACACCTTCACTGATTTAAAAAAAAAAAGGGGGGGGGGAAGCAACCACAGAACTCTGCTACTTTTTTGTGCATGTCAAAAGTAGAGCGGCCATCTTTAAACTGTCCTTATGATGTCACAGTGTTCGTCTGCACCGTGATGTCACATGCTGAACACTCTTGTCATCCTTAACAACAATATTGACATGTTACAAGACAAATGGCACGGTTATTGTAATTTGTATCACGCTTTTGAGATTTCAATTTGAAGCCCCCTCGTAAATTCCTGTCGCACACCTGTCTTGAATGGCTTTTATTGAACTTCATTATCATTCTTTATGGCAGCGTGTTGTTTCCAATATATTTCCTGTACAGTTCTAAAGTTTATCTTGTATTTTGGAGATCTGCAAGCATATTTATCACGCGGATGTATCTGTACTATTTGGAAAGCCTGTTTGTAGTCCGTGAAGCAAACATGCATGACGCTGATTACTTTTATCGAATTTTCGGAACATTCATCTTTTCCGAGGCAACACGAGGATGTGAAGCGGGCACCATTTCACAAGCACTCAAGAAGGGATGGAGAATATTGAACTCTCACCTTACAGGAACATTCTTAGACCACCGCTGATCTGGAGGATACACAAATAATGGCATTCTGCAGAATCTGAACATCAAAGACAACTGGCGCATAAGTAGCGCAAGGTCCCGGAAAACTTAATTTCTTCCTTCCTTTCTTTCTTTCTTTCTTTCTTTCTTTCTTTCTTTCTTTCTTTCTTTCTTTCTTTCTTTCTTTCTTTCTTTCTTTCTTTCTTTCTTTCTTTCTTTCTTTCTTTCTTTCTTTCTTTCTTCATGTTGTAATTTCTGTCTTCATGTTTTAATTTCTGTCCATCAGTCTGTTGTTTTGTCTTTCTTTTATTTTGTCTTTCTTCCTTTTGCCCTTTTTCTGTCTTCATGTTGTAATTTCTGTCCATAATTCTGTTGTTTTGTCTTTGTTTCGTTTGTTTTGTCTGTCTTTCTTTTGTTTTGTCTGTCTTTCTTTTATTTTGTCTTTCTTTTGTCCTCTTTCTGTCTTCATGTTGTAATTTCCGTCCATCAGTCTGTTGATTTGTCTTTCCTTCTTGTTTTGTTTTAGTCTGTCTTTCTTATGTTTTCGCCTGTCCCTGAGACAGCGCATTATATGATATATCCGATCCACCCACCTAACCGCTAACGAGGTGTACAATGTATTGGTGATGAATGATGACATGTTGCGGCATTAGCACTACCATGTCTCCCTTTCAGTTCTGAATCTACACTGAACTAAAGCAAATTCTCTCTGCGCCCCGCCCCGCCCCTCCCAAACAAACAAACAACAACAACAAACGCCCACTCTTGTCTTCCGCCGGCGTGAGGCGTGAATGCACGGTTGTTCGTTCCGTCCTGTTGTTTTATTTCAGTGGTGCAGACTAACAGAGGTGTACCTACAACTCAAACAGGCGTATATACATACTTAACTTGTTTACTGGCTTGTCTACGCAATTGCCTGCCTTTTTACCTACAGTCGTATCTACTTACCTATCTATCTGCCTGACTGCCAACCTACCACCGACTTATCCAGTTTAAACTATATCTCCAACAATCTCTCTTTCTTTCTTTCTTTCTTTCTTTCTTTCTTTCTTTCTTTCTTTCTTTCTTTCTTTCTTTCTTTCTTTCTTTCTTTCTTTCTTTCTTTCTTTCTTTCTTTCTTTCTTTCTTTCTTTCTTTCTTTCTTTCTCTGTCTGTCTGTCTGTCTGTCTGTCTGTCTGTCTGTCTGTCTGTCTGTCTGTCTGTCTGTCTGTTTTTCTTTCCTACCCCCCTCCCTTCCTCCCTCACTCCCTCTCTCCATACCTTCACCTCTTCTTTCCTTTATGCCTTATGCCGTTTCCAACTCACCCTTCATACTTCCCACCTACATTCCCCTCCCTTCTTTTTCCCTTCCTTGTTTCCCCTTTTCCCCTTTGCCCTTTCCCTTCTTCCACCTTTCCCCCCATCATCTTTCTCAGTACCAAATTTCCAGTATGTCATAGAGTAAAAAAAAATCTTCATCCCAGAAATGTACCCAGGCAGGAACCATGTAGGATGTGCCCTAACTGTCTCAGAACTGGTCAGCACACCAGGTTGGTTATTCCACAGATGATCCACCGGCTGTACTTATTTCTGTACCATATATTGTTATCTTAACTCACCTGCCATACTTCTTTCTGTACCATATCTTGTTACATTGACCCACCTGACATACTTCTTTCTGTACCATATATTGTTACATTGACCCAACTGTCATACTTCTTTTTGTACCATACATTGTTACATTGACCCACCTGCTGTACTTCTTTCTGTACCATATGTTGTTACATTGACTCACCTGCTGTACTTTCTGTACCATATGTTGTTACATTGACTCACCTGCTGTACTTTCTGTACCATATGTTGTTACATTGACCCACCTGCCATACTTCTTTCTGTACCATATGTTGTTACATTGACCCACCTGCCATACTTCTTTCTGTACCATATGTTGTTACATTGACCCACCTGTCATGCTTCTTTCTGTACCATATATTATTACATCGACCCATCGGCTGTACTTCTTTCTGTACCATATCTTGTTACAACGACCCACCGGCTGTACTTCTTTCTGTACCATATCTTGTTACATTGATCCACCGGCTGTACTTCTTTCTGTACCATATCTTGTTACAACGACCCACCGGCTGTACTTCTTTCTGTACCATATCTTGTTACATTGACCCACCGGCTGTACTTCTTTCTGTACCATATCATGTTACCTTAACCCATCTTCTGTACTCCTATCTGTACCATATCTTGTTACATTTACCCACCTGCTGTTCTTCTTTCTGTACCATATCTTGTTACATTGACCCACCTGCTGTACTTCTTTCTGTACCATATCTTGTTACATTGACCCACCGGCTGTACTTCTTTCTGTACAATATCTTGTTACATTGACCCACCGGCTGTACTTCTTTCTTCTGCTTCTTCTGCGTTCATCTGGAGTTTTTTTTCTGATGTGATTGCGTTGTGCCTGTTTACAGCAGAGCTGTGTTCTTGCGCCATTAGGCTGACACATCCGACTTCTGCGGGCATTTGTTGACTGGGTTAACCTTCCCGGTACTTTTTTCTGTACCATATCTTGTTACATCGACCCACCTGCTGTGCTTCTTTCTGTACTATATCTTGTTACATTGACCCGCCTGCTGTACTTCTTGCTGTACCATATCTTGTTACATTGACCCACCGGCTGTACTTCTTTCTGTACCATATCTTGTTACATTGACCCACCGGCTGTACTTCTTTCTGTACCATATCATGTTACCTTAAACTGCTGTACCTCTTTCTGTATCATATCTTTCTACATTGACCCACCTGCTGTACTTCTTTCTGTACCATATATAGTTACCTTCATCCACCTGTCATACTTCTTTCTGTACCATTTATTGGCTCTTGCTGCTGTCTCTGTCATAATTTGGTTTAAATCCCAATGCTGGTGGTGGTGTGCATGGCGTCATCCTTAGTGATCATCCCCATATCCCTTTCCATCTGGTGTCGGTGATGAAGTGTCTCCACAACCCCATGTCTTCTCTGTTCTTGATTTAATCTGAAGTTGGTTTATGCACTTGAGTATATTGTTATTTTGTGGTGTAAATGACGATGATGATGTATCTCAAGATAAACTTGTCTTTTTGTTTTTTGAGACTTGGAGTATATTTACTTGTTGCATTGTAGCTGCATTGACCGGCATTGTACTCCATCTCTGTGTGTGTCTCTCTGTCTCTCTCTCTCTTTCTCACTGTCACTGTGTGTGCATATATATATATCATCATCATCATTGGCACCTTTCCGTCTTGACAGACGATAGTTTGGGTACATTGTGCTTCAAAAAGGCTTAATAACTACGACCCATGGCGGTGGCGAGTGTGGCTGGTAAGGCCAATTCTATATATATATATAAAAGAGTGAGAGAGAGAGAGAGAGAGAGAGAGAGAGAGAGAGAGAGAGAGAGAGAGAGAGAGAGAGAGAGAGAGAGAGAGAGAGAGGGTAAAAAAGAGGGACGGATAGGAAGAGAAAGAAGGGTCAGGAGAGATAGAGAAAGAGAATATGTAAGAAAGAGGGAGTGAGAGGAGAAAGGGAGAGAAAACAGTCATCAAGCTTTCTTAAATAATTACTGTTCATCTGTATGCAGGACTTGTCATGTCTGGACACCCTGAAAGCACACGAGTGCTGATAATTGTAGATCATTGTATGTAACGTTACTGTTCATCTCTCCACAGGACCAAACACACCTGGTCGCTATCAAGGCCATCAAGAAGAAAAATTTTCTCAAGTCTCAGCAGCTGCTCAGCAAGGAGATCACAATCCTCAAGGTAAGGGCTGGAAAATTGCAGTTATTGGCTTGTCTGTGCCTGTTGGGAATGGTGGCTTGTCTGTGCCTGTTAGGAATGGTGGCTTGTCTGTGCCTGTTGGGAATGGTGGCTTGTCTGTGCCTGTTGGGAATGGTGGCTTGTCTGTGCCTGTTGGGAATGGTGGCTTGTCTGTGCCTGTTGGGAATGGTGGCTTGTCTGTGCCTGTTGGGAATGGTGGCTTGTCTGTGCCTGTTGGGAATGGTGGCTTGTCTGTGCCTGTTGGGAATGGTGGCTTGTCTGTGCCTGTTGGGAATGGTGGCTTGTCTGTGCCTGTTGGGAATGGTGGCTTGTCTGTGCCTGTTGGGAATGGTGGCTTGTCTGTGCCTGTTGGGAATGGTGGCTTGTCTGTGCCTGTTGGGAATGGTGGCTTGTCTGTGCCTGTTGGGAATGGTGGCTTGTCTGTGCCTGTTGGGAATGGTGGCTTGTCTGTGCCTGTTGGGAATGGTGGCTTGTCTGTGCCTGTTAGGAATGGTGGCTTGTCTGTGCCTGTTGGGAATGGTGGCTTGTCTGTGGCTGTTTGGAATGGTGGCTTGTCTGTGCCTGTTGGGAATGGTGGCTTGTCTGTGCCTGTTGGGAATGGTGGCTTGTCTGTGCCTGTTGGGAATGGTGGCTTGTCTGTGCCTGTTGGGAATGGTGGCTTGTCTGTGCCTGTTGGGAATGGTGGCTTGTCTGTGCCTGTTGGGAATGGTGGCTTGTCTGTGGCTGTTTGGAATGGTGGCTTGTCTGTGCCTGTTGGGAATGGTGGCTTGTCTGTGCCTGTTGGGAATGGTGGCTTGTCTGTGCCTGTTGGGAATGGTGGCTTGTCTGTGCCTGT
Source organism: Cepaea hortensis (assembly GCA_963921405.1). Lineage (NCBI taxonomy): Eukaryota > Metazoa > Mollusca > Gastropoda > Stylommatophora > Helicidae > Cepaea > Cepaea hortensis. The sequence continues at coordinate 412,071,267 of OY992876.1, forward strand.
TGGGAATGGTGGCTTGTCTGTGCCTGTTGGGAATGATCGCTTGTCTGTGCCTGTTGGGAATGGTGGCTTGTCTGTGCCTGTTGGGAATGGTGGCTTGTCTGTGCCTGTTGGGAATGGTGGCTTGTCTGTGGCTGTTGGGAATGGTGGCTTGTCTGTGCCTGTTGGGAATGGTGGCTTGTCTGTGCCTGTTGGGAATGGTGGCTTGTCTGTGGCTGTTGGGAATGGTGGCTTATCTGTGACTGTTGGGAATGTGGCTGGCTGTAACAAGATACAGGCATTTTACTGGGGATAGTATATTTGGTATGATCTATAATTTTTAATTGCCAGGTGTTAGTCAGATATGACTGAGCTACCATATAACAGTAGATGGTACTACCTACTCTCTATTGGCGCTGAATGTTGGTCGGGGATCACCAAACACAAGACCCCACATTTTGCCAACGGTTTCGGGCGGAGGAGTTCAATTGGGAGGATACAAGGTTTTTACTTGTGCATGGAAATGAAAACTAACGACTAAATGTCATGGCAGGGCAGACCGGGCTCTAAGCCTTGATTGGCAACTGGTCTAGGATTCAAGCTCCAACAAGCAGACAGAGCATTGCTGTACTGATCTGACTGCTTCTGCAGCTTGTCTTGTTCCAGATGTAATGGTGTTACCTTTCCTATGGAGTAAACTAGGCAGGCCGAAAGAGGGATCTTGCAGAATGGGAAACACATGGACTCTACAATTCAGCCCAGGCTTTATGCTATGGAGAGGTATAACTCCATCCCTGGTGCCCGCTATGTGTTGTAGTTATTATGCCTGTTTAAAGCACAGTGTAACAAGACAGCAAGGTGCCGGTAATAAACTAGGAAGAGCTTGGAAGCAGCAGAGATACGGTTTCTGGGATTAATGTTGTGAATGTGGTAAGGGTAAATGAGTGCCCGGAAGAGGCTAATGAAAGTACAGCATTATACACAACTATGAGAAAGAGACAAACCATGGTCTGTGGTCATGTCATGAGAAGAGAGGCATGGGAGAACATTGTGATGGCTGGGTATATTAGTGGTAGAAGAGGCAGATGTAGACCGAGAGAAATGATGGTTGATGACATAAGATGATGGCATGAGGAAGTGTTATCAACGGCTGAGTTACGTGGAGGAACAGGGGCGTCTGTGATCTAGAACACCAACGGCTTAGATCTGTGGAAGAAGAATGGGGTCTATGATCTAGAACACCAACGGCTTAGATCTGTGGAAGAAGAGTGGCGTCAATGATCCAGAACACCAACGGCTTAGATCTGTAGAAGAACAGTCGTCTGTGATCCAGAACACCAACGGCTTAGATCTGTGGAAGAAGAGTGGCATCTATGATGCAGAACACCAGAGGCTGAGATTTGTGGAAGAACAGGGGCGTCTATGCCACATGATAACAATGATGATGATGACTTTTCAACTGAGGGGTTTGAAATGTGTCTTCAGAAGACTGAATAAAATTTGGTGGGACTGCGGTAAAGCTGTGGAAATGTAATCAGTATAATATAACACAAAGTAATGTAGCTTTGCGGAACAGAATTATGAAACATGCAGGATGTTGCGGTGACTAGCCTTCATCAGCAAACAAATACATACACAAAACACAACATATAGTTGCGGAGAAGACCCTCCGGTGACTACATTATGGCATAAGGACGGGATGAGAAGAATAATAAAAATAAAAAATTAAAATATTACAAAAAATGTTGTTACAGAGTTCCAGGCTGTACAACTACCACGAATGTCACCTTATCCTCTTGTATACATAGCCGTGGGAGTCTGTGGGTCATGGGGACCGGGGTAGGGGATGATAGCGGGGTAGTGGGTGGTAACGGTTCAGTGAAAATCCCAGGCACATGAGTGGAAGTGGTACATGAAAAAAGGTGGCAGGGAGGTAAGGCAGGAAACTGGAAGCAATGGAGATGTGATAGTTATCCGAGAGTGAAAGCTAAGGAGTCTCAGTGGATGTATGTACTAAGCATGAGTGGGTGCCAGTGAATGGGTTGGCCATAGTGGGAGACTATTAAAAAGCAATGAAATGTGCACCGAACACCAAGGACTGAGATCTATAGAGATACGTGAACACCTACACCATTTGACAGGGTTAACGATGGCGATGGTCATCCCCCGACATGAGATGGGGATAGGGGTTCTCTACCTGTCTAGTGTGACCTGGTTAGCGACTATACGGTTGTTGTACTTCTTCTTACCACAGGAGCTGTCCAGTCTGCATCATAAGAACGTGGTTGGACTGCTGGATTGTGTGGTGAGTACTGTTGCTTCTGTCTACTTGTTGATGCCATCGTCTAATGGTGATCAGTTATGGAGACTTGTCATCAGGATGAAGATCATAGTCCTGCCTGTGTATCTGGAGATCTGTGATCAAGATGATCATTGTCCTACCTATATTCATTCATTCATTAATTCATTATGTGCGATGCTGATAAGCGTGGGCGGTCATGTTCTGCCATCTCACTCGATCACTAGAGTCGTGGATCAGCTCCGTGTTTCTGTCTCGACCATGTCACGTGGCCAAGCCATCCAGGTATTTACTTCTCGGTTTTCCCCTTGGTCTCTTCCCTTCGATCTTGCCAGTCGTCACCAAGTTCTCCAAGTCATTTCTTCTCATAACATGCCCAAAAAATTTTGACTGTCTACATTCCAATGTCTCTAATCAGTTTACGATCTTCATTTGTTTCTTGAAGGACTTGTTCATTGGTTTTTCTATCTGTCCATGGTATTCTTTGCATTTTCCTCAGAAACCACATCTCCACAGCCATCAGATGTTTTTCAGCTTGTCTGCTCATTGTCCACGCTTCACATCCATATAAAAGTACAGGTTCTATGTAGCACTTCAACACTCTTTTTCTCGTTTCAATTGATATCTTTTTATTGGTCAGTATGCTTTTCATCTTGCAAAAGGCTACCTTCGCTATGGCAATTCTTGTTCTAATCTTTTCAAGGCATCTCCCGTCAGATGTTAAGACTGTTCCGAGATAGTTGTACCGATTCACTTGTTTAAGAATATGCCCATATACTTGTATATTGCATTGTGGTATTTCTTCCTTCCTAGTGACGACCATAATCTGTGTCTTCATACAATTCAATTCTAACCCCAGTTGTTCACTGTGTGCAACAACCACATCTACTAAATTTTACAGGTCCTGTTCATTGTCTGCAATCAAGACTGTATCATCTGCATATCTAATGTTATTGATGTATCGTCCCCCAATGCTGATTCCTTCCATATCTTCTATATTTCTGAAAATCTGTTCACTGTACAGGGAAAAAAAGATCTGAAGACATTACACATCCCTGCTCACACCTTTGTTATTAGGCTGATATTTACCTACTTCATTATCAATTCTTATGGCAGCTTGTTGTTTCCAATATATGTTTTTATCTATATATCTGGAGATTTATCATTGACCTACCTACCTACCTACCTACCTACCTACCTACCTACCTACCTACCTACATACCTACCTACCTACCTACCTAATCAACTCAGCTTTTCTATTTCTGTCTATGAGTGGTTGTGTCATACCACTTCAGTCCTGCTATTGTCGGCGCCAGTGGCAGCTTCACAATCCCGATATAGCGGGTTCGAAGTCAGACGCAGGTGATTGGGGAGCCGATTGCTTTGTGTTAATTTTCGCAATGGTATAAGAGTTGGTGGTTCGGAAGGCAACAGCAAACTACTGAACGTAAACGAAAAATTACAAACAGCCAATATATGCTGAGGTTGATTGTGACGTCCTGTAATGGACATGCAGCTAACTTGTATTCTGCGCAGGCACCAATTAGTGAATGCTTATCGGTATGGGACATGATGATGATGTAGTTTATGAGTAATTCTTTTATTATATATGTTTGTATTTATATAATAACACAACTGTGCACGATTTGGCAGCAGACCACCTTCTTCTTCTTCAGCGTTCCGAGCCATTGAGGTTCTTTGCTGCAGATACAACCCATCTCCATTCGTCTCTCTGGTTGACCTTCTCTTGCCAGTCGTTGATTCCAAGTGCCTGTAGGTCTGTATGTATATTATCTCTCCGCCGTCTTCTTGGTCTACCTCGGGGTCTACGGTCATTTATTTCCAGACCACCTTGCTTTGGCTTTTTATGAAATGGCATGGGTGACGGTCGTTCAGAAAGCAATGGCAACTACTGAACGTAAACTTGCCCAGGAATCATGAACAACCAAACATGCTGGGGTTGACTACTACATCCTGTAAAGGATCTGCAACTAACTTTTATATAGTAACAGAAAAGCTCTCTCCTTGAATAGCAAGAAAACAGTAACAATGGGGATAATAAAGAAAAAGGTGACATCAAAATATGAAATAGAAACAGAAGGAAAAATTCTTAACCAAGTGGATAATTTTAAATACCTAGGGACATTTATAACATTAGATGGAAGGTACACAACAGAGATTAAGAACAGAATAGGGCAAGCAAAAGCTGCATTTCAGAAAATGAAAAGTATCTTATGCAGTAAGTCACTATCATTGAATGTGGGAAAGAGAGTGCTGACATGCTATATATAACCTGCTGTATGCAATGAATCTTGGAATGTAAATGAACAAATTAGGAAGAACTTGGAAGCAACAGAGATGTTGTTCCTGAGACGAATGCGAACTAGAACATGATATATAACAATAAGACAGAGACACCCGGGAAGGTTAACCCGGTCAACAAATGCCCGCAGAAGTCGGATGTGTCGGCCTAACGGCGCAAGAACGCAGCTCTGCTGTAAACAGGCACAACGCAATCACATCCGAAAAAAAAACTCCGGATGAACGAAGAAGAAGAAGACAGAGACAAACAGCTTTCTTTGATCATATGGTGAGAAGAGAGGCATTGGAGAACATGGTGACAACTGGAAAGATCGAGGGGAAGAGAGGCAGGGGCGGACTAAATGAAATTATGCTGGATGGCTAGAAACTGGCATGGAGCTACTTACCTTATAAAAAGAATTTCAATAGGGCGAAAAATACAGATCCATAAAATATGGAGGGAAAACAATATCAAGTAATCGGTTCTGATATTAACTCGATATTGAAATAATCTTAATCCCCCCAACCCTAAAATTCCCCCCCCCTCCCCAAAGGGGAGGGGTGGAATTTTCCATTGTTTGAGAACCACTGCTCTAGTATGTGTTATTAAATTTAGCTTCCATTTGTAAGTATACTGTGTAGGGTTGATTTATTGGGAGGAAATACGAAAAAGGGGGGGGGGTGACATTCTGAACATATGGTGATGGGGTGCATGGGTCAAAAAGGTTGAGAACCACTGATCTAGAACACCAAATACCGAGTTATGTGGAGAGACATGAATGCCTTTGCCAGCTGGCAGGGCTCTTGATGATGATGATGTATTTATATAAAATATGTGTATTTTAAAACACAATTACATCTCTCTCTCTCTCTCTCTCTCTCTCTCTCTCTCTCTCTCTCTCTCTCTCTCTCTCTCTCTCTCTCTCTCTCTCTCATATATATATTCATCCTAACTTTCCCAACGTTAGTGCTTTTTGATGTTCGAAAAACAAAACCCGAGAACGCTTAAGGCGGAAAACATTCCGGCGTAGGAATACAACAGAAGCGACAAATGCACCGCTTCTACCGACCAATTAGGAACACAGTAGAATGTTTAGTGTATATGTATATGTGGGGCAGGTCAATCAATAGAAGGCCAGTATCGCGTCTTGTCACAAACATATGCATGAGTTGGATATTACCGCGGTTAATTCACCCATTGTTACGCCAGTCCATGATGTGTTAGTGGATTTCACTGTCTGCATGTAATGTCGGGTCTTCCCTGGCAAGGCTTTTTGTGTCTGGTTTTGTAGCGTGAGGTCAACATCACTGCACGCAATCTATCCGCCTGCCTGCCTACCTGCCTGCCTGCCTGTTAGCCTACCTGCCTGCTTGCCTACTTACCTGTCTGTCCGTCTGCCTGCCAATTACCTGTCTGTCTATCTGTTGGTCGCTCCGTGAGTGGTTTAATCCGTTCAGTCTATTGGTCTGTGGGAGGATAGTTTCCGTCACTATGCCCGTCGGTCAGTCTGGGTAGATCGATCAAGCTGTCTGGCTGTTTGCCCGTCAGCCGTTCATCTTTCTATCCATCCATCCATACATCCATCCATCCATCCATCCATTCGTCTGCCTGCCTACCTACCTACCTACTTACTTACCTAACTACCTACCTTATCTCTCCCCCCCCCTCTTTCTCTCTCTACCTCTATCTCTCTCTCACAATCCGTCCGCCTGTCTGTCTCTCTGTCTGTCTGTTGATCTGCCTAACTGTCTGTATCGTTTTGTTTTGTCTGTCTGTACATCAAGCCTGCTTCTCTGTCTGTCTGCTGTCTAATTTGAGGACCACATTTTCCTGTGAGAATAGCAGGCGTTTGCCCGTATCTGTGTCTTGTTGCTCTCCTTGTGTTATATATTTATCCCAGTAACATTAAAAAAAAAAACACATTTTTGTTAGGGCCCATGGTTCCTCAGAGCCCAGAACCGCCCCAAAAGGTTCCACGTCCCTGTGTGTCATTCGGATGACCACCACTGCTGGTAGCCAAGGCCAGATCAAAGTGCGAATGACTACACTTTGATCTTAGCCAAAAGGGTCTTAGGTAGCAGCCAATCCGCTAGTTCAATAAATTAAGAAAGAACGCTCAGAATGAATTTTTATCATACAAGCGTGCTACTGGGCACCACTTTTCAAAGATAGGAAGAAGATAGGACACACCGGCAGCGGTCGGCAAACGACGGGAAAATGTTCCCACCATTTGTGTCGCGATGATGACCATTGCCTCTATAGTATCCTAAATGTGGTTCTTGCTTAACTTTGCTGCTACCTCCTAGCTACGTCTCTGTTCATGACAGCGGCTTGATCCTCGTGTCATCTCCGTGTTTCTTCTGCTAACTTCTGTTGGACTTTTCCGCTCTGGGAAAAATGGCGGTTTAGGGGATAATCGATAGAGCTGCCAGTCTGCCACACTGGGAGCTCTAGAGGGGAAGTTTTAGGAGGCCGGTCTAAAACAACCTGGGAGAAAAAAAAAGGGGGGGGGGAGATGGTTAAGTAAGATCACATGTCTTCGGGGTCGATCCAGCCTCATATAATGAGAGCAGAGTTTCTGGAAGTTGTTGCTTCTTCTTCTTCTTCTTCTTCTTCTTCTTCTTCTTCTTCTTCTTCTTCTTCTTCTTCTTCTTCTTCTTCTTCTTCTTCTTCTTCTTCTTCTTCTTCTTCCTCCTCCTCCTTCCCCTCCTCCTCCCACTCCCCTCCTCCCTTTCCTTTAATCTCCGAATGTAGACCTGAAATGGTGGTTCCACATTTATATTAAGTCCCCAGACATCTACAATCCGCATAAGTCTGTTGCAGTTGGGCAACTAAAGGAATCAAGTTGATAACAACTGAGCAACTAAAGAAATAATACAAGTACAGTAAAGGAGCGTTGTCCGTGCCTTGATGCGGTTGTCCGTGCCTTGATGCGTGTAGGGTTATGGTGCTCGTCTCGTATTATTTTACAGACCTGTGGAAACTCGATGACCGTTCGTCAAGTAAATATGTACAACACACGAGAGTAGGGCAATTAAAGGAATAGAGTATTTGATAATTTGTCAGCTACAGAGTCTATGATAATAGGGTAACTAAAGGAGTAGAGTGTATCGTTATTGGGCAACTAAAAGAATAATCTGTAATAATCGGGCATCTAAAGGGGTAGAGTATATGATAATTTGACAACAAAAGGAATAATCTTCAATAACTGGGCAACTAAAGGAGTAGAGTATATGATAATTGGGCAACAAAAGGAATAATCTTCAGTAACTGGGCAACTAAAGGAGTAGAGTGTATGATAACTGGGCAACTAAAGTAGTTATCGCTGATAATTGAGCAGCTAAAAGGATAGAGTATATGACAGATGGGCAACTAAAGGAATAATTTGTAATAATTGGGCAACTAAAGGAGTAAAGTATAATTGGGCAACTAAAGGAATAATCTGCAATAATTGGGCAACTAAAGGAGTACAGTATATGTTAATTGGGCAACTAAAGGGATAACCTGTAATAATTAGGCAACTAAAGTTGTAGAGTATATGATAATTGGGCAACTGAAGGAATAATCTATGATAATTGGGCAACTAAAAGAATATAGTATATGCCAGTTGGGCAACTAAAAGAATAATCTGTAATAATTTGGCAACTAAAAGAATAATCTGTAATAATTTGGCAACTAAAAGAGTAGAGTATGTGATAATTAGACAACTAAAAAAAGTAATCTGTGATAATTGGTGACTTATCTTTGGACAACTAAAGGAGTAATCTGCAATAATTTGGCAACTAAAGGAATAGAGTATATGATAATTGGGCTACTAAAGGAATAATCTATGATAATTGGGCAACTAAAAGAATATAGTATAAGCCAATTGGGCAACTAAAAGAATAAACTGTAATAATTTGGCAACTAAAAGAATAGAGAGTATGATAATTAGACAACTAAAAAAAAGTAATCTATGATAATTGGTGACTAAAATGCTCGGTCATATAGCGGAGAATAGATATTATTTGAGGGGAGAACGGACCGCGTGTAAGTGAGCTGTTCACTTCACCTCACAATGCTGTGAGCTGCTATGCATGCAGGTTTTGTAATTCGAGATTTACCTGCCACGAAATCACCTCTGGAGCATACACCTTTGACTCAGAGATGGCACACCGCTGGCGGTGCACTCACTGTCTGGCGATAGAAGAGAGAGAGGGAAAACATTCCAAATCCCACCAGCTACTTCTGACAAGCACACCTGGGCTTACTCATACAGGCATTCTTCTCGGCGCATGCTTGTTGCACATACATGCACCAGCTCTAAAACCTCGCACGTGTGGGTTGGTTGAATATTGGAACAGAAAATCTCTAGCAAGTTTTCTAGGCCAGGATTGTGTCCCGACCCGAGCTAAGCATTGCTGTTGCATTGATTGCTGATTTCTTTTTTCATTTTATTTTTTGGTTTGGGTGGGTGGGGTGGGGGGTGGGGGGGGGGTGGGGGGGGGGAATTTCGGTGTTCGAAAAACAGAAAAAGAGTATTGAAGTGCTAAATAGAACCTGTACTTCTGTGTGGATGTGAAGCGTGGATAATGAGCAAACAAGTTGGAAAAAAACAAACAAACACCTGATTGATGTGGAAATGTGGTTTCTGATGAAAATGCAAAGAATACCGTGGACAGACAGAAAAACCAATGACCAAGTCCTACAGAAGCAGATTAAAACATGTAAACTGATTAGAGAAATTAGACGTAGACGGTCACAATTTTTATGGACAAGGTATGAGAAGAAATAAATTGGAAAACTTGGTGACAACTGGCAAGACTGAGGGGAAAGAACAAGAGAAAGGCAGAGAAGTAAATAACTGAATGGCTTGGCCACGTGGTATGTTCGAGAGAAGAACACAGAGCTGATCCACGACGGTGATCGTATGAGATGGCGACACATGACCGCCCAGGCTTATATGCATGGCACATGCTGATGATGATTTCGAAAACGGTGAGTGCGCTAGCGAAGTTGATAGCGGACTGTGCTGGTAATGTCATGAGCACTGTCAGAAGCTGGTTCGACGCTTGGACTCGTCGCTGGCCAAAGTGAGGAAAATATTGGCCATTCTTTCCTTCTGGCTCTCCGGCCTGCAAAATGTGATGGCGCTATCATATTACAGACCCATAACAGGAAACTGCTTTTGGGACAATTTTAATGTAATTGGAAAACATTACTGTCACCGAATGTGTGTGTGTGTGTGTGTGTGTGTGTGTGTGTGTGTGTGTGTGTGTGTGTGTGTGTGTGTGTGTGTGTGTGTGTGTGTGTGTGTGTGTGGGGAGAGAGAGAGAGAGATAGAGAGAGAGATAGAGAGAGAGAGAGAGAGAGAGAGAGAGAGAGAGAGAGAGAATCGGACGCCCGTGTGTATTGTTGCGCACGTAAAGAATCCCTCGGCAGTTGGAAATCGAAAAAGGGCAGCCGACAAAATTTCGGGTTAAAAATCTACCCAAAGTATTTCAGGAACCTCGTCGGTACTACGGAGTTCGTGCACTGGGCTGAGATTCTCCGGACTCAGGCTTGAGTTAAGATTGAGTTAGGAGTAGAACGGAGCACTTATGGGTTACACCCCTGTGCCGTGATGTTGATCCGTCGATTAAACTAAACAAAACAAAACTAAACATAGAACCTGTTCTACTGTATGCCATTGAATCATGGAACGTGACCAAAGACAGTAAGAAGCGTATGTAAATAACGGGAGATGTCGTTTTTGAGACGTATGTCGCGAATACCTTGGACTGTGGTAGTAACTAACATCGAGTGTCTGGAGAAGACTAATGAAAGTAGAACATTATACACGCATGAAAGGAGGAGAAAGACTTGGCCCAGAAGATCTAGGAGACCGAGAGCATTGATGCTGGGTGGACTGAGACGGTGGTTTACAGGAATATCACCAGTAGACTTGGTCCAGAAGACCCAGGAGACTGAGACCTGTGGAGATACATGAACGCCTACGCCAGTTGATAGAGCGCATGGTGATGGTGATTATGATTTAGCAAATTAAATGTCCATAAATGGATTGACGACACCAAAGACATTGTTCAATCACACGGAATGACAGTGCCCAGTGCCACGCATCGGGCGCTGGAGCGCCAACTATTCCTCCCCACGACGCTTGACGGCAAAAGTGGAAGATGATGATGCTCATACAGTCAATATTGTGTTGGAAGGTCTGTTACAAAGAGGAGAGACAAAGAGGAAAACTCGGTGACAACTAGCAAGCGTTGGTGGGAAACGGGACGCAAGGAAGGCAGGTGGGTGGATATGATATATCAAACTGGCTTGGTCAAATGGCATAATAAAGGGGGAGGGTGGAGGACAGACCTGGTTGGAGACTGAGGGTCGTGTGAGATGAGGAACAATTATTGCTAAAGCTGACCGGCAAAATGTATGATGATGATGATAATGATGATTGATCCCGTTACGGTTATCATCATGGCTTGGTAAGAATAGGATTTTATAGGATCAGGCCTACAGTCAGTACTCCGAGTAAGGGCCAGAAGTATACATAATCAGAATATAACTCGTTGCATTAGTGTTGGAACTCGTCGCTGGTTGTTGAAGATGAGAAATGTCTCGGGTGCTGTGATGTCGGTTGTTGACTCAAAGGTAGATGGCCGAGGTGCATTAACAAAACAAATGTAGTAGTAATGTAGTAATAATGTAATGCGCTAGCCTCATGACGTCATGATTCAAGTCCATATAAGCTTTATTGATGATAACATTGCCTATAACATCAAAAACAGCTTGAGTTGATGGCGACGTCCTCGTACTGTAATGAATAAGATTAGTGGAACTGCGGTACAGCTGTGGACATGTAAACAACAAAAAATAATGCACAATAAGCGGCTGGCCGAGTGGCTAGAATGCCGAATTCTCCTTCGGGAGACCCGGGTTTGAATCCTCGGTAAGGTGTGAGTTTGTTTCTTTCGGGGGCAAAAAGAAAACTCTAACTGCACAGTTCGCGTCGACTGCACTAGCCAGGCGGCCTTAATCCCTCAGGCTCAATACCCCCTGCCATACACCGCAAGGTACTATATTGGCAGTAAATGACTGTCCTATTTTTACGTAAATAAAATGGAATTCAGCTTTACAGAACACAATTAGGAATACACAGAACGCTGCGGCGACTAGCCTTCATCAACAGGCAAATACATGCACAAAACGCAACATATAATCACGGAGAAGACCGTCCAGTGACTACATTAAAGCATAAGGACGGGATGAGAAGAATGAACGGATTTAAAAAAAAAATGAGAACAATGAAGAGAAAACGAACATGTGAAGAAAACAAAAGATTTGTTGCTTATCTCAGAATCTCAGGCCGTGATACTAACATGAATCTTCGATTCAATTCTACCATTACCCATACCCCATTCAACCTCAAAGAGAAGTTATATTAGGGTCCATCACCGGCTCAGATTTATAATACTGTGACTCAGTCAGCCGCAAATAACAGTTGCCAAAGGTTTTACCCTCAAAAGCTTATTAATTTGAAGGTTAGTTAGTTAGTTAGTTAGTTAGTCGCGGTTCCAACTTCACGGCAACGGGTTGTCCCCATATTGCTCCGTTCCTGTGCCAGTGAATATCACAAAATGCTCCTCACTGCCCCATGTGAACAATGGAATAGACAGGAGTGTCGGCAAGCCAACAGCCCGCACAGGTACACTGTGCATAATTCCGCCGCCAGAATGCCAACACAAAAGTCCTCCACGAAAAATTTGAAGGTGTTGTCCGCAAGGGGTAATGGTAATAATTGCATGAATCTTTTTCGATTTTCTATATCACCGTTACCCCTACCCCGTTCAACCTCAAGGAAAAGTTATATTAGGGTCCATCAATCAATCATTAAATCAATCATGTGCCATGCCGGAAAGCGTGGGCGGTCATGACTCGGATCACCAGTGTCGTGGATCAGCTCAGTTTTCCTGTCTCGTCCATGCCATGTGGCCAAGCCATCCAGGTATTTTCCTCTCGGTCTTCCTCTTGGTCTGTTCCCTTCGATCTTGCCAGTTGTCACTAAGTTCTCCAATCCATTTCTTCTCATAACATGTCCAAAAATTTTTGACTGTCTACGTCTAATTTCTCTAATCAGTTTACGATGTTCAGGGTCCATCACCGGCTCAGAATGATAGTCCTGTGACTAGTCAAAGCAGCTACCCTCACAGTCCTATTAATCCAAAGGTGTTGTCCATCTGGCGTAATGGATCTTCACCTTGCTACTCTTATATAGACAGAAGTGGGATTCTGTGGTGTCATGGGGGTAGGAGAAGGGATGGTAGCGGTTCAGTGAAGATCCCGGGTAAGTAAGTGGAAGATTTACATGAAAGGGGGGGGGGGGTAATACGGGAAAATGGAAGCAATGGGAATATGGTGGTGGTCTGAGAGTGAAAACTAAGAAGTGCCTCGGTGGATGTTCGTACAGTGCATGAATGGGTGCCAGTAAAGGTTTGGTCATAGTAGACGAATGTTAAAGAGCAATGATGTGTGCACCTAAGTATAATAGACATGCAACTAACGTTTTAATACTCTGTATATTGACGCGGAAGCTCCAGGCCCCGTGAGAGCACGACGTCAGGTGCCCGATGGCTGGGTTACCGCCCACAAACAACGCTAGGGTCGCGAGGTCATTTATTTTTTCCTCCAAGCAGCTTCAAGGCTGAAGCCAGCCTGGGAACAGACACTGTTTGGGCCCATCGATTTTGTGTGGACGAAGACTGGGCGGGGTGGAGGAGGGGAAGTGGGCAATGTTGGGAGACGCTTTTAGATGCTGCTTTGTTGAGAGCGAATCTGGGTGTCACTGTGGGCCATGTCTGGGGCGACTATCGGAGGAGTCTGTAGTGGTTGGGTAGATAGATATAAGGAGTGATTTATAGCAGGCTGAAGAGGAGGGAAGAGAGAAGGAATGAGAGGGCAAGAGTAGTATGATGGTGAAGTGAATGGAAGCCGTGCTGGTGGAGAATTGTCAATGACTGGCAAATCTTGTCTTGGCTTGAGTCCTTGTACAGAAATTGTGTGTGTGAAAGCGCGTTTATGAGTGTGCGCAGAGAACCAAGACACATATACTGTGTCTGAAAAAGAGAATGTGGGTGTCGTCGACTTCATGGAGGAGAGAAAGGCTGAGAGCGAGAGAGAGAGAGAGAGAGAGAGAGAGAGAGAGAGAGAGAGAGAGAGAGAGAGAGAGAGAGACAGACAGAGACAGAGACAGACAGAGAGACAGAGAGAGAGAGAGAGCGAATGGACTAACTTTATTTGCAAAGGGTTAAGAATTTAGCACTCAGCCCGTCTAACATTCTGCCCTTCGGATCTTTCTGCTGTGATAAATTATTTCATTCCCACATCACTTATGAGGCTAATCTTAAACAACAACAACAATAGCAAAAAATGCATTTAAACGCATTTAAGATATGCAATAATCATAATACGTAACTCATTAATACTAGACATAGCAATTATAATTCTCGAAGTCAGATATGCCTTACCACTGTTGAGAGAGAGAGAGAGAGAGAGAGAGAGAGAGAGAGAGAGAGAGAGAGAGAGAGAGAGAGGCGTGTTAATGATGCTTTGTGAGTCGGTGTTTCAGCAGCTATTTCTGCAAAATCTTTTGGCATGGATACTTTTGTAGGAATTGTATGTATGTGTATGTGTGTGTCAGCGTTTTCACGTGTGTGCGTGTAGAAAGAAGACTACTAAGTATTTATGAGAGAGAGAGAGAGAGAGAGAGAGAGAGAGAGAGAGAGAGAGAGAGAGAGAGAGAGTGAGAGAGAGAGAGTGTTTGTGCAACTTTCTAAGCTTTACTTTGCGTGCTTAGGAGCAGGTGGCCAACTAGTTTAGGATTCTAGGCGCAGACAGTTTCGGGTTCTGGCCTCAGAGGAAGGGAACTGGCCATCTCATATCATTAAGTAGACTATATGACGGTCTACCTCTTCACACCCTCACAGCAATATCTGCTATGCATAAAAAAGGTCCACTTTCACGCCTTTAGTCGCATCGGGCTAGACTCATGGTTTGAGAGAATATCGGCGCTTGGTGGGCGGTGTGCTGGCTGGATCACATTATCCGCCCGGGCTTCCAGAACCATGTCCTTATGCCCCTTTTAGGCTGGGTCAACCTGGGAGCCCAGGTCACTTGAACAAGTTTGAATCCGCCCCGATGGGGATTGAACTAATGATCAAGTATCTTTAACTGATCAAGTGCCATGGGATGATTTTTCGTCTTAAGCGATTTCCCTTATGTGCCATGGGCTTATATATCGCCAGTAGCTGAATCTATTAAAGATGAGTATAAGGTTTCTGACCGCGTTACTCCTAACTTACCGATTTGTGACCTGCTCATAGACGTATTCCTAGGGGATAATGTGATGGTTTCTCCTTTACTCCACATCCGCATGGGTAGTGTGTGTGTATTTTGACCTTGAAATCAGTGTTCCGATGTTAGGCGAAGGAGATTCTCTGCTCAGGCACAGAGTTGTATACTAATTTCCGTGGGTAGTCGATCGCCTTCTCTGTGTTTGCCAGTTTGTCACATTCTCTGGGCACTGCGTGTGCTCGACCTCTTGGAAGAAGGAGTTTCTCATAAGGAAGAGTTACAATAATAACAAGTGTTTAGGAAAGCAGGGTGCTCGGTGTGCAAAGAATAAAAACATTGTAACCTAGTTTGCATGTCTTAGGAGGCGACTCAGGCGGGTTGCCGTGAGACTGGCTACCTCGTCCTGCAGAAAACTGGCTGGACAATTCGACGAATCATAATCAAGTCTACAAGAGAGACGTGGCGCAGGTTGATCATGAAAAGGAGAAAGAGAATGAGGAGGAGATGAATAAGAAGGAGAAAGAGAAGAAGAAGCAGATGGAGGGGGTAGGAGAGAAGAAGGGAGAGAAGGAAGAGGGGGAGAGAAGAAGAAGAAGAGGATGAGAAAGAAAAAGAGGAGGAGAAAAAGAAGACGCAGATGGATGGGGAAGGAGAACGAGGATGCAGAGAAGGACGATGAGAATAAGACGAATGGTGAAGAGGGGTGGTGGGCAAGGGATAAGAAGAAGAGGAAGAAGAAGAGACGGCTCAGTAGCAGCTTTCTGGAACAGGAATTACATTTAATTCTTTCCGCCCCTAATAGTCATGCTTTTAAATCTCTCTGTACAAGACCACTGTTAATTTAAAATTGCTTCCAATGTTATCGCACTGAACAGATGGTCTCTCAGTTTGGTGTGTGCTCTGCTGGGTCTGAAGATTGCTGTTAGCTGGCAACATTTGTGGAGCCCAGAATAGCCAGGCTACTCTCGGGGCATCGTTCTTGTGAGCTAGCTGATTGGTGTTATGATGGTCATATGATGATGATGATGATGGTGTGAAGAAGAAATGAAGAAGGAATGAGGAGGAGAAGAAGGGGGTGATGAAGAAGGTGGAGGGGAAGGAGACTAGAGGATGAATCATAACAACAAAATAGAAACCATAGTAGTGATAATAATAGCAGTAGTGGTGTTGGTGGTAGTAGTGGTGGTGGTGGTGGTAATAGTAGTGGTGGTGGTGGTGATAGTGGCAGTAGTAGTAATAGTAGCAGCAGCAGCAGCGGTGGTGGTGGTGGTAGTAGGTAGTAGTGGTGGTGGTGGTGGTAGTAGTAGTAGTTGTGGTAGTAGTAGTAACAGCTACATTAGTAGTAGCAGTGGTAGTGACAACGAGAAATGACATAGAGTGAACTGCAGTAAAGTAGTAGACGACGAATCAGAAGGAAAAAAATAGGTGGTGGCGGTGATAGCTACATTAGTAGTAGCAGTAGTAGTGGTCGTAGTAGTAGTAGTAGTATTAGTAGTAGTAGTAGTAGTAGTAGTAGTAGTAGTAGTAGTAGTAGTAGTAGTAGTAGTAGTAGTTATAGTAGTAGTAGTAGTAGTAGTTATAGTAGTAGTAGTAGTAGTAGTAGTAGTAGTTGTAGTAGTTGTAGTAGTAGTAGGAGGAGGAGGAGGAGAAGCAGCAGCAGCAGCAGTGACAACGAGAAATGAAATAATGTGAGTTTTTGAGTTGAGTTGAGTTAAGAACCGACATCACTGCACTCAGGACATTCCCATACGCGCCCCGCCCCCTCGTTCAACAGCTAGTGAAGAGTCATACTACTAATCGTTCCCACCGCTATCTGATTAAAGTTCTCCTGGTCTTCCCTCTCAGTTTTGAGATTTTTCCAGAACCCCTGCCGATCCCCAGCAATCTCATTCTTTCCACATGTGGGTTCTCAATCTTTTCCTCCGCCTTCTCCACTTGGTCCCACAACCGCACGACCACCTCCCCCTTGTCCAAAGGCAAACTACCACCAAGAGGTGGATTCCCTGCTATAGTATGTCCACATTTGTTTGCCTTCATTCACGATCAATTATTTTGAAAACTGTCTGTTGCATCGTTATGAAATTTTTCCAGCCGTCTTATATTTACCCCCACCCAAGGAATATGTCTTTGATTGGTCCACAAACAACTTAAATCATTGAAAGCGGCGACATTCCTTTGATGTTTTGCTCAACAACTAGTGATTTCTCGTTAACAAAGTTATTTTTACTGTAATGGGAGACCTGTCAATTCTGATGACACACAAAGGCGTATCCGGATTCGTATGGGAGTGGGTGCAATGAAAGAACTAGCTTAAAATCGACAGGGTTGGCTGCATTGCACCGGGTTTTTATCCCATATGGCTCAGTTTCTTTCCGCAGCGCGGAAAGCGTCGCACAAAGCACGAACTCCGTAGTTCCAGCGACGACCCTCGGGAGTCTCCGAAAAAATGCACTCGTGAAATGAAGGACGCGGCCCGGAATCGAACATACAACCTTCGGAGCCCGAGTCAGACGGCTTGACCACTTCACCTCTGAGAATCCCGAGAGGGGTGCAATGTGTAATATTAGTAAAGACAGAGAATTTACAGAGGCACGGGGTAAATAATTTGTAAATTAACAGGAAAGTAGAAGGAATATATTTCTTACCTTATTTTTCATTTCCTTCTTGTTTCTTCAGCTGATGCTGATGCTGTAATGTTTAGGGCCTGCAATTCGTCTGAATAGTTGGAGCAAAATATCCCAGTAAGTGTGTACGTAGATTAAGGTCTGCGATCTGCTCAGACCTTAATCTGTGTCGGACGATTCCAGTAGGTTGATGATTGCTCTCGGTTGCATAAAATTCAATCCATCCTTTCTCCAATAGTCCTCTTCCTCTTTCAACACATGGTTTTGACGTTTTTTCCAGTAACTTTTATCAATATTTAATAGCGCGGACAGACAGACAGAAAGGTAGGTAGGTAGGTAGGCAGAAAGGTAGGTGGGTGGGTGGATGGCTGGCTAGCTGGGTCGGTCGATCGGTCGGTGGGTGGGTCGGCCGGCCGGCAGGCAGACAGACAGACAGACAGGCAGGCAGGCAGGTAGGCAGACAGAGAGACAGACAGACAGATAGATAGATCCCCGCCAGGAGCCGGGCCGAGCCAGCTAGTTTATTTATATAATCACGTTTCATGAAAGAACCCACAGTTTGACGACACCTCTGAACTACCCCATATAAATTCCCCCAGTCTGACAAAAGCGAAACCGCGCAGACAAATTTAAAAAAACAGCGGGGGTGTGTCTTGTTGAAGCGGTAATACTCTTACAATAATGCAATGAATGCGGGGGAAATAAAATATATACCGCATATAATCAAACATTGAAATCTGCTGTACAATCTCCAGAACAAAATTTTTTTTGTTGGGAGGACATAATTATAAGGTTATATGCTAAATCTCATCATTTGCCCTCAGTTGGTTACTGAGATATTGAATTTTATATTGAGGCAACAAAAAAAAAAAAAAAAAAAAAAAAAAAAAAAAAAAAAAAAAAACACACACTATAGCCTATCAGCCTGTTCATTCCCCCATACCCCCGCATGGCCAGGGCAAAATATCCATACAATTCTCACAATCTGTGACCTCTAAAGCGACGAGAGCCATTCCACACGAAACGTTCGTTTCTCAACCTTACTAAGCATATTCTTTGATTCCGTAATGAACACAACGTGTGTTGCAGTAGTCTCCCCTAGCCACCGGAATGCCGCTGTTACTGCCTCCACCTCCATTCTCGTGCTGGAGATCGTAGTCTCATATGCCAGACTGTCCCTTTTCAAGACTCTTCCATTACCTTTTGCAAAAAAAAAAAAAAAAAAAGCCCCAGCCACTACGTCTGTTTCTCACCACTGACCCATCGGTGTAGATGCGTCCCTGCACCACTCTGCCACCCTGTTTACTGCCACCTGTAAGTCTTTCGCCAAACTGGCCCTGTCTCTGCCCTGTTTGTACACCAGCACATCATCTGCAAATGTCAAGATTCTACCCACGCCTGGTGTCTCAATTGCTGCGATTTTGCTGGTGTAGACATTAAAGAGCACTGGGGACACGGCAGATCCCTGCGGCAACCCAGGTGTAATAGTACATGGGTGGGAAGTTGAAATAATGTGAACTGCAGTAAAGCTATCAAAACAGTGAGTAAATTAACACAAGCAGAAATTGGTCACATTTACAAGAACGCAGCAACAAGTTATATAATGAATGTTGCTGCTAGAAAGCCTTCGTCAGGTAGAGAGCACTGAGTAACTACCTGGCTATGAGCAGAACTGAGCACTTACTTGTCCTCCCAACCGGACATAGCTATCCAAGGCGAAGGCAACAGACCTTCCGTTTTGGGTGTGGAGGGTAAGGGGAAACTACTACACGATCTTCCAAAGAATAACGAAACGAACGAACTTCATTTTCAAAGGTTCACACATTGGGCACGCAGGCCCGTCTTACATTCGGCCCCTCCAATCACTTATCTTTCGTACATAAATCATCTATTGTGCATGTTACATTCACATATTTAGAAAAAAATGTCAAGTGAAAGTTATGAACATAAACAATGCATCTTATATTGTTATGAGACAGACATGCAGCCCGACACACGTACACACGCACATGTATAAATACGTGCATACATACTTACATCATTTACACAAACTCTCACAGTTATGCACCCACTCAATAGCACACACATATACACTCCTTCGCAATGCGCATATACTATATACAGACTCACTATCACAAACTCACTAAGAAATGATACGATACATAAGTATCATCCACTTCTCCAGCGATCTTCACACTACTGACTAACCTCTCCATGACGAGTATTCCGTTAAGCTTTTTTTTTGTTTTTGTTTTTTGAATGACAGTTGTACGTCACAAAACATACTTTCAGAAAATGCAACAGAGGAGAAAAAGAACAGAAATGTGTCGAAACTACCGGTGATTTCAAGGGCGATAAGCGATTCCGGTGACAACGGCGAATTCAGGAGATTATGCACCTCGCGCTGTCGCTCGTGAGCTGTCAGATCGATATTCCGGTCCGAGTCACAAACATGACTTGTGTGTGCCTTCGTCTCGGTTTAGCCAGATGGGGAAAAGGGGGGAGGGGGTAATTGTGTTGTTCAAGCTACAGGGTGTATTTTTAATGACTGTGCAGTGTTTGAAAATATTGCTGGTCCAAGTTTTGTATTTACCTATTATAAGAATATGTTGCATGAACTTTACAGAGGATGAATACAAAACTTGGACCGGTAATATTTTCAAACACTGCACAGTCATTAAAAATACACCCTATATATGCTCTGGGACCTGTGATCTGAAGATTACCACGTCCTTATGTATCACGGAGGTCAGCATGGCCGAATGGATAAGAGCGCTCGTTCTTAAATATCCGGTGTGCTACTGATGCCGAGGTTGCGCGTTCAACCCCTACACCGATCAGTTGGATTAGATATGTTTACTTCTCTTTCTTGACTTGAGGACGTAAATTACAAATACCACTGAAGTCGGAGTGGGATTCGCCTAATGGCGAAGGACACTGGTAATAGGGAAAGCTAATCCACACGCGTGTATGGACTAAGTTAGAGTTCAAAGCGAGCAAACGCACCCCAAATATATATATATCCTATACCCACCACACATGTATTGCCTTAACAGATTCAATGCCAAATAAAAAAAAAAAAAAGGTTTCGACCACACAAAAAATGAATAGCAGAAAAGGGAAGGGTGTTTGTCAAAGATATGAATTTAAAAAAAAAATTTTCTTTTGCATATCCTTTACAGGACATCGCTGTCAACATCAGCATCTTTCAGCTGATTGTTGATTTCTTGGCAAGATTACGCTAAAGACGATAAAACAGGAAATTGACATCTTTTAGTCACTTGAAACGCCATGAAAGTTTGGAGAAAACAGTAATGGAGGGGTAAATCCCCGGGAAGAGAGGAAGAGGAAGGCCAAAGAGACGATGGATGCAGAATGTGTTGGATGATCTCCAGATGGGTGTATCGGACGCGGGACATCTTGCTTATGATCGAGAAGTTTTCCGGAAGGTTGTTATGGGAGCGAGTTTCTGCAAAGGACATGCTACTGAATGAATGAATAGATGAAAGTTAAGGCAGACAGATGACTGTTTTTATGTGTTGGTCACATGACACAGTGGAAAGAAGACTGACCTGATCCAAGCATGGTGATCGTGTGAGATGGCGAAACATGACCGCCCACTCTTATCGGCGTGACACACGGGAATACCTAGCAACTCGTCACATGTCTCGGCGTAATACCATGCATCACTCGCTTTTTTGGAAGGATAACAGAGAGAGAGAGAGAGAGAGAGAGAGAGAGAGAGAGCGAGAGAGAGAGAGAGAGAGAGAGAGAGTCTGTCTCCATCATCCTCTAAAAGTCATAAATGGATAACAAATGATATCGACAACAAATACATGCAAATACCACAGTATGACATTTGCTTGAATGGCAAGAGTCCAGCTGTAGGTCTATCAATAACATTATCTTTCCCTATCTCTGTATTTGTGTGCTTGTATGTCTGTCTGTCTCTCTGTCCGTCACCGTCAGTGGTTATCGTTGTCTTTCTCTCTCTCTCGCTCTGTCTACCTCTTTCTCTTTGTCTACCTCTCTCTCTCTCTGTCTACCGCTCTCTCTCTGTCTACCTCTCTCTCTCTGTCTACCGCTCTCTCTCTGTCTACCTCTTTTTGTCTACCTGTTTCTCTCTGTCTACCTCACTGTCTCTCTGTCTACCTCTCTCTGTCTCCCCCCCCTCTCTCTCTCTCTCTCTGTACCTCCCTCTCTCTACCTCCCTCTCGTTCTGTCTACCCCTCTCCCTCTGTCTCTGTCTCTCTCTCTTCATGCCTGTCTGTCTGTTTTTCTGCCTTTGTGTTTTTTCCCTGTGTCTCTTTATCTCTCTCATCATCTCTGTATGTCTGTCCGCTCACCTGTTTGTCTGTTGGTCTTAACACTTCGTGTGTGTGGGTCTCTCTCTCTCTCTTCCCCCCCCCCCCCCTGTGTCTTCTCCTGGTAAATATGTTGAGACTACATTGCATCTAATTTCGTGTGACAGCTATGAAAAGGGAGTGCATCTATCAGAGTGAGTGAGGGTTAATGTTCCTAGATAGAGAGACTTTTCTCCCAATCCAGTACTGAAATACCCACACCACAGGGACTGCTGCCGGGCTCTCCTTCCCCTCCCCAAGGCCAGAAGCCAGCAGGCTCTCTCTCTCTCTCTCTCTCTCTCTCTGTCTCTGTCTCTCTCTTTCTCTCTCTCTCTCTCTCTCTCTCTCTCTCTCTCTCTCTCTCTCTCTCTCTCTCTCTCTCTCTCTCTCTCTCTCTCTCTGTCTCTGTGTGTGTGTGAGTGAGTGAGAGAGATACCAGCCCGAGACAGATACTAGAACTTCCACATCTGCAGAGAGGGATATTATTTTGTGATCAGGTTCAAAATTCCACACAGCAGGTACAGACTCGCTGGGATTAGGCCAAGGCTGGGCAAGTGTCTCCCACTCCACAGGTGTCATTTATTTCATTGTTAACACACTCAAGCCCCTGCCCAGAGGGAGAAAGTCCACACGAAAATTTGGTGTATCACTGTTCACTTTGCCTATGCCCCTATCACTGTTCACTTTGCTTATACCTCTATCACTGTTCACTATGCCTATGCCCCTATCATTGCTCACTTTGCCCATGCCCCTATCAGCCCCTATAACTGTTCAATGGACCTGTGCGCATACCCTATCACTGTTCAATGGACCTGTGTGCATAACCTATTACTGTTCAATGGACCTGTGCCCATACCCTATCACTGTTCAGAGGGCCTATGTGCATACCCTATCACTGTTCAATGGACCAATGTGCATACCCTATCACTGTTCAATGGACCAGTGTGCATACCCTATCACTGTTCAGTGGGCCTCTGTGCATACCCTATTACTGTTCAATGGATCCATGCCCCAGCAGTGTTTACAGGGCAGAAGAAGACAGAAGATAATTATCATCATCGTCTTCCACATCAAGTGTCTTTGGGAGGAATATTTGACGTTCCAGCGCCCAATGGGTGGCACTAGATAGGGCCATTCCATGTGATTGTACAATGTCTTTGATGTCCTCAATCCATTTTCTTCAATAAAGCTAAACTAATTCACAAAATCCTGCATCGGAATGCCCCAAATTACCTTTGGCCATTGTTTAAATATAATGCTAGACACAGTAAACGTTTAAATATATTACACATTCCGAAGCCTAGGATTGACTTATACAAAACAAGCTTAACGTACTCTGCAGCTCAGCTGTGGAACAATCTTCCACAAGAAATCAAAGACATCACCAATCCCTATTCATATAATCGCAAATTACTCGAACACTATCTCAGTACGGATTATCTTCCCCTTTAATAATAGAGATAATAATAATAATAACAAAATCCTAGTATAACAGCCAGTCCCCTTTTGGTAGGCCAGTATATTCCACATGGCTAATAACAAGTGTCAGACCATTATCTAATTTTACTGTGTCGTATAGTTTTGATGTTTCGCATTTTGCCCATGCCTTTATAATGCATATCTTTTATATTGTTGCTGTTCTCTGTTAGCCTTGAATGATGTGTGAATGAAATAATGTATGAAAGAGAGTGATAGAAGGGCAGAATGTTAGACGGGCCTGCGTGCCCAATTCTTAACCTTTGAAAATAAAGTTTGTTTGTTCGTTCGTTCGTTCTTCTGGGGCGTCCTCTTGCTCTTGTAGAAGATCTTCTTTGATATAGGGCCATTGCTGGTAGTTGATATGGTTGCATTTTAACAAAATGACTGAACCATTTGATCTTATGTCTTTCAAACTATGTGGCGCATGGGGTTTGTTAACAACATTCTTATTTGGTCTCCGATAGTTAAAGTGGCAGCTCTTCTCATGCATGTCATCTCACATGTGTTGATTTGTAATTTTGATAATGTCCACGTTTGGCATTGGTAACATAGGTTTGGTGTGAATATATTTATTGTCTGTCATTTTGCGGACATAAGGTGTATTTGGATATTTCAGTATGGATGATAGTTGATATATAAGCACACTTGCTTTTTGACATCTGATTTAGGATTTCTCAGTCTATTCTGTCATCTTCTGTGTTCATACTTCCAAAATATTTGAATTTTCAAACTTATTTCAGAGGTGTGCTAGTTATCAGTATATTTAGTGGACCACAAGATTTGCTAATCTGCATTATTGCACTTTTTGTTGTATTTATGTTCATATTATATCTTCTGCATGTTCAGCTCAACTTGTTTATATGATTTTGCAGTCTTCCCTCTTCACTGTAAAACAGGCACTGATTGTTGTCAAATACAAAGTAATTTATCGCCGGTAAATCTGTTGTTTTATCTGAAGTAAAGAGTTCATATTTTTCTGAATCTGTCAAGGCTTGCTTCTGTAGGTAGTGGGTCCATGTAGATATTAAATAGCAGGGGGAAGAGCACACATCCCTGCCTCACTCCTGTATTGACTATGAACATATCTGATATACCTTCTTGTGTTCTTACTGCACTGTGGCTGGAGAAGATCACTGTTCAAATATGATTACAACACACGAGTAAAGACAAGCAGAATCAGGAATTGATGTGGATGTGCTTTTGAGAAAGTTAATGCGGATTTATAAAGAAAATGCAACTGATTAATATTGACATAGAAAGTAATAGATTGTGGCTTGTGGGCATTATAAAATGACCGTTGAACCGCACGTTGCAGCATGTGGGACTCTTGTCAGGCAGATTTCTGCCAGGCAGATTTCTGCAGTATGTACCTGATGAGATGCAGCGAAATATGCCAGGCAATAAATTGTGCAATCTATTGTTTGTGTCTTCGTTATTTAAATTCACTACGGGAAAACATTGTTTTGATTTTCAGTCAGGCAAGTCAAAAAAATATGTATATATTGAAAACTTGACATTGTTAGAGCTTATTGGTTTAATACACATTTTTTGTTGGTTTCTGTTTTCAGGAACTGAAGGATGATGTGTGTTTGGTGATGGAGGTAGGTGTTTCTGTTTGCATGGAAATGTGGTTTCCTGTTGTGTGTACTTTATAGAGAAGTTGATTTTGTATAGATGGATGTTTATAGAGAAATGTAGAGTTTGTGTATGTGCTTATGTTCATATAAATTGATGTAGATATATGTTTATGGAGAAGTATAGAGTGTGTATATATGGTTATAAAAAGGGGTAGAGTCTGTGTGGGTGAATATTTATAGATAAGTATATTTGGTATGGATGGTATATATATATATATATATATATATATATATATATATATATATATATATATATATATATATATATATATATATATATATATGGTCACTGCTGGGAAGGAAAGCAATGGCAAACTACCTTCTTTACACATGCCAAGAAAATCATGTTGTGTTCACACACAGTGAACAACAAGGGTTAGAATTAAATTGTAAAAAGACACAGATTATGGTCGTCACTAAGAAGAACGAAATACCACAGTGTAATATACAAGTAAATGGGAATATTCTTCAACAAGTGAATAGGTACAATTACCTCGGAACAGTAATAACATCTGATGGGAGATGCCTTGAAGAGATTAGAACAAGAATCGCCATGGCAAAAGTAGCCTTTAGCAAGATGAAAAACATACTGACCAATAAAATGATGTCAATTGAAACGAGAAAAAGAGTGTTGAGATGCTACATAGAACCTGTACTTTTATATGGATGTGAAGCTTGGACAATGAGCAGCCAGGCTGAAAAACATCTGATGGCTGTAGAAATGTGGTTTCTGAGGAAAATGCAAAGAATACCATGGACAGCCAGAAAGACCAATGAACAAGTCCTTCAAGAAACAAATGAAGATCGTAAACTGATCAGAGACATTAGACGTAGACAGTCACAATTTTTTGGGCATGTTATGAGAAGAAATGATTTGGAGAACTTGGTGACAACTGGTAAGATCGAGGGGAACAGACCAAGGGGAAGACCTAGAAACAAGTATCTGGATGGCTTGGCCTTGTGGCATGGTCGAGACAGAAACACGGAACTGATCCACGACTCTGTTGATCGAGTGAGATGGCAGAACATGACCGCCCACGATTACCGCCATGGCACATGATGGATGGATATATATATATATATATATATATATATATATATATATATATATATATATATATATATATATATATATATATATATATATGTGTGTGTGTGTGTGTGTTTATAAAAAGGTGTAGAGTTTATGTATATAATTATAAAGAGGTGTAGAGTTTGTATATATGTATGTTTATAAAGAAGTGTAGAATATATTTATATCTATATGGTTGTAAAGAAGCATAGTGTATGTCTATATGTACTTGTTTGTAAAGATGTTTACAGTGTGTTTATATGTGTCTGTTTGTAAAGAAGTATAGAGTTATGCATGAACATTGTTTATAAATATGTTTATATTATATATATATATATATATATATATATATATATATATATATATATATATATATATATATATATATATATATATATATATATATATATATATATAAAATGTGAAAGTATATAGATGTGCACATCTCTCTCTCTCTCTCTCTCTCTCTCTCTCTCTCTCTCTCTCTCTCTCTCTCTCTCTCTCTCTCTCTCTCTCTCTCTCTCTCTCTCTTCTCTCTCTCTCTCTCTCTCTCTCTCTCTCTCTCTCTCTCTCTCTCTCTCTCTCTCTCTCTCTCTCTCTCTCTCTCCTATCTCTTCTCTATGACACTATTTATATGTACATTTTTTGTTCTTTCTCAACCTCACCTCTCATTCTCTCGCTCCCTGACTTGGCTGGCAGCACATGTATGTGAGTGATTATGCATGCTTCTGTAAACACATGAACACATTGTCCCCTGAACTAACTTCCTCGTTGTACTTGTTTGTCATTTCAGTACTGCAATGGTGGTGACTTAGCAGACTGTCTTCACAGTAAGTTGACATCTGACCAGACAGTTTGTTAAATAAAATAAATATGGTATTGCATGCTATATTGGGGCAAGTGCAGAAATTCAGATGTCAAGGCAGATGGATAACATTAGATGGAAGATGCATCACTGAGATAAAGAGCAGAATAGGACAAGCAAAAACTGCATTCTATCAAATGAAGAACATTTTGCTGCAATAAGTCACTATCCTTGAAAGTTAGAAAGAAAGTTCTTGCTTGTTACATAGAACCAGTTTTAACATATACGACTGCAAATCCTGGACAATTAGTAAACAGGTGAAAAAATCCCTGGAAGACTTGGAGATGTGGTTTTATAGAAGAAAGCTGAAAATTAATTTGACAGCCAAAATGAGCAATCTGGACATTTTGAGTGAAGCTTAGTCGCAAAGACAACTTATTACAAATATCAGAAAGAAGCTGTCTGTCGATTTTTTTGGCCTGGTTATGAGAGGATAAATACTGGAACATGTCATGACAATCAGAAAGATTTGCAGAAAGAGAGATAGAGGAAGACAGCGGGAGAAGATTCTTAACAGTCTTATGTCATGGCACAGAAGGGAGTCAACACACGAACTGATCTATGCCGTCAGAGATCACGTTTTGTGGCGAGGCATGATTGTCAATGCCAGCCGGCAAGGCACTGGATGATGATGGTAATGATGTATTGTATAGTGAGATAAAATGTTGGTTAATGTGGTATATTTATTCGACAAGTTGAGATACAGTGTTGAGAGCAGTTGTCATAGAAGGCTTTTAATGTTACAAGGTGAAATAAAATGCTGTGGGAGAAATTGTCAGATACAGTATTTATATTATATGTTAAGATGCAATTTTGAGAGAATTTATTAGAGATATGACATTTATATTACACCTTTAGATAAACTGGTGAGACAATGGATGAGAGATATGACATTTATATTACATGTTAAGATAAACTGATGAGAGAATGGATGAGAGATATCACATTTATATTATATGTTTAAATAAACTGGTAAGACAGTGAATTACAGATGTTAGATTTATATTACACATAGAGATAAACTGATGCGACAATGAATTAGATATATGACATTTATATTAAACATTTAGATAAACTGTTAATACAATGGGTTAGAGAGATATGACATTTATATTAATTGAGATAATAAACTACACCAACAGTAGGCCGGGTGAGTGTTCAATGTCAGCTTTTGATGTTCGCTCGCTACGGGAGGAAAAGACTGGCTCCATGCACTGGAACCTACACATTGTGATGGTCCTGATACTTCATACACCCACAGCAGTTTCCTGCTACAGCATTTTAAGTTAAAAAATTAAAACAAAAATATTCGCCTTGAAAGCCGGGGGACAAATTCAAGATTTTTCACCTGTGGATTATTTTAAGACCTCAAATTTGACATTTGTGAACATTTGAAGAAGTAGACTGGCTGAATTAATTTTGTTGACAAAGGCATAATACTGAAATCATCAGTAATGTTTGCACTGAAGTTCTTTCAGTGACTTGACATAGAAAAGCTACACCGTTCCCATTTTGTTCATCCTTTGTTAATCCTCTAGAACACCTTGAGGTTTAACTCCAGTCCAGTGTGTTGCTGTTCAGGCTAACTGGCTCCTAAAAAGGGTTTGCATCCATCGGAGTAAACTTTGGGAGGGGAATTTTCTCTTGACCGAGTATCAAAGCATTATCTTCACTGAGACTATGTTGCTGAGATCTCCTTCCCTCTCCAAGTTCAGAAACCAGTAGGGTGTTCAAGACTGGTACTGGAATTTCACATCTGTGGAAAGGCATATGAGGGTGTATGCAGGTGTAACCAACATTTGGGAACTAAGCCATTCAGTGAGCATGATCCAAAGGGTCGAAGTGGGTTCTATATGTAGACAGTGGACTGAACCACTGCAGAGGTCTGTTGTCTGTACAGTCACCTCCATTTTCATTCCAGGACATGCAGGAGTTAAGGGAAATGAACAAGCTGATAAACTTGCTGGCTCTGCATCCCCTGAAGATGGCCAGCCCATGGATCATGCTGATGTTATTAATGCCCTTAGAGATGGCTAGTGCAGAGGACTTTGGCGCCAGTGAAACCGCATCTTTGTCCAGAATGAGAGGATCGGGAGTAAGAATTGACATGGCCAAACATGAGAGGCACATCTGGAGAACTAAAGCCACATCAACCAACACAGAACTGGCACTATAAGCCACTGGATGCTGATGCATATATTGGGGGGGGGGAGAATTTTAGTACCCACGGATTTGTCAGGAGTGCAAGGATGATACACCAGCAAATAATAAGATAACAAGGCAACAGCCAGGTGAAGATACAGCACAGCACTGGACTGGCTGGGATCAGGCCTAGACTGGTGATGGATTCCCCACAGGTTGTTGGTGTTGCATTGTTAACAGAAGACTCCAACCCAATGCTCAGGGGATACAAATATGTAGGGTGCACCTGGTACTTTGTTTCCAGGAGAAATATTATCTTTTATAAATTCTGTATTCTTCTAGCCAGGAAAATTACTATCTTTTGTATAGTCTATACTCTCCTAGCCAGGAAAATTACTATTTCTCTATTCTATATGCTTCTAGCCAGGAAAATTACTATCTTTTGTATAGCCTACTCTCTTCTAGCCAGGAAAATTACTGTCTATTTGTCTAGTCTATATGCTTCTTTCCAGGGAAAATACTATCTTTTGTATAGTCTATATTTTTCTAGCCAGGAAAATTAAAATCTTTTGTTTAGTCTATATGCTTCTTTCCAGGGAAAATACTATCTTTTGTATAGCCTATATTCTTTTAGCCAGGAAAATTACTGTCTCTTGTATAGTCTATATTCTTATCATCATCATCAACTGCCTTGCCTGCCTGATGTGGGAAATCATGTTTCTCCACAAATTGAGATCTCTGACGGCATGGATCAGTGATGTGTTGACTCCCTTCTGTGCCATCTCACAAGACTATAAATAATCTTCTCACACTGTCTTCCTCTATTTCTCTTTCCACAAATCTTTCAGGTTGTCACAACATGTTCCAGCATTTGTCTTCTCATAATTTTGCCAAAAATAATGGCTCCCTCTTCCTGATGTTTGTGATAAAGTTGTCTTTGCGACCTAGCTTCCTTCAAAATGTCCAGATTACTCATTTCGGATGTCCAAGGAATTTTCAACATTATTCTATAAAACTTCACCTCCAAGGCTTCTAGGCGTTACATATATTCTTCTAGATAGGAAAAATACTATGTTTTATGCAGTTGGTACACTTTTCTGGGAGAAATACTATCTTTTGTACAGTTCATATGTATGTATATAACAATAACTATTTTGCTTCTCTGCAGGAAATGGCACTCTTAGTGAAGATACACTATGTTCATATGTCAAACAAATCGGTAAGTTTTTGTTGTCAAGTATGAATGTTTATGGGAGTATATTCTTTTATGTACTTGTTTATGGGATTTTTGTGTTCTTTTATAGAGCTGAAATTGAGCTCTTTATAGGTTGGAACCCAGTGCATTTAAGTCGATACATTTGTCTGTAATTCTTCTTTGTACTGTTTATATATGTCTTTCCAGGAGAAATTGTTTGTAAAGTTTACAGCTGTTTTCAAGATCTATACCATTTGTTATAAAGTTGTTTTCAAGAGATATACACTCTGTTGTAAAGTTTATTCTTGTTTTCAATATATATATATAAAATCTTTTGTAAAGTTTATACATATTTTGAAAATAAATACCATCCTTTGTAAAGTTTAACTTTATTTTGAGATACATACCATCTTTTGTAAAGTTTTAAATTGTTTTCAAGATAAATACCACCTTTT
The DNA here is from genome assembly GCA_963921405.1 of Cepaea hortensis. Lineage (NCBI taxonomy): Eukaryota > Metazoa > Mollusca > Gastropoda > Stylommatophora > Helicidae > Cepaea > Cepaea hortensis. The sequence continues at coordinate 412,101,985 of OY992876.1, forward strand.
TTAAAGTGTATACTTGTTTGCAAGATAAATACCATCTTTTGTAATGTTTATATGCTTCAGTCTGGGAGAATTAACATAAGGACATATGATTCTTGCCAGGAGATAAAAGAATATCATCATACACATGTTCTCATCTGTGTTCAAATACAACACACACAGAAAGAAGGTCACCACATCTCAGTACACATATTTGAAAATCTTATTGTTTCGCAGCTCTGCATCAATGTCTTCTTATGGGACTACTGTTAGGGAGCTATTGTGATGGATTTAAGACTTATTGTCAGAGAGCAGACGTATAGTTTTTGGAGGTTTAATTTTCAGTGTAATTGTGTTTGTGTAGTGGCCAGATTTTGTAGGTTCAGTTGTTAGTTTAATTGTGTTGGTGTTATTGTTTGTCAAGTGTTCGGAGGTTTAATTTTTAGTTTAATTGTGTTTGCATTATTGTTTATCCAGTTTTTGGAGGTTTAATTTTTAGTGTAATTGTATTTGTGTAATGGATTTGTCCACGTTTTGTAGGTTCAGTTTTTAGTTTAATTGTGTTTGTTTTATTGTGTATCCAGTTTTTGGAGGTTTAATTGTTAGTGTAATTATGTTTTTGTAATGATTTGTCCAGTGTTTTGGAGCTGTATGTATTGTCTGTAATGGGAGCTATGTTTGACCTTGCAGCTGAGGCAATGAAAGCTCTTCAACAGAAAGGAATTGTGCACAGAGACTTGAAGCCGCAGAACATTCTTCTGTGTTATGAAGGTAGCAAGTACCCTCATCCCTCAGAGATGCTGCTCAAAATTGGTGAGTTGGTCACCTAATCTGTCTTTTTTGATTTATAAAAAAGCTGTCTCACTGAATTTCAGACAAGCCTATGAAAGATCACTAGTTAAATTCATATAAGAGACAACATTGCAGATATAGACAAATTTCAAGCGAACAAAGAAGAAGAAAAAAAAGAAGATCAGTCTCTCCCTGATGTCAAAGTGTGTGAATGTTAGCATGTTTATTGTCCATGTTGCAAGCTTACCAGCTACACATCAGAACCACCCTCATCTGCAGTCATCTCAGCCTGTTTGATGTAATCTTCCCTTGTACTCTTGTATGTAAAGTGGTCATGTGTAGTTTCATTTTTTAAAAAAGAACCCATGCAGTAGGGGAGAATAATGAGTTTTTATTGGCACCCCTTAGGGGCCATTGTCTGTCTTAAATTTTAATAAGTATCATGCATGAATCCAGCTATGGACAGTTTATACATAGTAAGAAACCTAAAGACGTTATTGTACCACCTGATCTTGGGGTAGTGGTGTAGATGTCTAGTATTATCAGATAAGGGCAGAAAAATATTGGAGGTCATGTGTACAAACTTAAATCCAATCAATCATGAACAAGTTTATAAAAGGCATGGGATGAGTTACTTGAGGATCATTGAGAGGTGAAAGCCGTCTGACTCGGGCTCCAAAGGTTGTGTGTTCGATTCCGGGCCGCATTCTTTGATTCACGAGTGCATTTTTTTCGGAGACTCTTGGCGGTAGTTGCTGGAGCTACAGAGTTTGTGCTTTGTGTGAAGCTTTCGGCAGTTCGCTGCGGAAAGAGACTGAGCCATATGGGATAAAAACCTGGTGCAATGAAGTCGACCCTGTAGACTTTTAAGCGACTTTTTTGTTTGGGGGAAGGCGAAAGACAGCAGCAGCAGAAGAAGACGGTTGTAGAATGTGGTATGTGGAAGTGTGCTTTTTGAATGAATGCTTGTGGAGCTTTCTGTGTCCTTGTTTGTGACTGTGATACATGTTACAAAGTTCATAATAGCTTTCAGTATAATAATTGTAATAAATGTTTGAGGGAAAGAGGTAGGGTGGATCATTGGAGATTTCTGGGCTTCGGGGGCAGAGAGATTTGCAGTGCAGTCCACATGAAGACGGTACTTTGGTCCACGTTGGAGGACAAGTCTCTACACCAAGCAAGGTCTGATAGATACAAGACTTTTTCAGGGCTTGAATACCTGAACGTCTAAACATCAGACTCAAGAGTTAAAAGTCAAGTCTCCCAGAGCTTTCAGAACCAATCAACCAACCAGCCAACCAATCAACCAACCAACTAGCCAACCAAGCAACGAACCAATCAACCAACCAACCAGTCAAATAACTGTGATTAAAAATGGTTAATTTTCTGTTTCAGCTGACTTTGGCTTTGCCAGATTTATCATTGGTGCAGAAATGGCCACGACTCTGTGTGGATCACCAATGTACATGGTGAGTTGCTGTGTAGAAGTATGCAAAGAGAATATGTCGTTATAATATACTAGTGATATGCTGTTAGGCTCATATATTAGATGACCAAACAGTACATACGGGATACTAAGGTTAGCATTATGTTGCCAACCTTCTTCTCCTGCTCTTCTTCAGGTACCTGGTCAGGAGCAAACATGGGCAATCATGACTCTCCAGTCCTCTCTGTCATGATACCAGATGATGTTGGGGTTGCTTATATTATAATGTGTTGCCCTACTGTTTAAGCTTTCTGTGTACATAATCCTTTTTAAAACAGAGAACTCTGGTAACCATTCTGTAGTTGTTGTTGTTTTCTTTTTGTTTTTTGCGCTTGCTCACTTTGAACTCAAGGGTAGTACATACGGATAGTATGGATAGTACATTCACACTACTTCTATTAGCACTGGACTGAATTTTGCTTTCCCTATTAACAGTGTCCCTAACCATCAGGTGAACCCACTTCCACTTCAGAGGTACTTGTAATTTATGTCCCCAAGTCTAGGACGAGAAGTCAACATTTCAGTCCAACTGTCAGTTATAGAGGTTGAGCCCCTTATCTTGGCATTAGCACACAGGATGTTTAAGAACGCACATTCTTATCTATTCTGCCATGCTGACTTCCACCATTGTGTATGAAACCCCAGCAATGTAGATAAATATGGGCGATAAGAGAATGATATTAGAATAGGAATGCAGAAGACAAGAGATGCTTTCATAGCACTAGGAAATTTTTGGAGGTCAAAGGGCATTCATCATAGCACCAAACAGAATATTTAACTCCAGTGTTAAATCGGTACCACATCATGGATCATAAACCAGGACAACGACTAAAAGAATTACTAATGAACTAAAAACAGTTGCTAATTGCTCCTTGCGCAAGATGGTGGGAATAAACTGGTGTGACAGAATCACCAATGTAGAGCTCATTGTGAGAACTAAACATATTCCAGTTAATCAAAAGCTGCAAAAAAGATTCTGGTGCTGGATTGGACATGCATCGAGAAAACATTAGTTAGTTAGTTGACAGATCTTCCTCATTGCACATCGAAACATTCAGTCCATAAGTTCTTGGATCCCCTCCTCAGTAAATCCTGCAGCGTGTAGTGGCTAACGACACCAGTTTGTGTTGGTTTAGTAATCTTCTTTGTCTTCCTGCATAGTGTTCTTGTTTGGACACATCCCTTTTAACTTGCTGTTTTCGCAGTCTGACCATGGTTGTAGATTCACAGTCATCACGTGGTTCTCACAAAAGTCTTACTTCTCGTAGAGCAATAAGTATATCAGCCTGGTCCATGGCTCGTTCATCCTCCACATTAGTCTTACCTGCAAGCCTGTCAGCCCGCTCATTTCCTTGTAATTTGTTTAGATTTTGTAATTGGGAAAACACAAAATTAGGCAATATAACTAAAACGATACTAGGCAACTAGGCAATACCTTGTTTGGAACCCACAAGACGACGAAATAGCGAGAGAGACCTAAAAATATATGGAGAAGAGAATTAAAAGACAGATGTACTATATGGGGAGGATGGAGAGGGAGCTGCAGGAGATGCGAAATAATGACTTGGTTGAGAGCCCTCTCCCCAGTGGAGGATATGCAGGACAAAAGAAGACGAAGAAAAAGAAGTGTTGACCTTGAAATTGAGTTGAGTGGAGCTGAGAACTGACATGGAATAGAGAGAAAAAGCAGCGGCTGCAGCAGGATATAACAATATGAAATGGAAACAAATAGGTATTTTAAATTCCTGTGAGAAAAAACGAACTAAACATTAACAAACGTTGCACATACCTTACAAGGAGATCCACGTGTCGCGAAATACAGGTGAAAAATCCGAAATCAGAAGCACTCAATAAATATAAAAATGAATAATAAAATAAGATAAAATACACACGAACGCATACAATATGACACACAGACGTTTCGATTCTAAGAATCTTTGTGAATGACAACACAGATAGCTGACGACAAAAACACAAACACACGACCTATCACTTATAGTGCACAACCTGATAATTCCATGTGGGGCAGAAAATGTGACTTGGCCAGCTGCGAAAACGCGTGGCGCAGAATTGAAAATGGGTTGCCAAAAAGGATTTGAGTAGCCAAAAATATGTGAACAGTCTGCTATGGAAACATAGAAATGTGGGGACAATTAAGTCTAGATATCGCGGGGGGGGGGGGGGGAACAGCACGGTAATAGGTAGTGTAAACAATTGGGGAAGATGCCACAGTTATACTGTAGCGTCCACGACAGTATTAATTCCTGCCGGGTGGATGCATCCCAGATTGTTGATTAGCTGGCATTCAATTCTAAGTCTGACACAGCTATTTGAGAAGCAGGGTTTTAATGCGGTGACACATGCATCGTCGGCTCCATTGTGGTTGGAGGAATTGAAATGGTTGGGGACAGGTTTGTCAGCGCCCTGATTGATGTCTCTGAGGTGTTCTCTAAAACGATCCGCAAGACGTCTGCCCGTTTGGCCAATGTATTTCATGTCACATCGTTTGCAGATGATAACATAAATCAGATTGCGGGATGTGCAGGTGAAAGAATCTTTCAAGGTGAAGGTGCCTCGGGGAAATGCAATTTCTGGTGTCTGAACAACGTATGGGCATGTCAGACAGTTCCTACGATGGCATTCGAACGTGCCCACGGATGAAGTAACCGTGGGGAGGCGACTGTGCACAAGGTGGTCTCTGAGGCTCTGGTTACGGCGGAAAATTACCCTGGGGCCATTTGAGAATACCTCACGAGTGGTAGGATCCGATTCCAAGATGGACCAGTGTCTCAGGAAAATGTGCTTGATGGCATAGGCATATGGATGGAAGGTGAGGATAAGCTTGGGTTCATTGTTCTGAGGTCGCGTATGCTTGGCGAGGGACATTTCCCGCGAGACCTGGGTTATGCGACAGAGAGCTGTTGACAAGACGTCCTCTGGGTAGGACCGTCTGCGGAAAAAGTCCAGCATTTCGTGGGCTCTCTCGAGGAAGTCATTATCATCCTGACAGATGCGACGAAGGCGGAGTAGCTGGGAATATGGGATGGAATCTTTGCAGCTTTTGGGGTGGGATGAGCTGTACAGGAGGAAACCGTGAGCATCAGTAGGTTTATAGTACACGGAGGTCGTGAGGCCTGTAGAGTTTAACTTGATGGTGGTGTCAAGAAAATTGACAGAGGTGGTGGAAATTTCTGAGGTGAATTGGATCGATGGATGGAAGTTCTTGACATAATTAATGAACCGGTTCAGTTCCGCCTCCGACATGTCAGTGAGACCTATGCCGTCATCGATGTAGCGTCGGTAAAAAGAAGGGAGAAGACCATCATAGCTGAGTTCAATCTGGTGTTCCAGATGTCCCATAAATACACATGCGTAGCTGGGTCCCATTTTAGTGCCCATGGCGACACCGCTGATTTGTTCAAAGTAGTGGCCATTGAACTCAAAGGAATTGTTGGTGAGGACCAATTCAGCGAGTCTCACAAGTGTGCGTGTAGGGATGGCTTGATCTGTGCGTTGATCCAGAAAGAACTGTAGCGCCCTGAGGCCATCAGCGTGAGGAATGGAGGTATAGAGGGAACATACATCTATTAGGAATAGTCTGTATGTGTTCCCAGGAGTCAGTTGGAGAGAGTTGAATGAAAGTAACGCATGCGTTGTATCCTTGATGTATGACGGGAGATTCGCAACTAGAGGTTGGAAAATCCTGTCAAGAAACGCTGAGATCAGTTCAGTCGGGCACGAGCAGGCAGAAACTATCGGACGTCCAGGATTTTTAAGTTTATGTATTTTGGGCAGCATGTAGAGGGTGGGTTTGCCCAAGTCAGAGTCATGGATGTGAAGTGAAGTGGCACTGGGTGGTAAGGCATCCTCACGTATGAGCTGTTTGATGGTGTTTTGAATCTTCCGGTTGTAGGAGAGAGTGGGGTCTTCGGTGCAGGGTGAATAATTGTCAGGTTTATTAAGTTGAGACATGACTTCCTCGACATATAGATCTTTTTGCCAAACAACTACCGCACCCCCTTTATCCGCCGGTTTGATGACTATGTCCTGTCTGCGCTGTAGTTGAGACAGGGCACGCCATTCGGAAGGGGATAGGTTGGAGCGTTTCAAGCGAGGGAAAGAAAGTTGCTTGATCTCATGGAGTGTGTTGGCTATGTAGAGGTCAAGCGCGTTGGAAACTCCGGGGGGTGGGGTCCATGTGGAACGGGATTTGGTTGAAGATGGAAAAATGTCTGGAAGCTGTGGGGTGGGACTGAGGACAGGCTTGTCTCTGTGGTGGTACTTGAGGCGGAGTCGTCTGTGGAAGTTGGAGACGTCTTCTAAAATGGCGCGACTGTCCATGCGGGGGCGTAGAGGGACAAAACTGAGACCTTTCCCTAACACAGCATGTTCTTCAGGAGACAGTGGTAGGTCAGGCGGTATGCATACCACTTTGGTGTGGTTGATGAGTGTCGAAGTGGGGGGAGGGACATGGGGACGTAGATGGCTAATTTTGTCTTTCTTGCGTGAGGATAGCCATTTGTATAGCTCTCTATTATAATGTTGAATGATGGAGGTGATCAAATGGAAAGCAAGCTGGTTGTTGAACGTCAGTAGATGCAGAGTCTGGTACAGGTTGTGCTTGGTGTCCTTGAGTTCGGAGATATGTCGTTGATGCACAGTCACTGCCAGCTTCATGTACTTGACAGACTGCTCCTGTGCCAGGCGATTGAAGAGTCGTGTCTCAGCAGGAACCAGTTTGCCCAACGAGAGATGAATGTTGCTCCGGAAGCCTTTGGGTGTAATTTTAAGCCGGAGACAGTTGTTCAGGAAATTCAAATGGCAGGAGAAGCGAGTGATGTTAAACATAGTGCGCGCGAGGCTGATAGCTGCACGGGACATGTCCTGGGGTATGAGGGCAAATATGTCGGAGACGGTGTGGTGGAGAGATGACATAGTCCGTCTGTCAGCAGGCATGATCGGCTACAGGTCGGTAAACATGAAATAATGGATATATAAACTAAAAAACTGACAACAGGAACACGGACGATGAGAAGGGGTAGCAGCCAGGAAATTAAATGATATGGAATAGAGAGAAAAAGCAGCGGCTGCAGCAGGATATAACAATATGAAATGGAAACAAATAGGTATTTTAAATTCCTGCGAGAAAAAACGAACTAAACATTAACAAACGTTGCACATACCTTACAAGGAGATCCACGTGTCGCGAAATACAGGTGAAAAATCCGAAATCAGAAGCACTCAATAAATATAAAAATGAATAATAAAATAAGATAAAATACACACGAACGCATACAATACGACACACAGACGTTTCTAAGAATCTTTGTCAGTGACAACACAGATAGCTGACGACAAAAACACAAACACATGACCTATCACTTATAGTGCACAACCTGATAATTCCATGTGGGGCAGAAAATGTGACTTGGCCAGCTGCGAAAACGCGTGGCGCAGAATTGAAAATGGGTTGCCAAAAAGGATTTGAGTAGCCAAAAATATGTGAACAGTCTGCTATGGAAACATAGAAATGTGGGGACAATTAAGTCTAGATATCGCGGGGGGGGGGGGGGGGGGAACAGCACGGTAATAGGTAGTGTAAACAATTGGGGAAGATGCCACAGTTATACTGTAGCGTCCACGACAGTATTAATTCCTGCCGGGTGGATGCATCCCAGATTGTTGATTAGCTGGCATTCAATTCTAAGTCTGACACAGCTATTTGAGAAGCAGGGTTTTAACTGAGAACTGACATCACTGCACTCAGGACATTCCCATACGTGCTCTGTCCCCTCGTTCAATAACCTTGAAGCTGTACATGAAGAAAGGCAACCAGCATAATACTGACTATATCACCCTTTGTGTGCTCTTCTTTTGCTAAAAATATAGAGTTTTCATTGTATCTCAATATGCCTTAGGATTACGTTTCTTTACATTCTGATCACTGTATTTTGGGACATTTCTGGTTGATGCTTGTTGAAATATTCTAAGCAAGATAGATGTAAATTGAAAAGGTTCTGTTGCAGATGCTGGCCATAGGAGCATGAAGCTTGGATCCCCTCCTCAGTAAATCCCCAAATATGGACTTTGCTTGAGTTCAAAGCAAGAGAAAAATAAAAATAAAAGTAATTGATTCTTGGTATAATTTGGAGTTACAGGACTTATTGTCTGTCAGTTGTTGTTATCCTTGGTTTGAATAACAACCATTCCATGTATAATATGTAGTAGGTTAAGTAACAGATTGGTAGGCTGGTGTTATACTTATGAGATCTCCACCAATGACTCTTCTAATCCTCATGGGGTGCACACAACAAATTGGCTTTCTGTTCTCACCCAGTGACTCTTTAATCCTTATGGGGTGCACACAACAAATTAACTTTATTTTCCCAGGCTCCAGAGGTCATTATGTCGGTAAAGTACAGTGCCAAGGCAGATTTGTGGAGTATAGGCACCATCTTGTACCAGTGTTTGACTGGCAGAGCTCCCTTCCAGGCACAGAATCCCCAGGAGTTGAAGAAGAAGTATGAGAAAAGTCCCGGACTGAAGCCAAAGTAAGTAATGTGTCATCAAATGTAGGTTTTTCAAATATACTGGCTGGATGCTTTGAAAGGCTGAATTAGGTGCTTCTAAATAAATACAGGTCTTTCCAACCAAACACACCTGGCCGTCTTGATAGACTATAGTTTGTAAAATGGAGTTATACCTCTCCACAGCACAAAGCCTGGGCTGAATTTAGAGAACATGTGTTGCCCATGCAGCATGATCTCTCTCTAGGCCTGCCTAGTTTACTCCAGAGGAAGGGTATCACCAATACTTCTGGAACAAGACAAGCTGCCGAGTTCAGTCCAACTGTCCGGTGTAGGGGTTGAACCCCTTACCTCGGCATCAGCACACTGGATGTTTAAGAACATGCATTCTTACCCATTCGGCCATGCTGACCTACTAATGTGAGATATAACATTGACCACATGCTCTAGCATTGGGTTACTGGAAGTATGGACTTGTCATTATATATCTCAAGATGTCTTCATGGCACTTACATGGGTTTTACTTACTACTTCTTTTCATGGCTGGTGTTACTTCTTTTCATGGCTGGTGTGGCAGTTTGTATGCTTGTTAGCTTGCTTTGGTCAGTAGAGGATCACTTTCATTTATACACAGGCACCTTCACAAGGACTTCAACCTCCACCAATAGTTCACACAATGAGAGCTCAAACTTCACTGCGCCAGGGAGGACCCAACTGTATGTGTACTATGATCACACAGGCACCTCCACGAGGCATTCAGCCTCCCTAAGCTCACACAATGAGAGTTCAAACTTCACAGCACCAAGGAGGAACCAACTGTGTGTGTACCTTGATCATACAGGCTATAAATATTCTTTTATGGGTAGGTTTCCTAATTTCAAATTGAGCCTGGGCATTGGCTTTTCGCCCAACTCATTTTGATTTTCAACTGCTGAGAAATTTTTAGAATGTGTGATGTGCACATGAGTCCTCCTATTTTATCTGGGAAGTCTAGATGTCTGATCCACTACCCCAGGATTAGGGGATGAGAACATACCATCCTTTCTTCTTTTGTAAAAATCCATAATGTTCATAACATGAATCGTGACCTTTCTGCTCAGGTTAGGCTGTTCCACCTCATGGAATCCTTGTTAAAATCTAACCCAAAAAACTGTTTTTATGGTATTCATGCATTAGCTGGTGTTGGCATTAAAGAAAGGCTGTGAATTGGCACATGTAAATATCTTAAAAGAGTAAAGTAAAAAACAAAAGCTGGATAACTTAATCACAAATAACAGAGACAGACAACATGTTTTGGCCGCCTGATGAGAAGAGAAGAACTAAAACATACTGTAATGGGAAAGATTGGACAAAGAGATAAAAGAAGACAGCGAGAGAAGTTCCATAAACTGTAATCGGGGCAAGAATATCATTAGCACATGAATTGATACATTCATTGGAGATCAGTGTGAGATGTGGGGAATCATGATTGCCCAGATCAGTTGGGTATACACTAGATATATGATAGTTCAGCCTTGACAAGCTCTCTGTAATTATGAGGGATTAGAACCAGGGTCTCTTGATTGATAGATCAGCATCTAAACAACTTGACCATTCTTTCCTCTGTAGCTTTGTTATACTTTGCATATCAGTGTTGTGTATTTTATGTATGTTTTTTTAAAAATGTAAATGAATAAAAACAATATGAAATACCTCAGCACTCCAAGATAGAAGAGGAAAGATTAAACAAGACTAAGATGGATACCAAGAATGTCCTGGCAAGTAAAGGCCATTGACATTTTTCTTTTGGGCATTCACTCGCTTTGAACTCAAGCGTAGTCCATGTACTTGCCACTACTTCTAGTGCATTGGAATGATTTTTGTGTGTGGATTAGCTTTCCCTATTACCAGTGTCCCTTGCCATCCAGCGACTTTTGAGGTACTTGTAATTTACATTCCCAAAGTCAAGGATGAGAAGTCAACATTAAGTCCAACTGACCGATGCTGGGGTAGAGCCCACTAACTCGGCATCAGCACTCTGGAAGTTTAAGAGCGTGTGCTAACCTCTGGCATGATATTCAACACATCACCATCGAGTGCCGGTTGGTCTATGAAAATAGAGGGCTAGCACTTTATGCCAAGAACTTCTCAAGGCATGTAAAGAGATTTACTTCAGAGTATCTCAGCACCTCACTGTAAAAGAGGAACGAAAACTTCTCAAGGCACATAAAGAGATTTACTTCAGAGTATCTCAGCACCTCAGTGTAGAAGAGGAAAGAGTAATTAAGACTTTAAAATACTTCTACATGACATGGTAGAAGAGGAAAGAGCAAACAGGACCTGAGAACACCTCTGCATCTCAGGGTAGGCGAGGGAAGAGTAAACAAAACTTTTAGGCATCTGCATCAAATGTTAGAAGAGGAAAGACTGAGTGAATGACTGATGAATGATATTTCATCTGCAGCATCCCAGCAAGTACCTCACCTGAGCTGCGAGACTTGTTGATGCGAATGTTGAAACGAGATGCAGAGGAGAGAATTTCTTTTGGTAAGTTTCCTTCCTTACTTCCTTCTTTCCTGCCTGCCTGCCTGCCTGCCTGTCTTTCTTTCTTTCTTTCTTTCTTTCTTTCTTTCTTTCTTTCTTTCTTTCTTTCTTTCTTTCTTTCTTTCTTTCTTTCTTTCTTTCTTTCTTTCTTTCTTTCTTTCTTTCTTTCTTTCTTCTTTCTGCGGTTAGGCAAATAATCAGAAAACACAAAGCTATACAATTATTATCACAAAACCTACAGTACATTGTGGCAGCAAACAAGAAGAAACAAACCACATAAAAAGAAAAATGGAAATCGCATATGGAAAATATAGTCAGTCACTTGCATATCCTTTAGCAGTCAATTCCATAATTTTTTTGGCTGTGATTCCTGGGCAAGTTTACGTTCAGTAGTTTGCAATTGCTTTCAAAACGACCGGCGCTCATATCACTTTATGGAAACCAACGCAACAGTGGTTTTTCCAAATCTTCTGCAGCTGTGTTTCAAATGCGCTAGGCGGGATAATGAAATTGCATTCATAACCCCTTCGCTAAGAGCCAGAAATTATAGTAAGTTATAATATATCGCCTGGAAAGGTAACCCAGGCAACAAATGCCTGAAGAAGTCGGATGTGTCTGCCAAAAAGTTCAAATATCAAAGTTCTACTGTAAACAGGCACAACACAATTACGTCTAAAACAATATTCCGGACGAACGCAGAAGAAGAAAAAGATAATATATTGGAACCAAGTGCAATAACAGTAAGTAAAGAGAATGAAATGAAATAAAAATTAGCAAGCATAATTAAATGGAATATATGGTACTTAACTCATAGGCTCCAATTATAAAACAGGGCTTAAACTCGATTGGCAGCAGCATCCTGGTTTTTGTAATTATAATTTTGTAACGTTGACCTACACTTTGTGTTTTTCAATTGTTTACATTTCCACAGCTTTACCACAGTTAAACTGGTTGCATTTATGTTTGTGTGGTTAGTAAATATAGCGCTGGCTGAGTGGCTGGCATGCCGGGGTCTCGTTAAGAGATCCTGGTTCGAATCCTAGGTAATGTGGATATTTTTCTGTCAGAGGCAAAAAGAAAACCATAAACTGCACAGTTCGTGGCAACTGCACTGGCCAGGCAGCTTTACCTTAATTCCTCACCTTCCTCACACCGCAAGGTATTTTAGGCAGTAGATGACAGTTACAGTAAATATGATTTCTGGAAGAATGTACAGGCCTTGTAATGGGTCTAGTATCGCATGGTTGTAGCGTATTGGTCTGTTACAAATGGTTACATTTCCACAGGTTTTACCATAGTTACCGGCTCCGTGGCAAAGGGGTTATGTGCGTAGTTCGTAATCCCGCATACCGCATTTGAAACACAGCTGTGGGCAATTTGGCAGTAGACCGCCTGCGTTGGTTTTTTTATGAAATGGTATGGGTGCCAGTTCAGTAAGCAATGGCAAACTTCTGAACGTAAACTTGCCCAGAAATCACAAACAGCAAAAAATGTTGGGAGTGACTGCTACGTCCTGTAAAGGATATGCAACTAACTAATTTTACCATGGTTAAACCCATATCATGTATGTTTCTGTGGCTAGTAAATATAAACGGGTGCATTAGCGACGTTTATAGTGAACTGTGCTGATGATGTCATGAGCAAAGTTGGGCGCAAGAACTATGCCTGGGCTCATCGCCTACGAAAGTGAGTGAAAGATTGGCCACTATTCTATCCCTCTGTGCGTTCAGGTTTACAGAATGTGATGGCATTATAACATTGCAGGAAACTGCTTTGGGACAAATGGTTTAAATTATAAGTTAATACAGCTGGTAGCAGGTGCTTGCCTGCTGTTGTTGTGTGGGCAGTTGCTGTGAGTCTCTCATAGTCCTGTAGTGTGTGTGCACGTACACACACGCAAGCACACACACCTGCCTTTGTGCGCATGCGTGTGAGAGAGAGAGAGAGAGAGGGGAGGGGGAGAAAGAGAGAAAACAAACGAATAAACTTTATTATCTAAGGGTCACAAATTGGGCACACAGGCCCGTCTTACAATTGGTTAGTGATTTTGTTCATCAATTGTACATGTTACATTCACATAGGAAAAAAAAACATTGTCAAATGAATGTTGTGGATATAATGCATATTACCATGTTATGAGAGAGGCAGGCAGGCAGACACACATACACCCGCACATTCATAAACACATACATACTTACATCATTTCCCAAGCGCTCGCAGTTATGTACCCACTCAGTAACACACAAATACGCACTTCCTCGCATACACATACTTGAGAGAGAGAGAGAGAGAGAGAGAGAGAGAGGCTGACAGACTACTGTTCATTGATCTCTTGATGTTGTCTTGCCATTTCTCTACATATTTCTGTCTACCCGTTGCTTGCCTGCCTACAATTCTTTCCACAAGTATGGTATTTACAAGAGTGCTATGTCTTTAATCCAAATATCTTTTCTATAAAAATAAGCTTACATCTCTTTGTTGTATTTCTGTCATCAACTCACTGGAAATACAAAATGATTAAAAAAAATTGTTAATGTTTAAAACTTTATTTCCTTATGAACTTCTGTCTCCATTAAAGAACATATTCTTTTATATTTAACAGAAGAGTTCTTCAGTCATCCATTCTTGCAGTTGCCCAGTCCCATGAAAGGTAAGCACTGCATCATTCGACGTGAATGGACCTTCATTTGTTTGGTCTAAGCAGCATATCCTTTGGATCGGATCTAATTGCATGAATAGGGAGTCATAAGGGATGAAAGGATTGATTGATTGAACTCAGAGACAACGTTCATAACACTTCAGATTGTTAATCTGATGTCCTCATTGTACCCTTAGTAAACCCTGTACCACTTGAAGTTACTGAAAGATCACTCAGAATTTACCACATTCCACTTCTGTGGCACAAGTAGCTGAGATTCTGCGAGTAGAATACTTGATTTAGTAAAATACATGGCTCCTACTTTCGATAAAGTAAGACATGTCAACATGATGAAGATGCTTGCAGATATGTAAATTGATGGGAAAAACCTTAGACTTGCAAAAAACATATATTGGAAACAACAAGCTGCCATAAAGATTGATAATGAAGTAGGTCAGTATCAGCCTATTAAGAGAGGTTGTGAGACAGGGATGTATAATGTCTCCATATCTTTTTTCCTTGTATGATGAAAATATTTTCAGAAATGTAGAAGATATGAAAGGAATAATCATTGGAGGAAGAAACATCAATAACATTAGATATGCAGATCATACAGCATTGATTGTAGACAATGAGCAAGATCTGCAACATTTAGAGGATGTGGTTGTTGCACCCAGTGAACAACTAGGGTTAGAATTCAATTGTAAGAAGACGCAGATTATGGTCGTCATAGGAAGAAGGAAATACCACATTGTAATGTACAAGTAAATGGGAATATTCTTAAATAAGTGAATCAGTACATTTATCTCGGAACAGTCATAACATGGGAGATGCCTTGAAGAGATTAGAACAAGAATCACCATGGTGAAGGTAGAAGAGATTAGAACAAGAATCACCATGGTGAAGGTAGCCTTTTGCAAGATGGAAAACTCACTGACCAATAAATAGTTGTAATTTGCAATGAGAAAAAGAGTGTTGAGATTTTACATAGAATCTGTACTTTTGTATGGATGTGAAGCATGGACAATGGCTGTGGAAATGTGGTTTCTGAGGAAAATGCAAAGAATTCTTTGGACAGACAGAAAAACTAATGACCAAGTCCTACAAGAAACAAATGCAAATCGTAAATTGATTAGAGGAATTAGATATAGGCAGTCAACATATTTTGGTCACGTTATGAGAAGCAATAAATTAGAGAACTTGGTGACAACTGGCAAGATCGAGGAGAAGAGAACAAGGGGAAGGCAGAGAAGTAAATACCTGGATGGCTTGGCCTTGTGGTATGGTTGAGGAAGGAACACAGAGCTAATTCACGACTCTGGTGGTCGTTTGCGATGGCGAAACATGACCACCCATGCTTATTGACATGATACATGATGATGATGAGATGTACTATTCTTAGGTTTTCTCAGGTATACCCTATCCAGCTCCAGTGCCTTTGCCTCACCTCTTGGTTAGCTAGTATTTGTCTAGATCTCTCCATGAGCTCCACATTGGTGTTCTATGTTATTCCTTCTGTTCTCTGCCATCACCATTTAATGAATGTTTGTAGTTTATTATTAGTCATTTTAGTCATTCTCCAAATGTCTGATCCATACACATTACATGCTGACGAGGGTGAGGATGGGCAGACTTCGTGCGGAGTGGCTTGCTTCGCTTCGGAGGTCACGGGTGACAAGCATCACCTGGATCTTTTCTCCGGGGCATGCCGGTGTGCTGGGAAATGAACAGGCGGACAGATTGGCTGGCTCTGCAGAACTTGGTGGAGTATTGATACATGACAAGGCAGACGTGGTTGCGGCCTTGTGGGAGCACGTGCACACCTCGGAGGAGCAAATGGATTACCATGGTCTGGCAAGAATGAGACAACAAGGAGTGACGAAGGGATCTCGCCGATGCTCAACGCTCAGAGGAAAGGCGAGACGGACTTATAATCAGATTGCTACTGGTACTATTAGTGTTGGAACTCTTCGCTGGCTGCTGAGGATGGGGACGGAGCACTTATGGGAATGCCCCGAATGCTGTGATGTCGATTCCTAAATCAATCAATCAATCAATCAACAAGTACTGTTATACTGATTTTCTAGGGTGTAAAAATGAACTTATTTTTACAATTAATGTTAGTTGTGTATTGTTGGAAGCAGATTTAATAATATTTTGGTGTCAAATAAGATTACACTCCGTTATTGACATTTGTATTGCTCTGTTACTGACAGGTAGTACTTCGGGTGCTATCTGTTCATCCCTCCCTGTCAATGTTCTCACTCTCTGAGTTACAATTAGTACTTCCGGTGCTATCTGCGAACGTAAGTCAGTAAGTCACAATATGAAATAAGACAGATGAGAAATGGTTGTTAGTAGTTTTTAAAGGTGTCATTATTTGGCACATGCATCTAGCTTGTTGCAGACAATGATTGCACATTCACATACAAAGTTTCACATGCACATGCTGACCATACCTCAAGATTGAACCAATGAAGAACATCATATTGCTGTGAGGTTTTTTGGGGGCCAAGGGTATTTATAAGGAAATGATGTCCTGTCTGTGGCAGCTAGATTTGTTGTACAAAGCAGTACACAACCTTAACAGCAGATGACATGCTGATGATTAAGAAGTTGAGCGTGAGGTGCAGACTTGGCTAAAGTGGCAACCGAAAGAGTTCTGTAATGTTGGTATTAGGAGAACCGATAAAATGATTGCATAAATACATCAGTGCTCTAGGAGATTATGTTGAATGAAGGAACGAACAGACTTTATTTTCAGAGGGTTAAGAATTGGGCACGCAGGCCCATCTAACATTTTGCCCTTCTTATCTCTCTGCTCTCGTACATTATTTCTTTCGTACATCACCCGTGATGCTAATTTTAGACAGGAATGACAACAACAGAACAATGTGCATTAAAATGCAGCGGAAATGTGCAATAATCAATAATACATGACTCACTAAACCTAATTTATGACATGGCAATTATAATTACCTGTATGATTGATGCAGGCATTGATATTACACCTCGGGAGCAAGTCGCCGCTGATCGTGTTGCATGAAGGGCAAAGATCAGAAATGGAATAAAGACAAAGGAGAAAATTATTTCAAATAGGTCACACATTGAGTGTGTGAGACGTAAGATGGTGCGTGATGGTGGAAATGACCATGTGTTCACATGCAGCCATTGTGGACAAACATTTACAGCATGAATCAGTCTGATTAGTCACATTTGCTACCGCCATGGGTTTTAGCTTTTATGTTTAGCTTTTGTGTGTGTGTGTGTGTGTGCCGTTTTGAAGCATAATATAACAAACTATCGTCTGTCAAGACGGCAAGGTGCCAGAGAATTTTAATTACTTAAGGTAGGTGTAACACACCACAATTAGGGGAGTGTTTATTATACTAGTTGTCATTTGAAATAATTATTATTATTTTATGAGAAACAATGAGAGATGTAAGTGCAATAATAAATGGTTTTCAAGTTTGATCTCATATAATTGTTTTCACTTACTAGTTTGTGACTGACTTACTGATAGCAATCTCCGCTTGTCTGCTTTGACAGCCAGTCACCACTTGAAAACATATGAACAATTTAACAGTACATCTTAGACTGAAAGATTCAGACTTTATGTAGTTTGCTATTAAATCACTTCTAACCAATACATTTTCTGCATCAGTCATGTCACCACCAGTCGCAGTGCCAAAGCGACGAACAAGTTCCACATCAGAGAGAGGCTCACCAGGAAAATCTCCTGGGAAGTCATCACCATCTCGCACCAAAAAGGCACCATCTCCTGCACATTCTCCCAAAGTGAGTTAAACATTGAATTTAAACAGTATCATTCCTCATAGCTGATCACCACCATCATTAGGTTTGTCGTCATTGTTCTTATAATCACTATCGTCATCATAATTGTCATTAAAATTATCTTCATTTCTTTTTCATAACCATCGGCATAATCATTACATTTGAACCTAACATATGCCCACTGAACCTACGAGTCTACTAACATATTATCACTGAACCTATGAGCCAAACAACATATCCTCACCGAACCTATGAGCCAAACAGCATATCCTTACTGAACTATGAGCCTAACAATATATCCTCACTTAACCTATGAGCTAACAATATATCCTCTTTGAATCTATGAGCCTAACACATCCTCTCTGATTATGTCCGCTTGGCCGAATGGATAAGAATGAGTGTTCATAAACATCCAGTGTGCTGGTGCCGAGGTAAGGGGTTCAACCCCTAGGCCGGACAGTTGGACTAAAGTGTTGACCTGTCGTCCTTGACATGGGGACATAAATTACCAGTACCTCTGAAGTTGGAGTGGGTTTGACTGGAGGCGAGGGACACTGTTAATAGGGAAAGCTAATCCACATGCAAAATTCTGTCCACCACTACTAGAAAGACACTCAGCAAACATACAAAACTTAAAATCTTCAACTCTTGTGTGATTCCAGTGTTAACGTATGGATGTGAGAGTTGGAAATCAACGGTAGCTTCAGATAAAAAATTAGACAATTTTGAGAACAAATGTCTTAGAAGACACTGTCACTGGACAGATTTCAAAACCAATACACAAATAAGACAAGAGACTAAGCAAGACATATGTATCCAATTTTATAAGAAAACGCCGTTGGAACTACATCGGCCATGTACTCAGAATGGACAAGACAAGACTCCCCAACCAAGCCCTCTTATGGTCACCAGTAGGGAAAAGAAAACGGGGAAGACCAAGAGAGACTCTGAGTTGAACTATCATCAGAGAAGGCTCATTCAACGGCCAAGTGAACATCTAGGATCTACAACAGGTAGCAGCGAACCGACGGACATGGAGAGCTATGACTTCTGCCCTATGCGCCGCCTTAGGCTCAAGAGGAAGGACTAACTAACTAATTAACTACTAGAAATAGTGTATATGGACTATGCATGAGTTCAAAGCGGGCGAGAGCCAAAAAAAAAAACACCCTCACTGAACCTATGAGCCTAACAACACATCCTCACTGAAGGTATGGAACTGATACTGTATCCTCAATTCACTTCAGTAACATTTAGATGGGGGTTACTTATCTATTGACTATAAAAAGTGTCAGTGAGACATAGTGCTTCAGATGTCTGCTTTCATCTCATCTCATCTCATCTCATCATGTTTCTCTTGTACCTTGCGGTGTCGAGGTGAAGTATAAACTTCGTGAGAGTGCCCGATTATGGGCTTCATGTATCAATATTCCCATGGACTCTGTTATTTCCTGCGTCCATTGTTTACATGGTCGGCTTCTTCCTCTGCTTCCCTCTGGTCTGTACATCATTGCTTGTTGTGGTATACTGTTAGTTGGTAACCTACTTGCATGGCCAAACCATTTGACTTGCTGCCTTCTAATAAAATCTAGTGCAGCTATAACCTCCACTTTAGCCCTGATTTCTTCATTTCTGATCTTATCTCTTCTTGATACATTGAGTATTCTTCTCAGGAATCTCATTTCTGTTGTTGTGATTTTTCTTGTCTCTTTTTCTGTCATTGTCCAGGTTTGGCATTGGTAACATAGAGTTGGTAGGAAGATTGTGTTGTAAAGTGCTTTCTTAGTAGTTATTTGATACATGTTAGTTCTTTAGTAGTGGTGCCATTTGTCCAATGAGGTGGTTTGCCTTATTGCATCTATTTTCGATTTCGTCTTCTGATTTGCCATTTGAGGATATTATACTTCCTAGGTACTTGAAACTCTTTACTTGTTTCAAGGGATGTTCGTTTAGGTGAATCGTTGTTGCTTTTTCTTCTTTAGTTAAGTCAATACCTCTGTTTTACTTGTGCTAATTTTCATGTTATGTTCCCTACACATTTCGTTTAGACTATTCATGTGGTCTTGTAATTCAGCTTCTGATTTTGCTATCAGTTCTTGGTTGTCCACAAACAGGAGTTCTCTGATGGTTAGATTTGCAGATGGTTGTTCTTCTGTGTTCTCGTCATGCGGTGTTCTTGCGGTCTGTTTGGCTGGTTTCTTTACATATGTTGTCTATATATGTTATAAACAAGCTTGTCTACTTTGATGCTTACAATTTGAGACAATAATCAGCAGGTTCAGGAAACCAAAGAGGAAGACATGGTGACAACACTGACGGAAGCCACAGGTTTCACCAAGGTGGAGAAAGAAGAGCTGAAAGGGAAGTCTGGCAGATCAACTCCTGATGTGAGTCGGTCGTTTTACCTTTGTGTTAGAGCTTCTAGACTGACGTATTTGAGAGTTTTTGTTGGACATGATCTTTTCTTGGCTTAAATGGGTAGTTAGGTATAAATGATTTGACAAATAACACCCCCCCACACACACACACACACACACACACACACGCACGCATGCACAGGCACACACATGCACGAGCACACCCATGCACGGGCACACATACACACACGACAAATGAACGAACAGACAGACAAACAAATGAATGAATGAACGAACAAAGAAAATTAAAGGCACATAAACAACTCATGCAAGAATTGACAAACACTCACACTTAACCATTTTGCATCTTAACCTTGTCAGATGGACAGATAGATCGAACAAAAAAACACACATACGGACACTTGTGTATTTCTATCTCGTATTGATAGATGCGTGGAGGGAGACACACTCCAATGACTGACTGACAGGCAAACATGCATGTTTGCACATGCACACAATCTCACACATGCATACAAAGTGCAGGGGCTAGGGAGAGGGATGGTGAGATGGGAGTGAGTGAGTTTATTTATGTACAGTTTGGTGTACTCATAGATGGATGATCTAATGAACACACACCACCTGCCGTGCAAACAGACAATCTGTTATTCTTTGTTTGTTGCCCCTTGAGATGACATGCACACTTTATCCTTCAATGTTCTCTCTGACAGGACTATGTGATGGTCCCTGAGACTCTCTGCCTGGAGTCTGGTAAGTGACAATACCATTGTAAACTTATTGTCCCTCTTGTATGTTTCTTATTTATTTATTCATTGTTCTTGTTCTTTGTGAATCATCTAAATGAGTTTGAATAACAAAGACACAAACAATTGATTGCATGATTTATTGCTTGGCATATTTCGCTGCATCTCAGGTACGTACTGCAGAAATCACACAACATAAACTAAAGTAATTAGATAAATCCTTCAAGCTGAAATATACACATATTCACACAATAATTTAAATTGTCTAATAATTTCGATTGTCTACCACGGTAATTTTAAACTGACTATCATGTCTTTCTGTTTGCACAAAACTGGCCTTTGCAGATTAATCATGATGGCTTCTGTGATCTTTAACAAGCGACTATTTTGAAAAGAGTTACATTTTAATTCTTCTTTTAAGTCCAATGCATTGGCTGAGCCCTGAAAAGGGCTTGCATTTTTGCAAGGTTCATTTAGGATCTTTCCCCATAACCTGGTACCATCTTCATGGGAGTGTTGCAAAGCTCTCCGTCCCCTGTCTGAGTCCAGAAACCAATGTAATCTTATGTGCATGAAGACTGTAACAGCTAAATAAAAGTACAAATCCCAATTCACATGCCATTGTGACATAATGCTTGACTACAGGACCTGGGAATGAAGTCTGACCAAGCATGTCGATGCCTTATTTGAGGTCAAGAGGTGAATATAACCAAATCCTAGTGGGAACAGTGAGCAGAGATATCTTGGGATGGCTGCTGCATTGGAGGAATGAGCACAAACAATGCTATATATATACATTATGGACACTAATAGAAAGATCAATAGAGAGACAGAAAAACATATTTGTGCTTCATAGATTATACTAAGGCATTTGATAAAGTAAAACATGATGAACTGATCAAAATATTGGAGGATATTAACATTGATGGGGGAAAATCTCATAATAATAAAGAATATTTACTGGAACCAAGTAGCTGCAATTAAAATGGGAAATAAAGAAGGCAATTATGAACAAATAAGGTTGGGAATTTGATAGGGATGTATTTTGTAACCGGATCTCTTCTCCCATAAGAACCGTCTTATGCCTTAATATAGTCACTGAAGGGTTTTCTCCATGATTATATGTTGTGTTTTGTGTATGTATTTGTGTGCTGATGAAGGCTAGTCGCTGCAACGTCCTTGTTTTGTTCATAATTCTGTTCTGTAAAGCTGCTTTACTTTGTGTTATTTTATATTGTATACTGAACTAAACAGAATATTTATTGTTGCCGTAGAAACACTACACACTTGTGTGCTGTGTGTGTGTGCTCATGTTTAAGCTGTTGCTTACTTTAATGCTGTGTGCTGTGTTACAAGTACAGGACTTTTCCACAGATGGAGATGAGAGTGTTTGTGTCAAGAAGGCACCTTTGGCAGAGGAGGAAATGGCATCGTTTAGGTGGGTATACTATTGTAGTGGCTTTTGTACTAGTGGTATCTTCATCAGTTTTGTGAATTCTCACTATATTGTCTCTTCACCTTTTGTATGGCAGATTGCTGTTGCCCGTGGACTTCTTTATTTTTCAGTCTAAGAATATTTGAATTGGAAAATTTGTTCAGTCTGGGAATTTTTCAGTTTAAGAATTTTTCATTGTGATAATTTTTCAGTATGATAATTCTTCAGTTTGAAAAGTTTTTCAATGTGGGAATTTTTCAGTTTGAGAATTATTTCAATGAGAACTTTTCAGTGTGAGAATTTTTAATTTGAGAATTTTTCATTTTAAGAATATTTTGAGTGCCGACCGTCCAATAAAGTACATCCCACAAACATGCAAGAACAGTGGGGTTTTGAATTTAAGAAAGTTAGTTGTATATCCTTTATGGGACATCACAGTCAACCCCGGCATGTTTTGTCTATTTGCGACTTCTTGGCAAGCTTTCTGAATAACCAGCACTCATACTATTGCATGAAAACCAGCACAAAGTGGTCTGCTTCCAAATGATCTGCAGCTCTGTTTCAAACCCAGTATGCTGGATTGCAAATTGCTTTAATAACCCCTTCCCCACCGAGCCGGCTTAATGTTGAGGTAAATAGAATTGCTAAAACCACAGGACAGTGGAATGTCATTGCCAAATGGTGTTTTAGATATAACAATAAACATCAGCAAACTCGTCCAGATGGAACCAAATGAACAGACTCTAGAAGCATTTGCCAACAGCATTAACAACTAGACGCCGGCTGACATGTCTGTTACGTCAATATTTATTTCCTGCACACAGCTGGTGATAAATATGAATCATAATACTAATAATCATCAGAATACCGTTCCCGTACAGCCGAGAGGGCCGTTATCGTAGCAATAAACATAATCACACAGCTGAAGCCAACTATTGAAATCCTTAGACAATGTCTCACCACCTAGTGTCGGTTCTAATGCCTCTTATCGGTTGACCGTTCTGTCACCTTGGCCATTCTCACCGAGTCCTAGTTTATATATTCATGGCCAGCTGTTGGTCCTGACTGAGAGGAGTAATGCTTTAATAATCTAGCTCTTCTACCAAGTAGTTCCTAGCTATCACTGCCATGTCCTAAAGGTTTGTTGACAAATCTTCTCTCCTTTCATAGACTCATGCCGCCTTCCGTGCCGCCAGCCCAAGCTCTCTCTGTTGTTGCTAAACTAACCCCTGTGACATTTTCTACCTTCTCACGCCACTTAGCGACTTTTTCTATCTGTTAGTTCAAGATTACTTCTCAGATTCTTTGTGATTTATTCATTACGTCATTCATTCTGACTCGCTACATGGCAGTCATGATCACATGACTTCAAGCCAGTCTTAGGACTGACTAGCCTGGTGTTGACATCCAAGTATATATTTTTAAAAAAATATTGGTAAGTATTCTGTGGGATCAATTCTTTTCTATTTGTTTTCTTTCTTTTATGGTACTTAGAAGTTTACTTTTCAGGGATAGTAAACATTTAAAATGTATCCCTTACAGTGATGTGCCCTCTAAAGAAAAGGAGAATGATCTTCCCAAGGTTACTACCAGCCGGCCGGAAACTCTTACAATGGACACTGTAGAGAAGCCTCCAGAATTGAAGAGCAGTCCAAGCAGTGCCAAAGTCAAATCTCCAGATGTTAGAATGGTCAGTAGCAAAGTGGTTTTAAATTTACAGGTGTGAATATAGAATGGTCAGTAGAAGAATGTGGTTCTAAAAACATGTGTAGATATAGAATTGTCAGAAGAAGATCGTCGTTTTAAATATGCAGGTTTGGTTGTAGAATGGTTAATGGAAAATGGTTTTTAATACAGTTTTCAAAATATAATTATCTGCGGGGAAGTTGCTTTAATAAATACACAAGTTTTGATCTAAAGTCACCAAATCAGCCAGTTCATAGGTACAGTTTGTGTAGTTAATTAATTTAGTCACATTTGTGAGTAGGACACCGTGTAATTAATTACTGTAATCAGATCTGCCAGTTGTACACTGTGTATTTAATTATTACCTTAGTAATTAATTTAGTCAGACATGTCAATTGTACATTATGTAATTAATTTAGTCAGTTGTACACAATATAATTAATTACTTTAGTCAGACCTGTCAGTTCTTCAATGTGTAATTAATTACTTTAGTCAGACCTGTCAGTTCCACAGTGTAATTAATTACTTTAGTCAGACCTGTAGTTCTACAGTGTGTAATTTGCATGGAGAGCAAACATCAGAAATGGAATAAAGACAAAGGAGAAAATGATTGCAGATAGGTCACACACTGAGCGCGTGAGGTGTAAGATGGTCTGTGATTGTGGAAATGACCATGTGTGCACATCCATTGTGGATGAACATTTACAGTGCAAATCGGTCTGATCAGTCATGGTCGTAACCACCACGGGTTGTAGTTATTATGCCATTTTGAAGCACAATGTAACAAACTATCGTCTGTCAAGACGGCAATGTGCCAATGTAATATATCCTTTACAGGACATCATAGTCAACCTCAGCATCTTTCGGCTGTTTCTGATTTCTTGGCAAGTGTACGTTCAGTAGTTTGCCATTTCTTTCTGTACAACCGGCACTCATACCTGTATGAAACCAGCACAAGGCAGTCTGCTTCCAAATCTCCCACAGCTGTGTTTCGAATGTGGGATTGCAGATTGCGACCATTACCCCTTCGCCACAGCGCCGGCCATAGTGTACATGTACTAAACGTAGACAAGGGAAAGTAATCATCTTGTGTTATCAACAGGAGAGTGACTGCCAGGGTCAGCCCATGGCAAGACAAAGTTCCAAGATCACACAGATGTCTGGAGTAGACGACATTGATGCTGGCTCATTCTCTCCTCCATCTGGTATGAGGTTCACTACGTAGATTTCAGTTTTTTGCGGTCACCATTAACTTATGATGTCTTCTTATGCTTCTTATCCTTCTTCTCAGCCTCCTTTTGTTTTCAATTGCTTCTACTTTCATTCCCCGTTTTGTGTTCTGGCACTAGGTTACGAGCTGGTCTTCCTGGCCCAGGAGTTAGCGACTTTCTCCGTAATCCTGTTTAGCCACGTGAGCAAATGCGGCTGCGCGAGAATCGATGGCAGTTCTCGCAGCGCCCGTTATTTATGAGATATGTGAGCTGGCCGCTCAGAAAGCAGTGGCTAACTAGTGAGCGTAATCTTGCCAAGAAATCAACAACAGCGGTAAAATGCTGGTGTTGACAGCGATGTCCTGTAATAGGATATGCAAAAAAAAAAAAAAAAACAGGTTACAAGGAGACAGCTGAATGAGAAAGCTTTGGTGTTTGTTTCACACATGGTAGTATTCAGTGTTCTTTCCTGCCCAATGCTGTTTGTATATAAATGAGAAGGCAGATAAACATTGCCAATAAGAGAAGAGAAAAATTTCAAATTGAAGATATGACTGTGTATGAAGAGATAAATTCAGAAAAATAGTCTAAGATAAATGGCTTCTCTGGGCATCGTATAGTAGTTTGTTGACAAGGAAATACCTACAATCTGTGGAGAAAACATTGCCAGTGTTAAGTTTGGTCCCAGCCAGTCTATATATGCTGTTCTGAATTACATCCTACTTGCATCCTAATAAGCCTCTCTGCAGATGGGAAGTTTCAGTACTGGTCTTGCACACCCTGCTAGTTTCTGGGCTTGGAGAGGGGAAAGGGAGCTCTGTATCACAGTATCAGCGGAGATAGTACTTCAGCACCAGCAGCAAGAAGAAGAACATTACAAGCTGTCGTGTTCCCAAAAATGTGAATTTATCTTCAAGCAGAGTTTATCATGTGTTGTCAAACAGTTCAGGTCTGTCTGGGCACTCCTCATAGTGTTAAGTTTATCTTGAAGCAGTGTTTATAATTTGTTGTCATTGTCCACAGTTCAGTTCTGTGTGGGCACTCCTTACGGTCTTAAAGTTTATCTTGTAGCCGTGTTGGAGTAGTGTCAAGAACCGACATCATTGCACTTGGGGCATTCCCATAAGCACTCAGTTCTCATCTTCAGTCAGTGAAGAGTTCCAATACTAATGGTGCCTGCTGCAATCTGATTATATGTCCGTCTTGCTTTACCTATGAATGACGACTGTCGACGAGATCCTCTGACCACCTCTTGCTGCTGTATTATCTTTAGACCATGATAGTCTATCTGTTTTGCTGCATTATTCACACGCTCTCAGAGGGCATTCACCACATATGCTTCCTTTTCTAAGATTGCATATCTTTTATAAGACGTCGCAGTCAACACCAGTATTTGTCGCTGTTGTGGTCTCTTGGCAAGATTACACTCAGTAGATTGCCATTACTTTCTGAATGACCAACACCCTTACCATTTTCGTAAAAAACCTACGCAAGGCGGTTTGTTGCCAGATCGTCCGCAGCTGTGTTTCGAATGCGGGCATGTGGGATTATGAACTGCGTCTGTAACCCCTTCACCACATCTGCCTTATCCTGCATCAAATCACCCCTTAATGATGCAGCACCAGCTGATCTGTCTGCTTGTTCATTTCCAACCACACCAGTGTGTCCTGGAGAAAAGATCCAGCGAAAGCTCACAGCCTGCGACCTCTGAATTGATGCATGCCATTCTGCACAAAGCATGCCAGTCTTTACCTTTGTCAGCTTGCTTTGTTACAATCAGGACATGCGTATACAGTTGGTTCTCCAACCAGCAGAAATCTGCAGTAACCACCTCCACCTCCATTTTCAGACTTGAGGTCGTGGTGTGATATGCCAAGCTTTCTTTACTAAACACTGGCCAATTACTTTTGCTATGAATCACCAGGCACATTTTTTGCCTTTTAACACAGAACCATCGGTATAGATAATCACATCGCCAGGATGAGAGTAGTCCTGAATTAATTGCTGAATTTATACATCCACAGTGCTTGTAACCGTGTTTATAATTTATTGTTGTCCAACAGTTCACTTCTGTATAGGCACTTCACACAGTGCTACAGTTTATCTTGTAGCCGTGTTTATAATTTGTTGTCCAACAGTTCATTTCTGTGTAGGCACTTCACACAGTGCTACAGTTTATCTTGTAGCCGTGTTTATAATTTGTTGTCCAACAGTTCAGTTCTGTGTGGGAACTTCACACAGTGCTACAGTTTATTTTGAAGCTGTGTTTATAATTTATTGTTGTCCAAAAGTTCAGTTCTATGTGGGCACTTTACAGAGTGCTACAGTTTATATTGCAGCAGTGTTAATAATCTGTTGCTGTCGTCCAACAGTTCAGTTCTGTATGGGAACTTCACACAGTGCTACAGTTTATCTTGAAGCTGTGTTTGTAATCTGTTGTTGTCCAAATGTTCAGTTCTATGTGGGCACTTTTACACAGTGCTACAGTTTATCTTGAAGCAGGTTTTATAATTTGTTATTGTCCAAAAGGTCAATTCTATGTGGGCACTTTAAACAGTGCTACAGTTTATCTTGAAGCAGGCTTTATAATTTGTTATTGTCCAAAAGGTCAGTTCTATGTGGGCACTTTACAGAGTGCTACAGTTTATATTGCAGCAGTGTTAATAATCTGTTGCTGTCGTCCAACAGTTCAGTTCTGTATGGGAACTTCACACAGTGCTACAGTTTATCTTGAAGCTGTGTTTGTAATCTGTTGTTGTCCAAATGTTCAGTTCTATGTGGGCACTTTTACACAGTGCTACAGTTTATCTTGAAGCAGGTTTTATAATTTGTTATTGTCCAAAAGGTCAATTCTATGTGGGCACTTTAAACAGTGCTACAGTTTATCTTGAAGCAGGCTTTATAATTTGTTATTGTCCAAAGGTTCAGTTCTATGTGGGCACTTTAAACAGTGCTACAGTTTATCTTGAAGCAGGCTTTATAATTTGTTATTGTCCAAAAGGTCAGTTCTATGTGGGCACTTTACACAGTGCTACAGTTTATCTTGAAGCAGGCTTTATAATTTGTTATTGTCCAAAAGTTCAGTTCTGTGTGGACATTTCTCATAGTCTTACAGTTTATCTTGAAGCAGTGTTAATAATCTGTTGTTGTCGTTGTCCAACAGTTCAGTTCTGCGTGGGCACTCCTCCCAACATAAACAGTGGACATTCATGGAGAAGATCAAATGTTGTAACTCCTCCACCATCAGCTCTGCCAGGTTCTCCCCACCGAAAATCCTGTAAGTTACGATGCTATTCTTTGATGCCACTGTCATCTAGCAGTTGTGATTACTGGTGTTGCTGTAGTTAGAGAGAAAGAATGTCTCGAACATCTGATATGTGTATCTTCATTAGTCCTTGAATATTTTATAGTAGATGACCAAGCAGGACAATAGCCATAATGAAAGAGTATGGTCTTATTATTACTGTCATATTACCTTGTATAAAACATATGCTGAGCTGCATGTTAACACATTAGCCAGATTTCTTCTGTATGCACAGACCAAATAAAAGAATATATAATAACACACCATATGTTGTATGGTACACAAGAACAGTAGTTAAAAGTTAATGGATAAGCTTCTTTGCACCAGGTTTTATCATTCCTGGCTTAGTCTTTATCTACAGAATAGCAAGCCACCTGAGAGCATTGCACAAAGCTCATGGGTGTTAGGGAAAGTGTCATTCATGGCCTGATAGACGCAGTCCAACAATAAACCTATGACCTTCAAAGTGTGAGGCAGACAGTTTGACTACGTCATCATAATGACTTGTTTTAGTTTTTTTAGTTGATGGATCAACAACACGGCACATGGGCGTAACCCATCAGTGCTCCGTTCTACTCCTAACTCAAGCCTCAGTCCGGAGAATCTCAGCTCAGTGCACAAACTCCATAGCACCGGCGAGGATCATGAAAATATTTTGGGTAGATTTTTAACTCAAAATTTTGCCTGAGCAGCGCCGTTAGGCTACTCTTTTTCGATTTCCAACTGCCAAGGGATTTTTTATGTGCACAACAATACACATGGGCGTCCAATCTTACTACCCAGAGACCAGGGGAAATTTTGTTGCTAGAAGTTCATATGAAAAAATCCCGGCCCTCACTGGGGCTTGAACCCGGGACCTGCAGCACTCGAGGTGGACACCATACCTCGAGACCACTCAGTCTCCTGAGAGACCCGTGACAGACAGTAGTTGATTTGATGTGGTGCATTGCTTGGGGCAGAGTTAAGGATAAGAGTGAAGATGTCTTGACTGTCATGGGATAAGTGTCTTGATTGAAGATGCGCATTGCGAACATCTGGGGATGTCTGTATTGCTTGTCTCAGGATGAATGGGTTGCTTTTCAGAGGATGATGAGTTGCTTATCTGAGAATGAGTGGGTTTCTCTCCAAGGTTAGTGGATTTGCTTGTTTGAAGA
Organism: Cepaea hortensis; assembly: GCA_963921405.1. NCBI lineage: Eukaryota > Metazoa > Mollusca > Gastropoda > Stylommatophora > Helicidae > Cepaea > Cepaea hortensis. Next base: position 412,131,630 of record OY992876.1, read on the forward strand.
TGAATGTGTTGAGTGTCTAAGGATGAGACTCAGGATGAGAGTCTTGATTGCAGATGAGTGTTGAGTGTCTGATCATGATTGTCTTGCTTATATGAGTATATCTTGCTTGTCTATAAATGAGACTTATTTCTCTGAGGATGAATGTCTCAGGAGGAGTGTCTTATTTGTCTATGCCCGAGTGTATTGTCTGAGAGTGAGTGTCTTGACTGTGTGCAGATACTTCTTGTTTGCAGGGTTTGGCTATTTAAAGTATTCACTAATTTAAGGTCACACATAGTTCACACTGCAAGCATGCAGTCAGTCATAAGTACTTCTGGTTCCTGTCATATTTGTTTTTGTGCCAGTAACATGAAAACCTAATTATCATTATTCTTACCATCATATATCTGCTTCATTGTTGTATCTTTCCACCCCACCCCATCCTCTCCACATAGCCATGGCTTCCCCACACTTTTGCCCCCTTCAACTATCCAACCCCTCAACATCAGCTGTGGACAGTCAGCCTTCCTGTCTGCCGAGCGTCATGACCTCACCAAACAACATGCCAGATATGTTCCCACTGCGGTCACCACATGACAACTCCCCGGAACCCATCAATGCCCCATTTGCGGCCACAGCAGCCAACGTGTGCCACCCTTTCTACCACAGCTCCAGCACAGTTCCGGACAATATGCTGGCCATGGCTTGTCAGAGGGAAGGTAGGTCGGATCTCTTGTCTGTCAACTTAACTCTTCAACAGTCATATATTTGCTGACAGTGGCAAACAACTGATTGCACCAGGTTTTATCCCATATGGGCCTGTCTCTTTCTGCAGGGTGTCCTGCTGCAAGCGTCACACAAAACATGAACCCCTTACCTCCAACGACGACCCCCCAGGAGTCTCTGAGAAATCTGTACTCGTGAACCGAATGACAGTCTGGAATTGAACCTACAATCTTCAGTGTGTAAGGTTGGTGTCTTAACCAATTCTTCATGGAGACTCCTGTCGTCACATAAGCGGCATAAACACTACAAAATGATACTGATATAACTGCATTAAACAATATTTTTAAGAGTCTCTTAGCATAGGTCCTGGAGTCGTATGGAGAAATAGTTAGATACCACTATCTGATTTGAAGTTCTCCTGGTCTTCCCTTTCTGCTTTGAGATTCTACCAGAACCCCTGCCCATCCCCCGCAATCTAATTCTTTCCACATACAGGTTCTCAATCTGTTCCCCCGCCTTCTCCACCTGCTCCCACAGGTGCACGACTACCTCTCCCTTGTCTGTAGGTAATAAAGGATGCTGTGTTAAACATTGAGACCATTAGATAAAAGTGACCCAAACATTAAAATGTGGCAGATTCCCAGAGTTTTGCAAACCACAGTGATGTTTGATGTGGGCGAAGTATTTGGTTTCTGAGACATAATGCTGTTGATGAGTCCGTTTTCTTCAATGTTAAAATCTTGTGGAATGAATGTCAGTACATGGATAAAATACTGAATGCTTATATCAGTTTTGTTTGATGACAACTTCTACTAGTTCTTGGTGAGATCCAGCCAATGGACTATCACCGTGTGGGCTCTGACTCCAGTCTTTTATCGCATCAGTTACATGGCCAAAACAGACAGGGTGAGTCAGTGAGTGGTTGATCTTTGTGAGTTTTGAGTGGAGTGGGTTAAGAGTGTAGTGTGTGGGTGAGTTATTGGTGGAGTGAATAGGTATTGTGTGTGTGAGTTATTGGTGGCGTGAATAATTATTTTGTGGTTGAGTTATTGGTGGAGTAAATAGGTATTATGTGGGTGGAGTTATTGATGGAATGAATATGCATTGTGTGGGTGAGTTATTGATGGAGTGAATAGGTATTGTGTGAGTGAGTTAGTGATTGTAGTTATGTGAATAATTGGAGTTTGTGGTGGAGTAAGTGGGTGTGTGTATGTTAAATGAGTGGATGGGTGAATGATTGTAGATAGAATTTGAGTAAGAATGAGTGAGGGAGGGAGTGAATGAGTGGTCTTGTTCTGTCATCAGATTCTCAAGATCTCCAGAGGTACATTAGAAGTATATATGGACAGTATTATAGTTAGTTAGTTAGTTAGTCGACAGATCATCCTCATTGCACATCGAATCATTCAGTCCATAAGTGCTCGAATCCCCTCCTCAGCAAATCCTGCAGCGTGTAGCGGCTAACGACGCCAGTTCTGTGTTGGTTTATCAGTCTTCTTTGGCTTCCTGTGTAGTGTTCTTGTTTGACCACCCCTCTTTTAATTTGCTGTTCTCGCAGTCTGGCCATGGTTGTAGATTCACAGTCATCACTTGGTTCTCGCAAAAGTCTTACTTCTCGAAGAGCATTCAGAATGTCAACTTGGTCCATGGCGCGTCCGCCCCCCACAGTAGTGTTACCTGCGAGCTTGTCAGCCTGCTCATTCCCATGTACTCCTGCATGCCCTGGCACGAAGATGAAACTAATCTTTGCCAGCCGAGACCGCTCCAGAGGCAGCAACCACTCTCTTCAGATCCACCCTGTCTCTATCCCCTTGAGTATGCTCATTGAGTTGCTAAGGAAACATGCCCTAGTGAATGTCTGTGTCTCGAGCCATATTATTGCTTTACTTACTGCCATGACTTCCATAGTCAGGCTACTTGTGGTCTCAGCAAAAGCACCAGAGTCCTCCTTCACAATTCTCCCTCCGGCCTGAGCCGTAAAGGCCCATGAGATTCTCACATGTCGGACGACGGACCAATTTGTGTAAATGACAGCATCACCGTCTAGCGAATTCTCGAAAATCAACACTTGTACTTCCGCCTCCACAGCTGCCGGGTTTTCTTGCCTGCATTTTCTACCTAGTTGGATGCAAACTGAAAAGGATGTGCAGAAATCTGTTGGCACTTGTACCCACTCCTCGCCAGGTTCTAAGTCCTCAAGTGAACATACCTGTTGAAGAATGTCTTTTGCTTGACCCATCCACGACTGTCCTCTTTTTAACCTGCTGCCCTTCACCTTCATAATTTAACTATGCAGTGGATGTTGTGTGTTTGTGTTAACTCTGATGTAGGCGCGAGCTTTGCAGACTTGTATTCTGTCTTCAATGGTTGGAAAATCAAGAAGGTAGCGTATCGCCCTGCATGCTGTATCTCTTGTACATCCAAGAATAATGCGCATAGCTTCATTCTGTATCCTTTCCATCCTTTCTATCTGCTTACGGCTGAGAGTCAGGATTGCCATCGCATACTCAAAAATAGACATGACCAGCCCTTCGTATAGAAGACATAGATGGCACTGCTCACAGTTTGCTGCCGCCATCACCTGCATCGCAACCAAACCCCGCTTGGCCTTTGTTATCACCTGGTCTATGTGCTCATTATAAGCAAGGCTTCGATCAAACGGTATCCCCAAGTAATTCATTGCTTGCGTTCTTTCCACCGTCTCTGAACACAGATTTACAGTTGGTGTTGGAGTGTTGACAATATGATTATTCAACGAGAACCAAGTCACTGTTGCCTTTGTTGGGTTGACAATTGCCCCAGCCTCAACACACTAAGTACTTATGCGATTGAGTTCGGTTTGTAGTTCAACAGCAACCTGATCTCTATCCTTACCCTGGCGATACACTAAAACATCGTCGGCATATGACAATGTCCTACCAGGTCCAGTGATCTGCTCACTGGTGATTCTCACAGTGTAGGCGTTGAACAGTACCGGAGATAATGGTGATCCCTGTGGTAGGCCAGGATATATTGTTGTTGGTTCCGACATCCAACTGCCACATCTAAAAACTGCTTTCCTTTGGAAGAGGGCTGCAGCGATCCAACTAAGGAGGAATGGACTTATTTTGAGTTCAAGAAGCTGAAGCATTAAAAAATCCAATGGTACTCTGTTGTACGTGTCCTCAAGATCAATCGCTGCAGCAAAAGTTTCAATGACCGAGTGAAAACCTTCATAGACATCATGGGCAAAAACTGCTGCATTCGTCCAGGTTTCTGTTTTTGGACAGTACCCACCCAGGGTAGGTGGGAAAACACCTTGCCTCTCTAGCTGGCTTGATATTTTTTTGGCAATTAACTTCTCCAGCAGCTTGCCTATTGTATTCTGCATGGTTATAACAGTATTATAATGCATGTTGAAATAATAAATGGGTGAGATTACACTGTAAGCTGGAATAATGAATGGGTAGAATTTTATTGTATGTGGTAGTCATAAAAGGGTAGGATTACATTGTACATGAAATTAATGCGAGGGATTATATTATATGTTAGGATTATATTGTATGTTTTTATTATATTGTACATTTTGATTATATTGTACCCTATAGTATTCAAATGGTAGGTTTGTATTGTACACGTAATACTTGAAAATTATTATATTCTCATCTCTCATCTCATCTCATTATATTGTTTATGAAAATAATGCTAATAATAAATATTGTTTATTCTGATTGATTATTTTGTACATGACAATATTACAATTGTAGGTTTATATTTATATTAGACTAACAGCATTGCATGATTATAGTAAGTTAACCCTACCAGACCTGAGGCCCTAACCCTAACTGTCCCCTATACCTGGGCTCCTGAGCATTAAAGAGAAAAAAACCAACATGATGTAGAAAAATGTTAGATACATGCAAACAAGTGGTTAGAATAAGATGGAACTTGGAGACATTGTAGAAAATAGGTCTACCTTTCATCTAGAGCCAATATTCCACCTTTGTGTGCCAATCCAGTCTGAATCAACCAAAGTATCGATCACCTGTTGGACCGTGAAAAGCCTAGACCTACTTCGCATTCTTGTTGAAGTGCTTGGTTCATCAATCGCTCGTTTCGTTGTGAATTTTAATAAATTTTTCGCGTTAATCCACACAAAGTCAATTCAAACCTATGGGGACAGACATTTGCAATGGCTAAACATGAGTTTTGACGACGATTGGTTGGTTATATTTAGTTTGTGACACATATTCATCACGAAATAGGCAAAATGCCGAACATTAGGGACAGTGGTATAGCGGCAGATTCGGAAATTTCCGAAAATCGGTTCAGCGGTCTGGTAGGGTTAAAATATTCAAAATGTAGGATTATATTATATGTTAAAATAATAAAAATGTACTATTATATTCTACATTAAAACAATAAGTGTGAAGGATTATATTGTACGTTAAAACGATAAGTGTGAAGGATTATATTGCATGTTAAAACATTAACAGTGTAGTATTGTATGTTAAAGTAATAAAAGTATAGGATTATATTGTACATTAAAACAATACAAGTGTAGGATTATATTGTATGTTAAGGTAATAAAAAATATAGGCTTATATTATGTGTTAAAACAATACAAGTGTAGGATTACATTGTTAAAAGTTAACTGCATATCCTTTACAGGACGTAGCAGTCAACCCCAGCATTTTTTGGCTGTTCGTGATTCAAGTGCAAGTTTACGTTCAGTAGTCTGCCATTGCTTTCTGAATGACTGACACCCATACCATTTCATTAAAAAACCAACATAAGGCAATCTGCTACCAAATCACCCACATCTGTGTTTCGAATGCAGGATTACGAACTGGGTCCGTAACCCATTTGCCATGGAGCCATTGTACATGAAAACAATAAAACAGAATCTTTGTGCACGTTAAAATAACAAAAGGGTAGAGTACTTTGTAAAGAAATTGATAAATTGATTTCATCTTTCAGGTGTTACGATGAATTGTGCAGAAAGCAGAGACAGAACGTCATCTGTGGATGGAGAGAAAGAAAGGTTCGGACTGGGCGATCAGGATCATTCTCCCACTTTCAGACAAAGCACTGGTATCAGTATGTCACCTCCTCACCACACAGTGTTAGCCCAGTCTCCATCCCTGGGCCCACAGAACTCTTCTCCTCTGCGTTTTGTTCCTCAACCTTTGTCAGAGGAGACACTGATGGATGTAAGTTATATTCCTTTAAAATAACTGGTTCTTTTTCAGTCTGTGTGTTAGCCATGTTTCATGCATTGGAAAGATATATTTTCTTATCAGTCTTATCAGGCAAGCCTATGCCAAAACTGCTTGCTTCCTCATGTTCATAAGGAACTTTGCTGTCATCTCTACCTGTTTCCTCAAGTTTGTAGGGATTTTTTTAAAAGTAAGAAACAATAAGTATATTTTATTGTGGCTGAATAGCCCATAGATTTTCCAACATGCTTAGATTGAAATAGCCACTGAGCTTTTATATCAAGAACAACCTGTAGCATTTGTACATCTAAAGTTGGGAAGGTCTGGCACTGAATAAAGATTCTATGGACACATTGTAACATTTATACATCGAAAGTTGTGAAAGTCTGGCATTGAATACAGATTATATGGACACATTGTAACATTTATACATCTAAAGTTGTGAAAGTCTGGCACTGAATAAAGATTCTACTGACACATTGTAACATTTATACATCTAAAGTCCCCTCTGATGTGTCTCCACCTTGCCATGGTAGAGGGACTTACGTGTCCCAATGACCCCAAGAGCTATGCCAACGGAAGCACAACTACGTGTCGGACAGGACTTCGGTTAGGGACCAGACCAAGAGAGACACAACCTGCTGCTCTGCAGGTAGACTGAGGATAGCAGTCAAAAGTTCAAATCAAGCGCACATAGCCAGTAATTCTTCGTCCGGACACATACTCTAAGGCTCTCAGCTCAGGGATATGGCTGAACGCCTCTAAGCCATTAACCCTCGGATGTGAGAGCCAGGCCGATACTCACCTACTGCAAAATGGAGGTGAGATGCTGAGCACGCTACATGCTTAGTTCAGATACTTGTTCGATGGCTCTCAGCTGGGGGATATGAGGGATCCCTGGATGAGTTGGCTTGGCCGTTACTCACTCTCTACTGCATGGAGATACGGTGCTGAGCCAGCAGCACATGTAGCCTACCTCATGAGCGTTACTTAAGGTGGAAAAGCGTTCCAATCGCACTAAGTCTGCACCGGAGCTTGCTGAGTGAGCGTAGTCAAAGGTGGAAAAACATCTCATTAACACGAAATGGAACGCTTGACTAACGAATCCATTACGTGGTAGTCCGAAGTGAAAGCTTGCAGAGTGGATGTCGTCTGCAAATTAAGGTGAAAAACGTCTCATTAACACAAAATGGAATGCTTGGCTAGCGAATGCATTACGTGGAAGTCCGAAGCGAAAGCTTGCTAAGTGAATGTCGACCGCAGACTGACTGTCCCAGGTTTGTGCGGGGAGTGGCCAGTGGCGAACGAAATGTTCAATACATGGAAGTGAGAAATTAAAGCAGCCATAAGAAGGACGTGATGATTCCTCGGGTGAGCCCAGTCTCAGAGCATTATGTGCCGGCTCTGCAATTATGGAAGCCCCCGTGGGTAGCGGGGAATGCCCATGGTCTGCCCCTGCCTTCCCTTGAGGGTTGACCGTGATATCTTTGACCGTTCTACCGTGACCAGCTGAGATGTGGTCGACACCACAACAGTAAGAGTCTAATGTTCCTAGAAACCCCAGGAAGACAAACCCGTAAAAACGCCTGCTGAAGTCGGATGTGCTGGGCTAAGGGTGCAAATAAATTAGGCACAACACAAAAACGTCTGAGTGAAATGTCCTTCGTGCCCGGAACAGCCCTGACTACTTTGTTTTCCGGCCGCAACAGCTCTGACTATCTAGTTTTCTGGCTGGAACGGCTCTGACGATCTAGTTTTCTGGGCATAAGCGTCCGTATACGTCAGAACCGAAAGCTCGCTGAGTGGAAGTCGTTTACAGACTGACCGTTCCTGGTTTGCGCGGGAGCGGCCTGTTGCGAACGAAATGTCCAATACATGGAAGAGAGGAAATAAAGCAGCCATGAGCAGGACGTGGCGAGTCCTTGGGTGAGCCCAGCACCAGGTCGCTATGTATCAGCTCTGCAGTTATGGAAGTCTCCTTGGATGGTGGAAAATGCCATGGACTGCCCCTGCCTTCCCTTGTGGGCTGACCATGAAGTCTTCAACCGTTCTAACTTGACCAGCTAGGATGTGGACGGAACCACAAAAGTGAGTCTCCCAGGAATGCTAACCTGGTAAAGAAATGCACGCTTAAATCAGATGTGTTGGCCTCAAGGTATCGGCCCAAGGGTGCCTAACCAGACACACCGCAATTACGTCTGAAGAAACACTCCGGATGAACGTAGAAGAAGAAGAGGAAGATACATCTAAAGTTGTGCAGTTTTGACACTGAACAAAGACGGCGTTGACACGCTGTAATATTTATATATCTACAATTGTGAAAGTCTGATACTGAATAAAATTCTACTGACACCTGGTAACATTTATACATCTAAAGTTGTGAAAGTTTGGCACTTAATAAAGATTCTTCTTCTTCTTCTTTGTTCATCTGGAATGTTGTTTTGGATGTAATTACATTGTGCCTGTTTACAGCAGAGCTGCGATATATTCTCCTTTCGGCAGACACATCCAACTTCTTCAGGCATTTGTTGACCGGGTTTACCCTCCCAGTAATAAAGATTCTACTGACACCCTGTACCATTTATACATCTAAAATTGTGCAATTTTGACACCGAACAGGGATGGCATTGACACACTGTAATATTTATATATCTAAAGTTGTGAATGTTAAAATTTGAGCAAGTGCTGCATGGACACACTATAACAAAGACAGCTTAATCATTTTTGCTGACCGTGTACAAGTGTCTTCCTCTTATTTTGGCCAAGTCTTTGAGCTTTATTGTGAACTTGTCTGTTAACTGAGTTCTGCTTGAGTTCCATACAGCAGTGAGTCACTGGACCCGTTCATCTTTCTTCAAGTTAAGTATTTAGACTTTAGCCAGTTTATCTGTCTCTGAGTTAAGTATTTAGTAATTGGACCAGTTTATTTAGTTTAAGTTTGGTAGTTAGTCATTAGGCAAGAGTATCTATTTCCAAGTTTAGTTTTTATTCACTTGACTAATCACAACCACAATATAATAAGGTGAAAAGCATGTGAGGCATAAAGTGCAATGACCAGAAAACAATAATAACATAGCAAAGATGTCAAAATATGTTACACTATTGCACTGGCAACAGTGTTAATTTCTGCTGGTAAAACACAGCCCATAGTTGTAATTAAATGGCTTTCCACTTTAAGCCTAACAGAACTGTTTGAGTAATATGTCTAAATGTCAGTGATATGGATCTTAACACCCATGTGATCAGAGAAATTGAAATGATCAGAAACAAGTTTGTGAGAATATTGTTAGATTTTCCTCAATTATTGGGGAACCTTTGAGGCCATATTTTGTTTCATATGTCTTCTGATCTATACTTCTTTTCTTTACTTCTATGAGTGTCAGTCAGTAACTTTGAATTTATTTCTTGTGTTGGTCAACCCAAAATCAGTGTTCATGAAAAACTCACACCTGGAGAAGGGTTTAAAACCAGGGCCACCGGGCCAACAGGTGACTGCATTAGCCACCATGCTTCTGTGGCTGCTGCTAAAACTAATTTTATACATTTTTTAAAAATCTCAATATGTTATAAAAAAAAGTTCAGATGAGGTGAGTACCAAAATCAGGAAGCCAGTTCGTAACATTTAGAGACACTACTTGTGATGACATACAGACTGACTCAAATATTATTTAATGTTGCCAGGATAACCACAACGAGACATTAGGCAAATTGTCATTTGTCCTTGACCTAGTGGAGTGCATTCTGGACTTGGCACGCAGTCTGGGCAGTGCTCTGCGCAGTATAGATCCAGTTGAAACCAAAAAGGTTGGTTGGTGTGTTTGTTGTTTATGCTTGCTGTTGTAAGTGAAAGCATTACACTGATTGCTGTTGTCTTTCTTCTTTTCTCTGTTAATGCTGTCTTTCTTTGCTTCTTGGTTTCTGTGAATTGACATAGCATTCTGACAAAAACCGTAGATACCCCATTCTCCTTCAGCAAATGTTGTACAGTGTAGGTGCTGATCGTTCCCATAACACTGGTTGTAGACATGTCGGATTTATCCATTCATAGTCCCTCATTTGTCAGGGGCAAAAAGAAAACCCTAACCTGCACAGTTCGCAGCGACAGCACTAGCCAAGTGGCCTTAATTCGTCAGGCTCAAAACACCCCCCCCCCCCCCCCCTCCGCGCCATACACTGCAAGGTACTATATAGGTAGTAAATGACAGGGGAAAAAAATAGTCCCTCATTGCTGGAATCGTACTTAAATCCAGACTCCTGATCCTTGTTGGATCTTTTCCCTAGGACATTCTGATGTGTTGACAAACGAGCAGGCGGACAAATTGGCTGGATCTGCTGCTCTTGGTGGGGTATTGATTCATGATAAGGCAGATGTGGCCAGGGCCACTTGGGATCATGTGTATAATGTGGAGGAACAGATACACCATCATGGCCTGGAGAGAGTGATACGGTAGGGAGTGACCAGAGGATCTTCTTCTTCTTCTGCGTTCATTCGGAGTGGTTTTTCAGACTTAATTGCATTGTGCCAAGTTTATTTATGCCCTTGGGCTGACACATCCAAATTCTGTGGGTGTTTGTTGACCGGGTTAACCCTCTCGGGTACCAGAGGATCTGGTCGACACTCACTTCTCCAAGGAAAGCCCAGACAGACACATAATCAGATTGCAGCTGGTACCATTAGTATTGGGACCCTTCGCTGGTTGTTGAAGATTACCGAATGCATATGAGAATGACCTGAGTGCTGTGATGTCAGTTCTTGACTCAATTAAAATTATTCCTTCTGTTATTGTATCGTCAACCAGCAGTCATTCATAGACCGTCTTCAGAATGGTTTACTGGTCAGTCAACAGTGTTCCATCTATTGGTGCTCTGGAAGCCAAATAAGTTAACCACACTCCAGCATGACCTGGACAGTACATCCATGTCAGTCTTTGAACAGGAGAAGTGTCTATGCTTAGTGCCCATTCATGCCACATCTGCCCACTTTGAATTGTGTGCAGTAAATTGGTTGCATATCCTTTACAGAAGGTGGCGGTCATGCCAGCATTTTTTGGCTGTTTGTAATTTCTTGGCAAGTTTACATTCAGTTGTATGCCTTTGCTTTTTGAACAAACGACCGGCACTCATACCATTGTTTGAAAACCAGCACAAGGCAGTCTGCTTCCAAATCGCCTGCAGCTGTGTTTTGCAGGTGGTATGCAGGATTGCAAATTGTTCACAACTCCTTCGCCACAATGCTGTATCTATCTTAAAAAGAACTGAAAGTGTTGTGTTGATGTAGAGAGCTATAGATGGATTAACATTTGAGTTATTGCTGTGTTATGTTATTTCATATTATGTAATGTCTTTGGTTTACTATACATGAAATGGTTTGAAATGGGGTAAAGCTGTTTAAATGTAAATAATAGAAAAACATGAAGTGTAGGGTAGCTTTACAAAATACAATTACGGAAAACAGAGAATGTTGTGGCAACAGCCTTCATCAGCAATCAACAAGAAAATACATACAAACCACCGAGTGACTACATTAAGACATAAGCAGAGAAAAAGAATGTGTTGAGACTAGTAACAAATTTATTTTTCATTCTTGTTTTAAAGCCTTACTGTAGTTACTGTGGTGTCATCTTTGATGCATTAAGAACATTAAAGGCATCCTGGGTATAGAAAGGCATGTGGTAAGGGAATGGTGAAGGATCAAAAGTCTTTTCAGAAGGCTGTGACGAGAACAAAGTTTTTTCAAGTAACTTGACACCTGAGGATGATAATGATAAAAATGAGTTAACATATGTGAAAGTACCTTGATAATTAAGAATATATGTCACAAACATATTGTCACCAACTGGCTGGGGTTAGATCCCAGATGGGCAACCACTCAGCCAAAATCATTTTCTTCTACTGGTGGTTAGTTCTGGATGCAGTTTGAGATCCCCTAACTCTGTCAGACAGGACTAATTACCACTCCAGATCCCAGAGAGAAAACGTGGATCAAATGTCTGTTATGCTGATGTAAGACACTGTCCCTGATACTCAAGAAAACAGCCCAGAAGTGGCTCGTTGAAGATAGAATATATCTATATAGATTTGGCTGTACTTGGTATCACCAGAAGTGAGAAAGGAGTTAAGAAGCTATGTAACGTAATCTGGTTACTTATGACTGCATAGGCAAGGTACCTCCCTGACATAAATTCCTACTTCTGGACAATATGTGTGAACCCCCACTAAATGTTCTCCAAATGTGTGTACATATTTAAACTACACAAACATTTATCAACATTTAGAATGTATACAGACAACTGAGTTTAAAATACAACAACTGTGTTTATTATTTCTAGTCTTGATGATCATATGATGATGATGATGATGATTATGGTATACATAACTTAAGAGGTCACATAGGTCATGCTTCCCCCCAGTGAGACGCAGTTCACTGTCAGATTGAAGGAGTCCAAATTGGTCCCTTCACAAGGCTAAGTCACTTCCTGATATGGGTTGTTGACTGTCCATTGCTCCTAAGAGATCTGGAATGAAATGAACGGAGATGGGTAGTATCTACGTCTACACATCTCAAACACATATGTCTATACATTCATATAAACATACATTCAAGTCATAATATATGATGGTATGATGATATATGATGGCATGTTACATAAACATATATCAGTTCTAAATAAATATTTATGTATATATTCATAAAACCATTTAGAACATCTATAGCTCAAAACATACATCATCACATACATTTATGTAATGGAGTGTTTCCCATATAAGTTCACCTCACTTACTCTCTCCCTTTCTGATTCATTCATACTGTCTTGTCGGAAGGGCTGGTCGCACAGTCCTGTCGAACATTAAATGCCTTCCCTGAATCTGTCTGGGATATTAAATGTCCTAAGTCATGTCTGTCCTCATGCAGACATCATGCAGACAAGGTGAACTGGTGCCATTCCTCAAACCAAGTGGTTTCACCACAATCTTGGTAGGCACTCAGAGTGTTGGTCCAAATAATCAATGTTAATTGGACGCTATCAAGAGACTGGTAGCTCTCAGGAATTTCTCCTAAGTAGTCAGTCTCCCCAATGTTTAACATCATACAGTATGAATCTAAATGTATCTCCTGTACATGCATAAACCACACGCTCATGTAGCTTGGATAATAGATTTCTCCAAATTATCACATACAACAAATCAGACAACCAAGTGGTGAATGAAAGAAGAAGATAAAGTTCACAGTGTAATAGTAAATCTAGAAACTGGAACACTGAGTAACATAGAAAATCCACCAGTGTAAAGTTTGGGAGAGTATGTAGAAACCGGAAACTACACAAGCCTTCAGGCTAGCAGACAAACTAATCAGAGTAATGGTATTACCTGGGTTATAGCTAGGAAATTCCATCATAATACTTCATACAGAAGTCCAACGGAACGAAATGTTAATAATTCTCCAGTAGGTATCCAAGGAATGCTATTGTGAATGCGTCTGAGGATTTGCTGGCCATGCTTGTAGTTGTATTCTCTTCATCCCTGGCTAGTTTCCACGTTGGCTAATTAATATTCCCCTATTCATTAACTCCACCTATTTTCCACATGGACTGTAGTTATTTCTGCCAATCAAATTGACTGATGCCCCACCCACATTCCTGAAACAATGAAACATGCTTTGGCGGCGATGCAGTTGCGTCATTACATTCCAATCTGCGTTAACACCAGCCTTCCTGGGTTGCTGGCAAAATTGTGTCAGCCATGTGTTCCTACTTTGCCGCCCGTATTGCAGTGAGGTGTTAAGCATCTTTCCTAATTGCTCCTTTGTGGTGGCAACTACAGACGTTGTCCCGGCTCCCCAATGTCTGGACTTTTAGATAAGGTGTTAGGCCTGCATTATATTGCCGTCTTTGGATCACACGGGTTTTCCCCTGAGTAGCACCGCCATGTATTATTTCAGACGGGTCTGGCTGACCCTCTTATCTCCCATTCTGCCGTGGCTGGTTTACACGTTAGGTCATGTTAACCGTAAGGTGTTAGGTGTCAGTCCCTATTCCAACCGATTGTAAACTAACACGCAAATCTCCACTGACTGGCTCCGCGATGTCTGGTTGATCAGAACATCAAAGGGAAAATCTCTTAGATGTAGAGACCAGACGTTGCTTTGATCTACCATTGTAGTAAATATGATAGTGCGGGCTCTAAGTGACTCTGTATTTTTCTCTTATGTTTTTATCCTCTTTCTGGTGGAAGTTTATTCTTTTAGAGAATGATAGAAACATTCTTGTGCTGTCATGGCGTTTCATCACACATATGGTACCTTGTTCTTCATCCGCCACTGTGGCGCAGGGATTACGGATGCAATTCCTAATTCTGCATACTGCGTTCGAAGCACAGCTGCAGGAGATTTGGCAGCAAACCGCCTTGCGTTATTTCATATAAAGGTATAAGTGCTGGTCGTTCAGAAAGCAATGGAAAACTACTGAAAGTAAATTTGCCAAGAAATCACAAACAGCCAACAAATGCTGGGGTTTACTGTGATGTCCTGTAAAGGACATGCAACTATCTTTTTAATCTTGTTCTTCATCTACAGGCATCTGTCTGATAAATGAGCAGATACTAGCAGTTGCGATCCTCCACTCCTTTGTGTCTGGATATTTCCTAGAATTTAAAATTGTGAAAATTATTTATTATGCTCGCCTGCCTGCCCGCCCACCTGCCTGCCTGCCGACCTGCCCACCACCCACCTGCCTGCCCACCAACCTGTCTGCCTGTCCAGCCTGCCCACCTGCCCACTGCCTGCCTGCCTGCCTGCCCACCCACCTGCCTGCCCGCTCACCTGCCTGCCTGCCCGCTCGCTTGCCTGCCTACCCGCCTGCCTGCCCACCGCCCGTCTGTCTATCTATCCACCAGCCTGCCTGCCCACCCACCTGCCTGCCCGCTCACCTGCCTGCCTGCCGCCCACCTGCCTGCCTGCCCACCTGCCCACCACCCACCTGCCTGCCCACCAACCCACCTGCCTGTCCAGCCCACCAGCCTGCCCACTTGCCTGCCTGCCTGCCTGCCTGCCTGCCTGCCCGCTCGCCTGCCTGCCTGCCCACCCGCCTGCCTGCCCACCGCCTGCTTGCCCACCGCCCGTCTGCCTGCCTATCCACCAGCCTGCCTGCCCGCCCACCGCCTGCCTGCCTGCCTACCGCCCGCCTGCCCACCAGCCTGCCTGCCTCCCCACCCACCTGCCCACCCACATGCCCACCCACCTGCCTGCCCACCTGCTAACCACCCACCTGCCTGCCTGCCCACTCACCTGCCTGCCCACCCACCTGCTTGCCTGCCTGCCCACCCACCTGCCCGCCTGCCCACCCACCTGCCCACCCACCCACCTGCTAACCTGCCTGCCTGCCCACACCCGCCTGCCCACCTGCCTGCCTGCCCACCCACCCACCTGCCTGCCTGCTCATCATCCTGCCTGTCCACCAGCCTGCCCACCCGCCTGCCTGCCAACCCGCCTGCCTGCCCACCCAATTGTCTGCCCACCCATCCACTGCCTGCCTGTCTGTCTGCCCCACCTACCTGCCCACATGCCTGCCTGCCAGGTGATCATAGGTTCTGTCCACTCCAGAGTGGATTTTAATGTTTAAAATGTACCTGACTCCCAGCTTCACCCAACCCACAATGGGCACCAGTGAATGCTTTGGGAAGTAAAGGGGCTGGCGTGATACTGGCCACATCACCTGCTGAGAGCTGATTGGTCTATAAATATATAGATCTAGCACCATATGCCTCATGCTCTTTAAGACGTATACAAGTGTCCTTTAGTTTACCTATTTATATTATGCTGTTTAAGTTCTCCGCATACATCTTTTTCTCTCTCCTTTGCTTCTGTTATCTAATATATTTATACATTAAGTTAATTTCTCAGCCCTACATCTTTTGCTGCTTCACCTCACTCACTTTCCTAGCGTATATATATATATATATATATATATATATATATATATATATATATATATATATATATATATATATATATATATATATATACATATATATATATATATATATATATATATTCAAAACAATGTTTTCCCGTAGTGAATTTGAATAACGAAGACACAAACAATAGATTGCACGATTTATTGCCTGGCATATTTCGCTGCATCTCATCACGTACATACTGCAGAAATCACACAACTTACGCGAATTAACTAGATAAATCCTTCAAGTTGAAATATACACAATTTCGCACAGTAATGTCACTTATCTACCACGGTAATTTTAAGCTGACTAACATGTCTTTCTGTTTGCACAATTCTGGCTTGCGTTGATAGATCATAATTGCTTCTGCAAATTTTAACAAGCGAGTATTTTGTGTGTTAAACAACACGCGGAAGGCAGTGTTTCTGTCCACCATATGGCCACTGTCGACAATGTGCCTACCAATTGAAGACGCCGGGAGCTTCCGGTGTGTCGGCCCCACGAGGCTAGCATCTCCTGTGTGTTGTATCTTGTTGACCCATTGAGGTATGTGTTCTGACACCCGTTTGTTAAGCTGTTTCTCTGTTCTACCAATGTAAACGGCCTGGCATCTACATGTGAATTGGTAAATACAATTGTTTGTGGCGTACAGAGGAACAGGCTCTTTGACTGCTGGTGTAGGAATCAGTACGGTTTTAAATCTAATGACTGGAGTTGCTGCACAGAATGTTCGGCCTACTGCTGTAGTAAGGCGGTCTTGTAGACGTTGCATTACGTCATCCCCTCGAAAGGTTAGCTGGATGAATACCTTGAGTTTAGGGACTGTAGTTACGTCTGCTTTGGGTTTGGGCTGTTGGCAGTGGCGCTTTATAAATCCTGTGGAGTACCCATTCAGGTTTAAGACATTCTTCAGAGTTTCAAATTCCTCTGTCAGTGTGTCCTGGGTGCATATCTTTCTAGCACGGTCAAACAAGGTCCGTACTAAGCCCCGTTTGTACTGGACAGGTGTGAAGCTCTGAAAATTTAGGTATTGGCCAGTCCATGTTCCTTTGCGATACACCGATCTTTGAATTGTGCCGTCTGCTCTACGTCTCATTAGAATATCTAGGAACGGTAACGCTTCGTTGTGTTCGTGTTCCATAGTTAGAGAGATGTTTTTATGCGTCTTGTTCATTGTGGCCTGAAACGCTGTTGCTTGTAACTCGTCTGTGGTGATAATTAGTATATCGTCCACATAACGACGGTAAAAGGCCAAGTTGTTGATGTCTGAGGATCTCTTTTCTTCTAAATGTGCCATGAAGATGTCCGCTAGAATAGGACCAAGAGGACTCCCCATGGCCACTCCGTCAATTTGGCGGTATGACTTAGTTAGAAAATTGAATTGTATGTTGGCGGTACATAGTAGTAGTAGCCTCTCCAGAATAGGTGTTGGTATGCATAATTTTAGTTGTTTGTCTTCAATGCGTTCCCTTATTATTTTCACTGTCTCCTCTAATGGAACGTTAGTGAATAGGGAGGCTATATCCATGGATGCCATGTGTTTGTTGTTTATGTCCATAGTATCCAATAATTCCACCAGTTGGAATGAATCTCTGAGTATTTTTGGATCGAAGGACTGTCGTACTGGCTTTAACATTTCGGCTAGCCATCTCACCATTCGGTGTTGTGCAGAGTTAACCATGGACAGGATAGGTCTTAGCGGGATGCCGGGCTTGTGAAGTTTGGGTAGACCGTGCATCTGAGGAGTGTGCGAGCCACGTGGTGTGAGCGTTTTTGCAGTGGCCTCACTGATGAGTCCCGCATTCACAAGTGAATGCCTTAGTGTGAATGGCTTAGTATGGACCTTGTTTGACCGTGCTAGAAAGATATGCACCCAGGACACACTGACAGAGGAATTTGAAACTCTGAAGAATGTCTTAAACCTGAATGGGTACTCCACAGGATTTATAAAGCGCCACTGCCAACAGCCCAAACCCAAAGCAGACGTAACTACAGTCCCTAAACTCAAGGTATTCATCCAGCTAACCTTTCGAGGGGATGACGTAATGCAACGTCTACAAGACCGCCTTACTACAGCAGTAGGCCGAACATTCTGTGCAGCAACTCCAGTCATTAGATTTAAAACCGTACCGATTCCTACACCAGCAGTCAAAGAGCCTGTTCCTCTGTACGCCACAAACAATTGTATTTACCAATTCACATGTAGATGCCAGGCCGTTTACATTGATAGAACAGAGAGACAGCTTAACAAACGGGTGTCAGAACACATACCTCAATGGGTCAACAAGATACAACACACAGGAGATGCTAGCCTCGTGGGGCCGACACACCGGAAGCTCCCGGCATCTTCAATTGGTAGGCACATTGTCGACAGTGGCCATATGGTGGACAGAAACACTGCCTTCCGCATGTTGTTTAACACACAAAATACTCGCTTGTTAAAATTTGCAGAAGCAATTATGATCTATCAACGCAAGCCAGAATTGTGCAAACAGAAAGACATGTTAGTCAGCTTAAAATTACCGTGGTAGATAAGTGACATTACTGTGCGAATATGTGTATATTTCAACTTGAAGGATTTATCTAGTTAATTCGCGTAAGTTGTATGATTTCTGCAGTATGTACGTGATGAGATGCAGCGAAATATATAAATAATATATATATAAATAAATCGTGCAATCTATTGTTTGTGTCTTCGTTATTCAAATATATATATATATATATATATTTTTATATATATATATATATATATATATATATATATATATATATATATATATATATATATTATATATATATATATATATATATATATATATATATATATATATATATATATATATATATATATATATATATCCTTTATGTTAATCTAGGTCGAGCACCTGTCACCTGAGCACTACAGTCAGTACAGAACATCTCAGAGAAGCCTGGAGCAGTTGGTGTTGTATGCCCGGGCCTGCTCGCTGCTCAACTCTGCCCTCCACCTGGCTAGGGATGAGACTCGCAGTGATAGGCTGCAGCAGTCCACAAGTTTATGTAATGGTACGTGGGCAGGACAGAGAGTTTATGTAGTAGTGAGGGGGGAAGTGAGAGACATTATACATTGGTGAGAGAGGAAGGGAGAGTTTACCTAGTAGCAAGGAGGAGGGGGTAAAAGAGAAAGTTTGTATATTGGTGGGAGAGGAGAGAGTTTGTTAAATGAATACAGGGTAGGACAGAGTTTATTTAACAGTTAAAGGGGAAGGGAGAGAGTTAATATAATTATTAGAGGGAAATGGAAGGAGTTTATATAAGAGAATGGAAGTAAGAGAGTTTATATAATATTGGGGAAGGAAGAGATTTTATATAAGAGGGGAAGGAAGAGAGTTTTTATAATAGTGGGGAATGGAGAGAATTTATATAAGGGAAGCAAAGGAAGAGAGTTTATATATGAGAAGAGAAGTGAGTGTATACATGAGAGGGAAGCTAGAGAGTTTATATAACAGAGTGGTTGTGTGATGACCAGATAAGAAGAAAGCTTAATGAATGAGGAGTTTATCTAATGTTATGAAGAGAGGGGAGAAAGTCTGTGTTAGGGGAGAGAGTTTATTTAATGGAAAGAGGAGAAGGATGCATACTCTGTCCCTAATTCTATAAATTTTAATAAGAAGTATGTTCTGTTCTCACTTCTATATAATATAATAAGACATATTCTGTCCTCACTTCTAGATATTTTAATAAGGCAAATAGTCTTCTTCTTCTGCATTCATTCGGAGTGTTTTTCAGATGTAATTATGTTGTGCCATGTTTATTTGCAACCTTAGGCCGACGCATCCATCTTCTGTGGGTGTTTGTTGATCGGGTTAACCTTCCCGGGTGTTAGGCAGATATTCTGTACCCAGTCCTAGATATTTTATAAAGAA
Source organism: Cepaea hortensis (assembly GCA_963921405.1). Classification (NCBI taxonomy): domain Eukaryota; kingdom Metazoa; phylum Mollusca; class Gastropoda; order Stylommatophora; family Helicidae; genus Cepaea; species Cepaea hortensis. The sequence goes on from OY992876.1 coordinate 412,151,392, forward strand.
GTATTTTCTAGGTATTTTGACAGGCATTTATTATGTTCTCGGTTTTATATATTTTAACATATATATTATGTCATTAATTCTAGATATTTTAATAACATATATATTCTGTCCCTTGTGCTAGCTATGTAGAAAGAAGTGTATTCTATATACTTTAAAAAAGACATATATACTGTCCAGTTTTGTATATTTTAATCATTTATTTTCCGTCTTTATTTTTAGATGTTTTAATTAATTTGTATATTTTGGTTTTAGTCCTAGCTGTTTAGCAAGATATATTCTGTCCTCAGTTCTGGATATGTTAACTAGATATGTATTTTGTCCCCAGTTTTGGATATGTTAACTAAAATGCATTCTGTCCCCAGTTCTAGGTATTTTTGCCACCTATAGCATGTCCCCAGTTCTAGCTGTTTTTGCCAGCTTTAGCATGTCCCCAGTTCTAGCTATTTTTTCTAGCTGTAACATCTCCCCAGTTCTAGTTATATTTGCCAGCTATAGCATGTCCCAATTTCTAGATTTTTTTGCCAGCTATAGCATGTCCCCAGTTCTAGCTATTTTTGCCAGCTATATCATCTTCCCAGTTCTAGGTATCTTTGCCAGCTATAGCATGTCCCCAGTTCGAGGTATTTTTGCCAGACATATTATGTCCCCAGTTCTACCTGATTTTACAAGACACATTCTGTCCCCAGTTCTTGATAAGTAAACTAGATATGCATTCTATCTCCAGTTCTGGATATGTTAAATAGATATGTATTCTGTCCCCAGTTGTATTTTTGGCAGCTATATCTCCCCAGTTCTAGGTATTTTTGCCAGCTATAGCATGTCCCCAGTTCTAGCTATTTTTGCCAGATATAGCACGTCCCCAGTTCTAGGTATTTTTGCCATCTTTATCATCTCCCCAGTTCTAGGTATTGTTGCCAGCTGCAGCGTTTTGCCAGTTCTAGCTAATTTTGCTAGCTATATCTCCCCAGTTCTAGGTATTTTTGCCAGCTACAGCGTGTCACCAGTTCTAGCTATTTTTGCCAGCTTTATCATCTCCCCAGTTCTAGCTATTTTTGCCAGCTATATCATCTCCCCAATTCTAGGTATTTTTGCCAGACATATTATGTCCCCAGTTCTACCTGATTTTGCAAGACACATTCTGTCCCCAGTTCTGGATAAGTAAACTAGATATGCATACTATCCCCAGTTCTGGATATATTAAATAGATATACAGTCTGTCCCCTGTTCTGGATATGTTAACTAGATATATATTCTGTCCCCAGTTCTGGATATGTTAACTAAATATGCATTCTTTCCCCAGTTCTGGATTTGTTAATCAGATATGCATTCTATCCACAGTTATAACAGAGTTGCAGACATATTACCACCACGTTGTTCACAAGTGTAAGACCATTCACAGGGATTTCACTCACAGCTGTAAGACTCCGCTCTCTCCAAAGCTGGTCATGGCCACTGCAGACAAGCTCATATATAACCAGGCCGTGCACATGGTATAGTTTTGTTTTAAATGATATAGTCTTGTTTTATATGGTATAGGTTTGTTTTCTATATTTTCAGTGTGATATAGTTTTTCATATTGTGCAGTTTTCTGTCAGTTTTATAGATTTTAAAATATAATTTAGTCAACTATTTAATGACAGGTTTTCAGCATATAGTACACTGTTTTTTTCATGTGCGCTGATATCTTTACATTCTTGTCACACATATTGATATAATTCTTACCGTACATCATTAAAAAATCATAATTCCTGTCTCACATTATTAACATCATTTTCAATATTGATTGTTAACTGATTCAATGCCAAACATCAAGTAGGGTTGGACCAAACAAAAGTGGATTGCGGAAAATAGGAAGTAGAGGTGTGTCACAGTTATGACTTAAAAGTTGTTAATATGATAGCTGACATGTATTATATATCAAATTTAAGAGGGTTATAAAGGGACAACTACTGTATTGACATATTAACTACAATTTGATTTATATGCCCAAGGTAGTTAAGGAAAGTTTGAATAAGACAATTTATCATCCCATGACACGTAGTCAGTTAAAATCGTCATTGTTGTCACACATTAGCAATAACTTGCATATAACAGATGAGTTGAGTTGAGCTAAGAACTGCCATCACTGCACTCAGGACATTCCCATATGCGCTCCGTCCCCCATTCAACAGCCAGCGAGGAATCATACTACTAATCGTTCCCACCATTCACTGATTGAAAGTCTTTCTGGTCTCCCCTTTCAGTTTTGAGATTCTTCCAGAACCCCAGTTGATCTCCCACAATATCATTCTTTTTTACATACAGGTTCCCAATCTGTTCTGCTGCCTTCTCCACCTGGTCTCACAGGCGCTTGACCACCTCTCCCTTGTCCATAGGTAATCTACCACCAAGAGGTGTGTTCCCTGCCAGCTTATCATATAACATATAACAGATCCTTAATAATTAAACACTTACTTTAAGAATCAACATCACTGCAATCAGGACATTCCGACACATGCTCTGTCCCCCTCTTCAAAAGCTACCCCAGAGTTCCCATGCTGATTATTTCATTAGCATTTAATCAATTTTAATCCAAATTTCAAGTATCATCCAAGCCCTCTCTCTACTCCTACCCCTTTGAGCCAGCCTTTCCAGACATGTTACTCCATCTGTTCACCTGCAGATTCTTAAGACTCTAGTAGTCTATTTTCAATCTGGTTTGTCTGGCTCCTGCCCTTCTTTCCTCTTAATCCTTCCCTCTCCCTTTCCTCTTCTTCTTTCTTCTCTGTTTCTCCTTCTTCTCCTCTTCCCTTTCTGTTTAGTGGCCAAATAGAAGGTGTCAAGCTCAAAGCAGCAGTTCGATGATCTGGACTTTGCTGATGACATTGACCTGTCTCACACACAAAATCAGATGCAGGATAAACTTAACTGATTCAGTGCTAAACAAACAGTAGATTTGGACCAAACATGGTACACAATCAAATGAACAAGTATTGTCATGTAAATTTCTGTTCACTGAGTGTTGCAATTGCGGGAGGTACTATGAAACAAAATAAATAACACGGTGACCCTAGTATGGCGATATATCATCCTTCTGTACAAATGGGAGATCACACTTGGCGATATCCTTTGTCACTGAATCAATTAACAACTCTACATGGGAGGTCACAACAACTAGGTTTAAAAATGTATAGAGGAAAGACACGGATAATGAGTTTAAATCAAGCAAATAATAACATGATCTACCTTGGGGAAACCTCACTTCAAGAGACAGAATCATACACCTACTTAGGTAGCAGTGTAGACGAAGGGAGTGGAACAGATACAGATATCAGAATAAAAACACAGAAGGCTAGAAGAGCTTTTATAATACTAGGACATGTGTGGAAGTCAACAGAAATGAAACATAGCACCAGACTTAGAATAATCAATTATAACGTTAAATCGATACTACTGTATGTGTCAGAAATATAGATAACAACAAAAACTATTACAAATAAACTACAAACATTCACTAATTTGTGCCTTCACTAAATAAAAGTAATAAAAGCGACACCAAAATCACAAATGTGGAACTCAAGGAGAGAACTAGATAAATACCAATGAATCAAGAGATAAAGAAAAGACATTAGCTCTAGATAGGCTATACATTGTGAAAACCCACAGGGCAAAAGAAATACAGGAAGATCTAAACATTTGTGGAGAAGTAGAAACAGAAATGGACAATACAGGAAGGATATGGAAAGAGCTGCATGGAATAGCTAAACATAGGGGGTCAGGAGGGGGGGGGGGGCGCTGAGTTGGAGGGTCTATGCCCCAGTAGAGGATAACAGACAACAGAAGAAGTAGAGGAAGCTCAGTGGCAGACATTCTTTAGCTCCAGCAATAATACTTCTTGTGTTTAGTTTTCATTATCGGTGATATAACAGATCCCTAAATCATCATTCTTGTTACACTTAACATAATGATTCTTGTCACATTGTTGTTAACACCATCGTGTTATAGCACATTGTCACAGATCTTGCTCTGTTCTGCTTGTTACAGTGCCAGACTGCAGCCTTGGATGAGTTCTCCAGCAACTGTACCCCAGATACCAAAACAGAGGTATTACCGTCTCCTCTATACAGTTGGTAGTTGTCACTATAGTGTGTTCACAAATGTTTGTCCCTGTATAAAAATCCATAGCTCAATAACCAACCGAGGGAACATGATGAGATTTAGCATATAACCTTATCATTATGCACACCCAACAAACACATTTTTTGTTCTGGAGATTGTACAGCAGATCTCAATGTTTATATTTGGTATATAATTTACGGGTCAGCGATGAAGTGCATATTATGAAATGTATTACATCTTCACACGGAGACATTAGTGTTCAATAATGAATATTCTCCGTGGTGCATGGGAATTTTCTTATGAGAAGCATGTCACATAGTGGGACAGCAGTGTTCAGAGGTGACGTGTATCACTGTAAAACAAGTTTGTTAGTATAAATTAAATACATTTTCGCCAAAATATCAAAGAAATGTCACAGCTTTCCATGATTTCAGTTGCCTTTGGACCTATCAAAGACATATTCCTTGGGTGGGAGTAAATATAAGATGGCAGGAAAAATTTCATAATGACGCAACAGATACTCTAAAAGAAATGGTATGTGAATGAGGGCAGACATCTGTGAACACATTACAGTTATGTGATTATGTTATAGATGTGATTTTATAGAAGAGTGATGAAATCACCATGGACGAAAGATAAAAGCATAATAAAAAATATCTTGAACAAAAAATAAACTCAAAAAGAGAACTGATTACTAACATCAGAAGAAGAAACTCCACATTTTTTATCACATGAGAAAGGGAAAGCTGGAGTACTGGAATACAACACCAGCAGTGTTGTAGGGGAAGAAAGGCCAAGGAAGATAATGCTAGACAGGATGCTATACAGTCTCCCATCATAACATGAAGTAACATCTATATAAACATGATTTGCAGTACACCAGACAGAAGACTGGACAGATTTGGTGACCATCACCACAGATTCACTAGACAATTCACTACTTTTGTGATGCAAACCTTAGTAAGTAACATACCATGGCTATATAATGTGACAGTTACAGCGGACAGGAAGTCAGTCTTAATACATTTCTGTTTGTTGGCCAGGTTATCAGACGATACCAGGTAGCACAGATTCTCTTTCACAGCCTGGCACAGACAGCACACAACGAGAATGATAAATTCATCCTGGTGAAATGTAGGTCACGTTAATGTTGTTACTGGTGAAATGTAGGTCACAGCATAATATTGTTACTGGTGAAATATAGGTCACATGTTCATGTTACTGGTGAAATGTAGGTCACATGTTCATGTTACTGGTGAAATGTAGGTCACATGTTCACGTCACTGGTGAAATATAGTTCACAGGTTCATGTTACTGGTGAAATGTAGGTCACAAGTTCATGTTGGTATTGGTGAAATGTAAGTCACAGGTTCATGTTGGTATTGGTGAAATGTAGGTCACAGGTTCATGTTGGTATTGGTGAAATGTAGGTCACAGGTTCATGTTGGTATTGGTGAAATGTAGGTCACAGGTTCATGTTGGTATTGGTGAAATGTAGGTCACAGGTTCATGTTGGTATTGGTGAAATGTAGGTCACAGGTTCATGTTGGTATTGGTGAAATGTAGGTCACAGGTTCATGTTGGTACTGGTGAAATGTAGGCCACAGGTTCATGTTGGTACTGATGAAATGTAGGTCACAGGGTCATGTTGTTACTGGTGTAGTAAATATGCAGAAATATGGTTGGTTGTAAGTTCTCTAGAAGAATGAGAGTTTAAAGTTTTCAGTTCTGTGTGTTGATGTTGAGGTCATCTGAGTCCTGAAAAGGTCGGGTGTCTATCGAAGTGAGGCCGATGCAGCGATTTTCCTTCTGACCTGGTACCAAATTCTGACCTGGTACCTAATTACTATCTGCATGGGTGTGGCAGTCCTGGGAATGTTGGCCAGGCTGGGAGCTCAAGTTTGTGGATAGACTATACTACATAGAAGTTCAAGGTCTTGGCCAGTGAGAGACCAGATGCTCCATCATATGACCTCAGCAGCTCTTGTCCTAAAAATGATCTCTAGTACTTTTATTTTTCCAGAGAAGTGACCCTTATGTAAGTCTGATAATTATGTGTGGGTGGTGGGGTCGGGTGGCTGGGTGTGAGTGGGTGCGTGCATGAGTGAGTGAATGAAACGGAGAGAGAGAGAGAGATATGCAAGTGTGATTTGAAAAAAAAAATATAGATAGGAATTAGCATAAAGATATATGTAAGTCTATTTCTTTTTGTTGTAGACAGGAATTAGCATAGAAGCATATACAAGTCTCATTGTTTTTGTTGTAAACAGGAATTAGCATAGAAGCATATGCAAATCTGATTGTATTTTGTATAGGAAGGGACCAGCAGAGAGACATATTAAGCCTTACTGTTAATGTTATTTTTTTATAGGGCACTGATCATTATTTTTTTTTTAAATGTAGTTGCATGTCCTTCACAGGACGTAGCAGTCAACCCTAGCATTTTGGCTGTTCGTGATTCCTGGGCAAGTTTTACATTCAGTAGTTTGCCTTTGCTGATCATTATTACGCCATCGTTAAACACAACACTGATCATTATTACGCCATCGTTAAACACAACACTGATCATTATTACATGATTGTTAAACATCACTGATCATTATTGCGTCACCGTTAAATACAACACTGATCTTAAAAGTCGCTTAAAAGTCGACAGGGTCGACTTCATTGCACCGGGTTTTTATCCCATATGGCTCTAACACAGAACAACACTACAACACTGATCATTATTATGTAATTGTTGAACACAACGCTGATCATTATTATGTCATTGTAAACATAGCACCGATCATTATTGTCATTGTTAAACACAACGCTAATCATTAGTGTTATAATATTATTAAATACAACATTAATCATTATTCTTATATCATTGTTAAACATATCACTGACAATTATAATCATTGTTAAACATAGCACTAATGAATATGCTTAAATCATGATTAAACACAGCATTAATCATTATTCTTATATCATTGTTAAACACAACACTGATCATTACTATTCATTGTTAGTTAGTCAGTCAGTCAGTCAGTTAGTTAGTTAGTCGCGGTTCCAAGATCACAGCAAATGGTCGTCTCCATTATGCTCCGTTTCCGTGTCAGTGAAATCACATAAAATGTTCCTCACTGCCCCATGTGGAAAGTGGAAAAGACACGAGTCTCGATAAACAATGGCCTGCTCAGGCACACTGAATATCATGTCATTGTTAAACACAAGTCCTACAAGAAGCAAATGAAAACTAAATTTATTCAAGAAATTAGACTTAGTCAAGATATTTTGGACATGTTATGAGGAGAAATAAACTGAAAAACCTAGTAACAACTGGCAAGATTGATGGGGTGCACAGAGATAAATATCTGGATAGTTTGTTCACATGGCATAATTGAGAAAAAAACCACATAACAAACAAACGAACGAACAAACTTTATTTTCAAAGGGTTAAGAATTAGGCACAGAGCTGATCCAAGATTGGTGATTGTAAGTGATTGCAAACATTTACTGCCCAAGCTTATCAGCATGGCACATGATGATGATGATGATGTTAAACATAGTGCTGATCATTGTTATTATTAATAATAGTATTATCATATCATTGTTAAACACATATCGCTAACATTATAATTCTCATTACTACATACACACTGTGAGAGTGTCTGCTGTAAGGTTGCCTGTAGTGTTGCCCATCTCCCCTAAAATGTAACTTTACGTTACTCCTAAAATGTAACTTTATGTGTTTCCTTCAAACTCAGATCTAAAAAATGTGGAACGCAGACTTTTGGTCCTGACTTCTGAAAGACATGATCACCAGTGTGTGGACAATCAGAGGTTTCAGTGCCCGTCTTAGCGTGTTCCTGCACACAGAATGGGAGAGGTAGTCAAGCCACGTGTACATATATACTTCACAATCATCATCTTCATACAGATCTTCAGGAAATTGATATTTTTGAATCCAGTTTTCAACAATCTCTGAACATGACATGAGGGGCATCAGTGTTCGCTGTAGAAATGTAGCAACTGCCAAGAGCATTGTGTGTGTGTGGGTAGAAACTATGGACAATGTAAAACTGAAATTGGGTGTTCATCAGTGGGTGGTGACGAACGTAGAGGACATTAGGGCAGCGGTGTGAGGTAGAAATGGAAGTAGTAGTCTGAGTGTTTGATCATGATGATATCTGTTACCAGAACAGGGATTCTTTCATGATGATATCTATTACCAGAACAGGTATTTTGTCAGGATAATGTCTATTACCAGAACAGGTATTCTTTCATGATGGTATCTATTACTAAACCAGGGATTCTGTCATGATATCTATTACCAGAACAGAGGTTCTGTCATGATGGTATCTATAACCAGAACAGATTCTTTCATGATGATATCTATTACCAGAACAGGGATTCTATCATGATAAAATCTACTACCACAACAGGGATTCTATCATGATAAAATCTACTACCACAAAAGGGATTCTTGAACTAGAACAAAGATTGTTCCATGATATCTAAAACCAGAACATGGATATTATTATGATGATATCTATTACCAGAACAGAAATTCTATTACCAGAACAGGGAATCTTTTATGATAATGTCTGTTACCAGAACAGGGATTCCTTCATGTTGATATCTGTTACCAGACTGGAGATTATATCATGATGGATGTCATTGTATTAGGATGGCAGACTGTACAGTGAAGATGTCATTGTATTAGATGGCAGACTGTACAGTAAAGATGTCATTGTATTAGGATGGCAGACTGTACAGTGAAGATGTCATTGTATTAGGATGGCAGACTGTACAGTGAAGATGTCATTGTATTAGGATGGCAGACTACAGTGATGATGTCATTGTATTAGATGGCAGACTGTACAGTGAAGATGTCATTGTATTAGATGGCAGACTGTACAGTGAAGATGTCATTGTATTAGATGGCAGACTACAGTGAAGATGTCATTGTATTAGATGGCAGACTGTATAGTGAAGATGTCATTGTATTAGGATGGCAGACTGTACAATGAAGATGTCATTGTATTAGGATGGCAGACTGTACAGTGAAGATGTCATTGTATTAGGATGGCAGACTGTACAGTGAAGATGTCATTGTATTAGGATGGCAGACTACAGTAAAGATGTCATTGTATTAGGATGGCAGACTGTACAGTGAAGATGTCATTGTATTAGGATGGCAGACTACAGTAAAGATGTCATTGTATTAGGATGGCAGACTGTACAGTAAAGATATCATTGTATTAGATGGCAGACTACAGTAAAGATGTCATTGTATTAGGATGGCAGAATGTACAGTGAAGATGTCATTGTATTAGGATGGCAGACTGTACAGTGAAGATGTCATTGTATTAGGATGGCAGACTGTACAGTGAAGATGTCATTGTATTAGAATGGCAGACTGTACAGTGAAGATGTCATTGTATTAGGATGGCAGACTGTACAGTGAAGATGTCATTGTATTAGGATGGCAGACTGTACAGTGAAGATGTCATTGTATTAGGATGGCAGACTGTACAGTGAAGATGTCATTGTTTAAGGATGGCAGACTGTACAGGAAGATGTCAATGTATTACAATAACATACTCTTTATTGATAATACCATTGTTATAAGATAACAGACTCTTTATTAAAGATGTCATTGTATGAGGATTATAGACTCTTTATTGAAAATGTCATTGTATGAGGATAGCAGACTCTTTATTAAAGATGTCATTGTACTAGGGTAACAGACCGTACAGTGAGGGTCTACTAGGCAGGGACAATTAAGAGAATAAGCTCAATTGGGAAATTAAAGATAGGATAGGAAGAGGTAGAAGAAGAATAAAATGAAGCCACAATTTGGGCTTTATATATATATATATATATATATATATATATATATATACATACACATCTGTAGACAGACTTTATCTACATGCAATTATCTAATAAATAATTATTAAAAGTTTGCTGATGTGCCATCTTCAACAAACAGAATCATAGTCATTATCATCATGTGCCGTAGACGCAGGCAGTCTTGCTCCTCCGCAAATATCTGTCTTCTGTTCTTGATAAATTCTATCATTGATTATCTTTCATGTCACTCTGTCAGACTGTCTACTCTTTATTCTACCCAGCTGTCCACCAGACTGTCTATTCTTTAATCTACCCAGCTGTCACAAGATTCTCGAGACCCTCTTGTCACATAACATGACCGAATACTGACGATTGTCTTGTCCTTATGTTGATAACCAAGAGTCTTTGTGAATTGGCTGTTTGAAGTACTTGAATATTTGCCTTTTTTGCCCGCCATTGGACCCTTGTTATCCTACTTACAAACTACATCTTTATGGGCTGCAATTTCTTCTTGTTCTTTTCACTCAATGTCCATGATTCTCTTCTATATAGTACGAGAGGGCTTCACATGAAAACCTTAATCGGGAAGTGGGGGGGGGGGGGGGGGGGTGCGCGCGCGCATGTGTGTGTGTTGTGTGGGGGGGGGGGGGGAGAATTTATTCTGAAACCATCCATCCATCATGTGCCATGCCAATAAGCGTGGGCAGTCATGTTTTGCCATCTCACTCAATCACTAGAGTCATAGATCAGCTCTGTGTTTCTGTCTCAACCTTGCCATGTGGCCAAGTCATCCAGGTATTTACTTCTCAGTCTTCCCCTTGGTCTCTTCCCTTCGATCTTGCCAGTTGTCACCAAGTTCAATTCATTTCATCTCATAACATGCCCCAAAAATCCTGACTGTCTACGTCTAAAGTCTTTAGTCAGTTTACCATCTTCATTTGTTTCTTGTTCATAGGTTTTTCTTTCTGTCCTTGGTATTATTTGCATTTTCCTCAGAAACCACATTTCCACAGCCATTGTCCACGCTTCACATTCATACAAAAGTTCAGGCTCTTTGTAGCACTTAAACACTCTTTTTCTTGTTTCAATTGATATCTTTTTATTGGTCAGTATGTTTTTAATCTTGCAAAAGTTTACCTTGGAAATGGCAATTCTTGTTCTAATTTTTTCTAGGCATCTCCCATCAGATGTTATGACTGTTCCGAGATAACTACTGATTCACTTGTTTAAGAATATGCCCAGTTACTTGTATATTACATTGTGGTATTTCCTTCTTCCCAGTGACGACCATAATCTGTGTCTTCTTATAATTCTAACCCTAGTTGTTCACTGTGTGTGACAACCACATCTACTAAATGTTGCAGGTCCTGTTCATTGTCTGCAATCAAGACTGTATCATCTGCATATCTAATGTTATTGATGTTATGTCCCCCAATGTTGATTCCTTCCATATCTTCTATATTTCTGAAAATATTTTCACTATACAGGGAAAAAAGATCTGGGGACATTACAGTGTGTTCTGAAATAGTAAAGAACACATATATAATGTTTCGATGTAATCACCACTGTGTTCAATGCAAGTCCTCCAGCGTTGATAAAGTGCTTGGATTCCTGTAGAAAAAAATTCTCTTGGTTGCGTGTGTAACTATTCCGAGGTCACTTCTCGGTGTGCATGACCCAGCCTTTCAAAAAGGTCATGCTGTTTTGACACTTCCTACTTCACTCATACACTTGCTGGACTGACAGGCATGCATCACCATACTGGACCTTCATTCACTGATGTATTTCTTTAGGTTTCATACCTTCACAGATTAAAAGAATGGATAACAGAAAGCTGCCCCCTTTTTGTGCTTGTCAAAAGTAGGGCAGCCATCTTTTAACTGTCTTTATGACGTCAGTATGTTTGTCTGCACCGCGATGTCACATAATTAACCCTTACACATAATTAACTCTTGACAGCCTTAGCAACAAAATTGACAGGTTACAAGACAATGGCCTGATTATTGAATTTCTATCATACTTTTAAGGTTTCCATGTGAAGCCCCCTCATATATGGACAGTCATATATATTTGGAAAAACAAAAACTTGTCTTGAAGCATGAACGGCTATGGGTCTGTGATGTGACAGAATACAATATCCTGATCCTTGTTGTTTGATGTCTGTGGACTCATTCATTCATTCATTCAGTTGCATGTCCTTTGCAGAACCTCGCTCCCATAACCTCCTTGCAGAAAATTTCTCGGTCATAAGCAAGATGTCTCGTGTCTGATACACCCATCTGGAGATCATCTGCCACATCCTGCACCCATCTTCTCTTTGGCCTTCCTCTTCTTCTCTTCCCAGGCATGTACCGTTCCATTATTGTTCTCTCCACACTTTCATGACGTTTCAAATGATGGAAATATTTCTCTTCTTCTTTGCGTTCATCCGAAGTGTTTCTTCAGATGTGATTGTGGTGTGTGTGGTTAGGCACCCTTGGGCTGAAACCTTTAGGCCAACACATCCGACTTTTAACATGCATTTTTAACAGGTTAGCATTCCTGTGGGACTCTCACTTTTGTGGTGCCGTCCACATCCCAGCTGGTCAAGTTGGAATGGTCGAATACTTCACGATCAGCCCTCAAGGGAAGGCAGGGACAGTCCATGGCATTTTCCGTCATCCAGGGTGGCTTTCATAGTTGCAGAGCTAACACATAGCGCCCTGGTGCTGGGCTCACCGAGGGAATTGTCACGTCCTGGTCATGTCTGCTTTAATTCCTCACTTCAGTATATTGGGCCTTGCGTTCGCCCCGGGCCGTTCCCGCACAAACCAGACCGGTCTGCAGACGGTATCCACTCAGCGAGTTTTCGATTCGGACGTGTGCTTGTTGTTGTGTCCGGGGACAATATAGTCAGAGCTGTTGCGGGTATGACGGACATTCGGAAAACTAGCTAGTCAGAGCTGTTCCGGACACGAGGGGCATTAGGAAAGCTAGGTAGTCAGAGCTGTTCCTAGCACTAGAGAAAATCGGAAACTAGCTAGTCAGAGCTGTTCCGAACGTTAAGAACATTTTCTGACCACGAAAGACATTTCACTCAGACGTAATTGCGTAGTGCCAGTTTTTATTTTGCCACCCGTAGGCTGGCACTTCCGACTTCGGCGGACATTTTTAATGAGGTTAGCCTTCCTCGTGTTTCAAGGCACGTTAGACTTATTGTTGTGGTGTCGCCCACATCTCAGCTGGTCAAGGTAGAACAGTCAAAGACATCACGGTCAACCCTCAAGGGAAGGCAGGGGCTGACCATGGGCATTCCCCGCTATCCAAGGAGGCATCCACAATTGCAGAGCCAGCACATATTGCTCTGAGACTGGGCTCACCCAAGGAATTGTCACGTCCTGCTCATGGCTGCTTTAATTCCTCACTTCCATGTATTGGGCATTTCGTTTGCCTACAGACAACATCTACTAGGTAAGCTTTCGATTTGGACTTCGGACCACTCGATGGATTCGCTAGCCAAGCATTCCATTTTGTGTTATTGAGACGTTTTTCCACCCTTGACTACACTTTCTATGAGTATAGATACAGACATTTTTTTTAACCATTTCGTGTGACGACTGGGGCACTTTTTCTATCTTTAGTACTCGCTCACGAGGTAGGCTACATGTGCTGCCGGCTCAGCATCTTACCTCAGTGCATCAGTGTGCAAGAAATGGCCAAGCCCTCTCATCCGTGGATCCCTCATATCCCCCAGCTGGTAGCTTTCAAACAAGTATCTGAACTAAGCATGTAGCGTGCTCAGTATCTCACCTCTATTTTTCGGTAGGTGGGTATCGGCCCGGCTCTCACATCCAAGGGTTTATGGCTTAGAGGCGTTCAGCCATATTCCTCGACTGGGAGCTTTAGAGTATGTGTCTGGACCATAAATTAGCAGCATCGTGCGCCTGATTTAGACTTTGACTGCTATCCTGTCTACCTGCAGAGCAGGGGGTTGTGTCTCGCTTAGTCTGGCTCCTACACCAAGAGCTGTTCAACATGTAGTTGTGCTTGCTTTGGCATAGCATTTGGGGTCACTGGGACAAGCAAGCGCCCCCCCCCCCCCCCCCCCACCACGGTGACAAAGTGGAGACACATCATGAGGGGAGGGTATTTCAATTTTCTTTGTTTTATCGCTTTTAGTAGCCAACTTTCCATCTTCTTAAATATTCAGACCTTGTCGTATGAATGCATTTATTCTTTTCTGTATCAAAATATTCTTAGAACCTGTCTATAACATTTATATTCAAAGACATTTATGCGCTGTTCAGCTTTTTTAGTAAGTGTCCAGGTCTCACAGGCAATATCTATGGAAAGGGATAACAAACAGTGCTTGAGCAGCAATTCTTGGGGAAACTACACTATGTAGCAAGCTCTTCCTTAGAATATTAGAAACCTCCTCTAGTGTCCTCCTCATGGGTTCAATTGCAATTATACGTGTGTATATTTATATGGGCTGTCTGGTGACCTCAAAGGATTCCCCAATTGATATTTATGTGTAATAAGTGTACATTGGAACCGACCAATCATTTCTCTTCTTTAAATGCTTGTTAATATACTGGACACAGCATTATGGTATGATGTGTTTGTTGTTTGACCTATGCTGGTTTAATATAAAATTCTGAGACTAGTGCTATATCAGTGGGTAGATACAAATGATGTCCATATTCCATAGTTATGGGTTCATGTGGATTATAGACCTAGCTAATGAAGACACCTTTTTCAGGGGTGTCTAGTTGGTAATGCGTTGAAATTCACTTGTTCCTGCAGTGACTCACAGTCGTCATTTGAAAGTGACAGATTTGAATTCTGGTCAGTAACTATAGCTTTCAATTTGTATGTTGTCTAGTGAGTCCTCTAGTCTTGTATTCTTTTCCCTACTTCTAAGAGTGCTAAACAATACATGTGTATGTGTTTATGGGCCGCCTCCTCCTTGGTGAGGATTATATTACTGTATATGATGCACTGTTCTCAGTATCATTTTGCGCTAAACAGAGCAGCTTTTGTATAACAAGGTTCATTTACAGTGCATAATCAGATGTGCAACTTTGGCGCACACAGCTTACAGTCATGTCACCCCAAAACTAGTCATATGTTGATTGTCACATACGTGTATTATTTAAACATACAAGGAATACTTGTTGATGGATATGCAGAGACATACTCACTTGGTTTTGGCAGTTGTGAAGGAACGTGTGTGTGTGTGTGCGTGCGCGTGCGTGCGAGCACGCATGATGCGTGCTTTTTAAACTGCTGAGTTTGCATCACTTATCATCAGGCGGTTTTGTCATTTGGCTTGCATGTACAGAGGCAGTTTTCACTTCTTCATCTTTGGATGTGAAGGTGACTGTCTTAAGTAAATTATGACTTATTCTTTGGATATACAGTTGACCGTCTTAATTAAATTATCAGACTCAATCTTTAGATGTGCAGTTGACCGTCTTAAGTAAATTATCAGACTCAATCTTTGGATGTACAGTTGACTGTCTTAAGTAAATTATCAGACTCAATCTTTGGATGTACAGTTGACTGTCTTAAGTAAATTATCAGACTCAATCTTTGGATATACAGTTGACTGTCTTAAGTAAATTATCAGACTCAATCTTTGGATGTACAGTTGACTGTCTTAAGTAAATTATCAGACTCAATCTTTGGATGTACAGTTGACTGTCTTAAGTAAATTATCAGACTCAATCTTTAGATGTGAAGTTGACTGTCATGACAAAACTGACAGGGTAATTCCTTGGATGTCAAACAGTTACTTTCATTTATTTTTACCTCAAAAAGTTTTTTGAATTCATTTCCACCTCATACAATTGTTACTTTAACTCATTCTACCCCAAACAGTTGTTACTTTAACCTATTCCTCCAAATTGTTTTTATCATAAATTTTTCTATCCCAAACAGTTGCTACTTTAACTCTTTCTATCCCAAAAAGTTGTTACTTTAACTCACTCTATCCCAAACAATTGTTACTTTAACTCATGTCCACTCTAAACAGTTGTTACTTTACCTCATGTCCACTCCAAACAGTTGTTACTTTAATTAATGTCCACTCCAAACAGTTATTACTTTATCTCATTTCCACTCTAAACAGTTCTTACTTTAACTCATTTCTATCCCAAACAGTTGTTACTTTTACTCATTTCCCCTCCAGTTGTTACTTTAACTAATTTCTACCCCAAACAGTTTTAACCTGTGAAGTAATACATTTTGAATCTAAAATAATAATCCTGTGGACAGAAGGAGTGTAAGCTACAATTGGATAAATTTCACACAAGAGAGGAAAGTTAAATTAATTGTTGGATTAACATTTGGATGTAAACGGAGGAGATATTGTAACTATTGGGTTAATATCACATCTGGATAGGACAAGAGGAGTTAAATTAACAATTGGGTTATTGTAACATATTGATGGAACAATATGAGTTAACAGTAACAATTGAAATAATGTAATATTTGGATGGGACAAGGGAAGGTAAATTGACATTTGAGTTAATGTGACATCTGGATGGGAAAAGAGGAGTTAAATCAACAATTGGGTTAATGTGACATATCGATGGGACAAGAGGAGTTAAATTAATAACTGGGTTAATGTAGCATATTGATGGGACAGGAGGAGTTAAATTGACAGTTGGGTTAATGTAACATAACGATGTGACAAAAGAATTGACAATTAATGTAACATCGCTGGGACGAGGAGTTAAATCAACAATTGGGTTCATGTAACATATTGATGGGACAAGAGGAGTTAAATTGACATGGGTTAATGTAACAAGTAGATAGGTGAGAAAAAGGTACAGAAAACTATAGGATGTAAGATGCCATCAGTTCACATATGGTGCGTTTCTTCTGTACAGAATGAGTTATAAGAGGTTCTCAGGGGATTCAACCCCTACACCGGTCAGTTGGACTCAAATGTTGACTTCTCGTCCTTGACTTGGGGACGTAAATTACAAACACCTCTCGTCTGATGGCAAGGGACACTGCTAATAGGGAAAGCTAATCCACATTCAAAATACAGCCCAACACACTAAAAGTAGTGTGCATGGACTACACCTGAGTTCAAAGAGTGAGCACAAAAATAAAACCAAGGGATACAATTGCATTTGTAATGTAATACCTTCGTCACAGGGCCGCAGATATCTGAACTACTGAGAAGTTTTTAAGATATACAATATACACACAGTTTCTTCTATTTCTACACCCTTATCTGAGACAACTAGACATCACGTCCACTATCCCAATGTTAGCAAGCAGGGGGAGATAACATCTTCATGATAGTTTAGCAAAAATCTACAACAAATTTCAAGTCCAGACTACTTGGGTCACAGGAGGCCAGCCTACCTTTGAACTGCACTGCTACTTGGGTCACAGGAGGCCACCCTACCTTTGAACCACACTGCTACTTGGGTCACAGGAGGCCACCCTACCTTTGAACCACACCGCTACCTGTAGTAGGGTGGATCAGTGTAATATTTATCTGAACAATGATTTCAGTTAATTGGGATCCAATTGGTGAATGTAACTGTTCAGGGTCAAACAGAGTTAAATCTCTGTCTCTGATCAGATTGGACAAAGAAAAGATGGTGTAGAATAGAACTGATCATCTCACCTTCTACTGTAATGAGTTTTTATGTGAAATCATTACCATTTGGCATCCTATGACTGCATCAGCCATTAGGTAACTGTTAACTGTCAGTTACAAAAAAAATGTTTACTGTATTATATTTGTAAACTCATGTTTGTTTTAGAATGTTTCTGTGTTTAAATATTAGACTATTTCATTGCAATACAAAGAAATGTCAACTGTAGATATCTATATAACTGCCATGCAAGTGGCCGTACATATTGTCAGTGTTTGTATGTTGGACCACACATTCTCAGTCATGTATCCTGTATATAGAACCATTCATTGCCTGCCTGGCATAGACACTTCATGGATCATTATTGAATCAATCACATATCACTGACTGGCACTCGTCATTGGCTGACATTCATTGGCTGGCATTCCCTGGCTCATGCTGATTACAGGCTGATGCTCATCATTGGCTGATGCTAACCGTTGACTAGCGCTCATTATTGGCCATTACTCATCATTGACCAACACTTACCACTGGCCAACAGTTACCATTGGCTGACACTCATAATTGGCCCAACTCATCATCAACTGGCACTCTTCATTGGCTGTTGTCCATCATTGGCCGAAACTGATGTTTGGCTGACCTCATAATTGACCCATGCTCATCATTGACCCACACTCATCATTGACCCACACTCATCATTGGCCAGCAATGGAAATTGACCAGAGAAACTGGCTAATCATACCCCCATGACAGAAACCTATAGCATTGATTTGTAGATATAAACATTCTATGATTGTATAAAACCATCCTATAAACATTCTATGATTGTATAAAACCATCCTATAAACATTCTATGATTGTATAAAACCATTGTTGGTGTAAGAGTGTTTATGTGATTTTCCACACTTTTGTAGTAGCCCTCATTAGGCTCCTGGCAGAATCTGAAAGTAGTAAATGCTAACCAATATGACAGTTTTTCTTTCATCGTATATTTTGGTTTCTAATGTGAATTTATCATTTTGCTGCCCTCAAGAGAACACTGGCAGTGTTAAGTAATGATATGTCTTGTTTTTGTTCTGAGTAGTTTACATGTTTTCTAACTGTACATTATTGTTCAAAATGTTTGCTATCATAAGTACAAACAGTGACAGCCCTTTTTGTGTTCATATTTTTGCTATCATAAGTACTGGTCTGTGACAGCCATTTTTGTGTTTGCATTGTTTGCTGTAAGTGCAGCCTGTGACGACCGCTGGTTTTTGTTTCTCATGCATCTAAGTTGTTTGTGGTGATCTTTTTATTTTATCTTGATTGTTTGTGGGAAATAGTATATGACGACCTTCTTTTATTCTTTTGTCATAGTTGTTTGTGGGAAGTACAGTTTGTGATGAACTTATTTTCTTTATGTGTCCAAATTATTTATTTTTTGCAGGTATATCCTGCTACAGCTTTAAAAAAAAAATTGGCTAAGTTGTTTGCAGGAAGTACAGTTTGTGACAACCTTTTTCATGTTTTCAAGTTTGATATAACTACAGCCTTTAAAATTAATTAGGATAAGTTGTAAGCACGAAGTATAGTCTGGGTTGACCCTATGCTTTCATGTGTTCAAGTTTGTTGACCTTCTGCTTTCATGTGTCCAAGTTGTTTTCTGAAAGTATAGTCACTGACAATCTCATTTATTATATCTCCAAGGTGTTTGCTATAAGTGCAGTCTCTGATGACCTTTTTTCATCTGTCCACATACCTCTGTAAGGGTGATCTATTTTCTCAGCAATAGCTGTTTACAGTAAATAGTCTTGTCATAACCTGTTTCCAACTTATCAACCTGGTTCCTATCCCTTGACCTGTCCAACATGGGAGACCCTACCTGTAGCTGTACTACTGTCAGCATAACTCTTGCAGTCATTGAAGCATGCATATGTCTCTACCACTGTCATGTGGAACCATGACAGACTGGTACCAAATCACTCGATGGCCTCATGATGCAGAAGATTGGTCAACTGACCCAGTTTGACTTACATTTAAACGTCTACTAGTGCATAGAGTATTTATACCAGCTGCCCTGCTATGCATACCAGACGTGGACACTACAGGTCAAGAGATGAATTTTGCCACAGGTGCTCACCATCATAATGCAGCAGGTCCATTGCAGAATGACACCCTCATCAGCACCCACTGAAGAGTTTGTCCATCCTTGGCCATTTCTCCCGCCTGATGGGCAAGCTGCTGCATTAACGGAGACAAACACCACGGAGCTGATCCATGACTGAGAATCGTATGAGATGGCGAAACATGACTGTCCATGCTTATTGGCATGGCACATGATGATGATGCAGAAAAGTGGACAAGGAATAATTATTTCTCAAGAGAAGAAAAACAAAAAAGTATTACAAAACTAAATGAGACAAAGGTAAAACTATTAAGTTACTGGGCCTTATAAAAAAAAACACAACTCCTTGTTACAGAATGTGATAGAGTGCCGCATGCAAGAAAAAGACAATGTTACTGATGGATGGATACCACCAAGAGATGGACTGAAATAAGCTTATATGGATGCACTATGAAAACACAAGGCTGAGTGTTGGAGGCTCATTACAGCCAGCCTTCAATGCGGAGATGGCACTTGGTTAATTGATTGAGTTATAACAAATGTGGCTGGTGTGGCTGCTTACCAAGGAGCTCACTCTCCAGTAGTGTCAAGACTTGATTTTATGACCTGTGCTGATCTCGGTGGGAAGTCCTGACCTGGTAAAATTGGTCTTGGGGGAGTATCGGCTTGAGTCTAGTTTAAGTGAAAACCTCGCACTTTATATAAGTATAGTAAATACTCACGTCGTTTAATTTCTCTTCTTTTGAGTTGGTTTGGCTGGATCATTTTCATTGCACATAGATCCCTCCATAAGGGCTCCAGTCTCCTCCCATAGATAAAGGAGAGTTTTGACACAGCGAACAAACTTTGTAGCACCATCGAGTATCTAAATGTGTTTTTTTCAGCATCACACTTTGTATTATATTTTTGTATTTTTGGGGTTAAGTTAGTTGCATATCCTTTACATGACGTCACAATCAACCCCAGCGATTTTGGCTGTTTGTAATTTCTTGTTAAGTAGTATGTCATTGCCTTGGGGGGGGGGGGGGGGGGGGTGTGTAGGTTTTTCTAAATTTTGATATTTAGGTGGTCTTTTCCATTTCTGAGTGCCGTGTTTTATATGCTCAATGCGGTCACAGATCCTCCTAGTTTTATTGTCCTTATCTGAAGAGTCTAGACATCTCCTTCTTCTCTTTTTCCCTTCTTTGCTTTCTCCTCCTCCTCCTTCCTTGTTGGCACTCAGAGCTCAGCATGTCTTTGATAAAAGCAGAAGTAATGTGAAGGTTTTGGTTGGTGCTGCATGCGTTTATGTTTATTTTGTAAGTTGGGCACAACCAGAGAAAGTGACTGGCCATCATGAGGCTATTGCCACAAACACAAAGATCTCACAAACTTACTTCAACTTCTGACGTAGATGATTTTTCAAATCCCCTGTCCCATGCCCAATCATAAAATGATGCCCTGATCTTGTCTTGAAAGTTGATGTCCTGATCTCACCTTGAAAATTGAAGATCTGATCTCTCCTTGAAAGTTGAAGATCTGATCACCCTTTGAAAGTTAATGATAAACATCATCTTTTCATGTAATCAGGATGTCAATTTTGTCCACTAAGAAGTTTGTATGGACATTTCTCTGTTGATTGTGTTAAAATCTGTCGATTTTACTTGTTACTCACAAATTACATCTGCAAAATCAGTACTGGAATATAAATACAATCCGGCAGCTAGCTTTGTAGAATATATCCGTGTGTATGTGGACAAGACTAGCTCGACCAGATGTTTGTGTTCATGTGATTGTTGTCTGTAAGTATTATATAAATGTCAATGACCCAAATCGGATCATATAATAGGTCTTTTGTGTTTCTTGTATTGTCACTGTTGACCTGCCCTCTGACATTGGTGTCTGTGGGTTCGGCTCCATTGTTAGCGCTTTCTGTCCCAGGCAGCAGAAGCAGTTGAAGTAATACCTGCCTGGGATTGCAGTGGTTACAGTGATAACTGTCTAAAGCTGGATGAGTTAAAGCAGTAACTGTCTGGGACTGAAGGAGTTAAAGTAATAATTGTCTGGGACTGAATGAGTTAAAGTAATAATTGTCTATGAATGAATGAGTTAAAGTAATAGCTGTATAGGACTGAAGGAGTTAAAGTGATAACTGTGTGGGATTGAATGAGTTAAAGTAATAACTGTCTGGGACTGAGCAAGTTAAAGTAACAACTGTCTGGGATTGAATGAGTTAAAGTAATAGCTGTCTAGGACTGTAGTAGTTAAAGTAATAACTGTCTGGGACTGAAGAGTTAAATTCATAACTGTCTGGGATTGAAGGAGATAAAATCATAACTGTCTGGGACTGAAGGAGTTAAAAGTCATAACTGTATGGGGCTGAGTGAGTTAAAGTAATAACTGTCTGGGACTGAAAAGGTTAAATTACTAACTGTCTGTGAATGAAGAAGTTAAAGTAATAACTGTCTGGGACTGAAGGCGTTAAAGTAATAACTGTCTGGGACTGAATGAGTCAAAGTAATAACTGTCTGAGACTGAAGGAGTTAAAGTAATAACTGTCTGGGGCTGAAGGAAGTAAAGTAATAACTGTCTGAGACTGAAGGAGTTAAAGTAATAACTGTCTGGGACTGAAGGAGTTCAAGTAATCAAAAATACCAAATTTAGAATTATTCAATTTTCTGATAAATTGACATGTCTGAAATCTAATTATGCAAATGGTTGATTGTGAAAAAACCTTTATGGAATGGTGCACTTTGAACAGTAGAAACATATATAATTTGTGTTATTTTATGGTTAAATGGTTTGTTTTATGGTCAAATGTCAATATCTAAAAATAGAATTTTCTCACTGAAAAATTTTACTGTTTTATTCTGTAAGAAATTGCTAGTACATACAACAGTCAGTGTGCCACTGAACTGTTTGCCAGATTTTTGTATTTATTTAGGTCATATCCTTTCAAAATTTTATTTTCATTGTTCAACATGTTGAAATGTCTATTCTTTTTTTTTTTAAATATATACTTTGTATGTAAATATTTAAAACTTCCTTAACTTTGAATCTGCTTTTAAACTACCAAATTTAATATCCCAATGATCATTTTAAAATCTAATGAACTATACTATTACAAAATTGTATGATCATAACTGACAAAGGTAAACAGCTAACCAAAACACCAGAAAATTCCATTAAGGCCGCCATTTTGATTGTTTAGCGGTGTTTGCTTTCCTCTCCTTGTTTCTTTTCAAACACAAAAAAGTCCAATAGAAGGGAGGTGCATGCCGTGGGTAAGTCATATGTTAGGACCATCACATTTTGTAGGCCTGAGTGTGTCGGCAAATAGGTGGCCGGTCTTTTCTGTAGCATATTACAAGAGCTAATTTAAGACACTCGACTGACTGTGCTCATGCGTGCATCAGCATATTGTCCTAACTGTTACACCAACGTTCCCCCTGTCCCTGTCTGTTGGGGATCATAAACACTGCTGGTTGTGGTGTCGTAGACAGTGTCAGAACATGCATCACCCATCTCCACATTAGCATAGAACTTCATGATTCCAGTTTACGAGACTCTGTGCAGGGAGGGTTGGCTTGTATCAGAGGAGATTATCAGCGGACTACCGTCAAATATTGCATATTATATACTCACATTTTTACCTATTTCTATCCGCTAAATCTCGGGTGCATATTATAGTGAGTGCTAAATATACATCATGTTCAATCTCGAAAGTAATTATTTAACCAGGATATTTTGTTTCTCATCATCAACATCTTCAAGTGGTCTGTGTTGTTCTGTTTCGTCAAGCCAGTGGTTCAGAATATCCTACTTAGACAAACATTTTTCCGGGTTTCCTTTCTCTAGCCTATGACTTTTCCCAGCCTTCCTTCACTTGGCCTATTCCCAACCCCTTGATTTGATCGACATGGGAGACCCTAACTGAAGCTAGCTGTCTACCATCAGCATAGCTTTTGGGGTCATCGGAACATGCAAGCTCCTCATGTTGGATACACAACAGAGGGGTGACTGTGGGTTTAATAAAGCATGGGCATTCAACATACTGACCAATAAACAGATGTTAAAGGCAATGAGAAAAATAGTGTTGAAGTGCTACATAGAACCTCTACTTTTGTATGGATGTGAAATGTGGACAATGAGCAGACAAGCTGAAAAACATCTAATGGCAGTGAAAATGTGGTTTCTGAGAAAAATGCAAAGAATACCATGGACAGACAGAAAAACCAATGAGCAAGTCCTAAAAGAGGCAAATGAAAGACACAAACTGATTAGAGAAATTAAACGTAGACAGTCGCATTTTGGGGGGCACGTTATGAGAAGAAATAAACTAGAGAACTTGATGACAACTGGCAAAGTTGAGGGGAAAAGAACAAGGGGAAGGCAGAAACATAAATATCTGGATGGCTTGACCACATGGCATTGTCAGGACGAGAATACGGACCTGATCCATGACTCCAGTGATCGTGTAAGATGGCGAAACATGACTGTCCATGCTTACCATCATGGCACATGATGAATGAATTAAACATGAGTGTCTACTATAAGTGACATGGTATATACATGTGGAAATAAGTCACACAGACTGCAGCAAGTGCCTTCATCCAGTGCCTTGCCAGCTGGCGTGGGCAATCATGCCTCTCCACAAATTACGATCTCCGACATCGTGGATCAATTCATGTGTTGACTCCTTTCCGTGCCATGACATAAGACTGTCAAGAATCTTCTCATGCTGTCTTCCAATATCTCTCTTTCTGCAGATATTTCCAGTTGTCGCATCATGTTCCAATTTTTGTCTTCTCATAATGTGGCCAAAAAATGATGACTGCCTCTTTTTGATGTTTGTGATAAGTTGTCTGTGCAACTCAGCTTCCCTAAAAATTTCCAGGTTGCTCATTTTGGTTGTCCAATTAATTTAGCATTCTTTTATAAAACCAGGGATTTTTTGTCTTCTAACTAATTGTGCAGGATTCACAGTCGTATGCTAAAACTGGTTTTATGTATCATGGCAGAACTCTTTCTCTTATTTTCGAGGACAATGACTTATTGCACAAAGCGTTCTTCATTTGATAGAATGCAGTGTTTGCTTGTGGACAATTACAATATCTTAATGTCCTTTTAGTTAGTGGGACAAACTAATCAGTGCTTTGTTAATGTATTATTCTAATGAACAGTATAACAGACATCATGACTTTGAGTAGAAGACAGTGTGATCTTGTTTGCTGATTGTTGTAGTCACTCATATATACATATATATTATATGTGTTTCCTGGTGCAATAATTTATGATTTATTTAATGTGATATTCATATCCTTGGATTTCTTTGGAGTACTTTGTTGGTTTGAATATAACGTCTCAGTGCTAGACTAGTGTTACACTCTGGCTGTTGTCATGTTTGCCAGCAGTTTCATTCATGATTCAAATAATGACACTGCTCTGATCCAGTAGTGGAAATCAGTGCAGACAGCAATTGTGTATATATATATATATACTAGACGACTCAGCCCGGTTTTGCCCAGCCCCTGGCTGGGAGCGTTTCATTTAATTCATATTCGGCCCCTTCTCCCGTTCCCGTTGGTCGGTTTCTGATGATCTCGTTGCTGTTCCCAAAAATTAAAAATTGATTTTAAACTAACTATTTCAGTTGCATCCACGCGAGTGAGAACAACAACTGTTCATAACTAATTTCTGGTTTAATCAGAGAGTGTGTTCCCTTGCAGCAAGATTGCGGGACATTTATTCGTCTGTTTCTTAAGCTCGTGCCATTTTCTTTCATGCTGGAGGAAAAATTATTGATTTTAATCTAACTATCTATGCCAGTTGGCTCCGCGAGAGTGAGAAGAACATCTGTAGAAAATTTCATCTCAATCGGATGGACCGTTCGGGAATGCATAAAGGACACACAAAGACACAAACATTCTCTTTTATATATAAGATATATACCAAATATACATATTGTGGAAGACAAGGGGAAACCACATTTAATTAGCAACATGAAATCCATGGGCAGTCAGGAAGCTAGATTTATATTTAAAAACAATTTCAAACAATTGAATAACCTGACACCATCATCACTATGTGCCATCTCCACATTGAAGGTTGGCTGTTAGAAGTGTCCAACAGCCCCTGCCCTGCATCTTCATGCTGTCCACTGACATGAAACATTGCCTTCTCTTGCACACATCCCCTTCTCTTGCACACATCCCCTCCATGTCAATCTCCAATAGATTCTTTAACAAAGAGCTGTGCATCTCTATATGGCAGAGATCCTTAGATCTCATTCAGTGATGTTTTCTTCAGTCCCAGTTCTTGTAATACTTCTGTGATTTCTTCTCCTGCCTTGATTGCACACTATCCTAGAAGAAATCAACACATTGAAATGTCCTCAGAAAACTGCAATAGAGAAGACTGTGGTGACATTGTCATAACTGATGGCATCAAGGTCATTCATCATTATTAATGGAATGATCCATGGTCATAACTGATGACATCAAGGTCATCACCATTACTGATGGAATGATCCATTGTCATAATTAATTACATCAAGGTCATTTGCCATTATTGATGGAATGATCCATGGTTATAATTGATGACATCAAGTTTGTTCACTATTATTGATGGAATGATCCATGGTCATACGATCTGACATCAAGATATCAATGACATCAAGATAGTTCGTCATTGTTTATGGAATAATCCATGGTCATACTTGATGACATCAAGGTTGTTCACCATTATTGATGGAATGATCCATAATCATAATTGATGACATCAAGCTCGTCACCATTATTGACAGTGATTGATTGTCATAATTGGTCATGGATTGTCATTCATGGTCATAATTTATGGCATCAAGGTCATCCACCACTATTCATGGCATGAAGATTTGTGGTCATCATTGATGACATGAAAGTAAATTGATCTCTTAAAGGCTGGGGCCAATATTTGTGGCTATTTCTAAGTATTCATTAAGGATAACATTTGTTGAACATGTTGTTTCCTTTTGGCCTGGTTGTAAAGTATATGGGTGACGTATGGGCCCCTCCCACACTTCCTATGCCTACACCTAACAGCATATGTGAACTTCAAGCCATTATCCTTATGGGAATAGTTAGTAGAAGAGGTTAGTTAGTTGTATATCGTTTATAGGACGTTGCAGTCAACTCCAGCATTGTTTAATTGTTTGTTATTCCTGGACAAGTTTACGTTCAGTAGTTTACTATTGTATGGAAACCAAAGCAAGACAATCTGCTTTGAAATCACCCTCAGTTGTGTTTCGACCGTGGTATGCGGGATTGCGAATTGCGTCAGAGCCAGATATAAGAGATAGAACATGTGAAATCACACGGAAGAGTGATTGTTTCCAGTAATACATTTCAGCAACCTGAAGCTTCAGTGACAAGCACGCTTGGCTGCCAGCCTGGTTGTCATGTGTTCAGATCTTTGCTCAGGTGGGGAATTTTTTCAACCACCCTTTACTCCCTGACCTAGAAGGGATATCAGGAAATGATTTGTGAGACAAAGGCGGTTGGACGATATTGACAACATAACTAATTGAATGTCGATTGGTCTGTAAGAATATCAGGCAAGTACTATAGACCAGTATATCTACAAGTAAAAGGGTTGTATACTTTATTTTCAACTATTTAAACACAACTACAAACATTACTTACAGTATAGACAGTATAAAGTTAATTATTTATTACCTGGCCTATTTCGCCGATGCAGCAAAATATGCCGGGCAATAAATCGTGCAGTTTATTGTTTGTGGCTTTTGTGTTTATATAAATTTCCTTATCTGAATAAGTTCAAGAATTCTTTAATAGACAAGGCACGAACCGGTCTGCATATTGTCATTGTTTTTCCTGTTTCTTTTGTTTTTTCTTAACAAAAAGATTATTGTTAAACAGTTCACAGATAAACATTTTTGTAATGTTTATAATGGAAATAAATTTGGGGAATGAACTTATTGACACTTCCTGAGTCTTGTTTATGTTAAGTGTATGTCACAATAACATCATCATCATCTTCAAGTGTCATGCCAGCTGGTATAGGCATTCATGACTCTCCACAGATCTCAGTCTTTGGTGTTCTGGATCAACTCTGCTGATGATATCTCTCCATGCTTCCATCTCAATCCATCCAGCATCATTTCTCTTGGTCTGCCTCTGCCTCTCTACCCCTAAATCTTTCCCGTCTTCATGATGTTCTCTAATGCCTCTCTTCTCAAAACATGACTAAAGAAAGCTGTGTGCCTCTTTCTTATTGTGTATAAAATGTTCTAGTTTCATTAGCCTCTTTCAGGTGGTCATTAGTTTACTTTGGCAGTCCAAGGAATTCACAACATTCATCTTAGGAGCCACATCTCTGTTGCTTCCAAGGTCTTCCTAATTTGTTTGTTTACATTTCAAGATTCACTGCTATAAAGCAATACAGGCTCTACATAGCATATTAGCACTCTCTTACATTCAATGATAGTGACTTATTGCATAGGAAACCCTTCATTTTCCAAAATGAAGCCTTGGCTTGCCCTATTCTGCTCTTAATTTCTGTTGTGCATCTTCCATCTGATGCTATAAATGCCCCTAGGTATTTAAAACTATCCACCTGGTTAAGAATTTTCCTTTGTATTTCACATTTTGGTGTCACCTGTTTCTTTGATATCACCATTGTTACTGTTTTCTTGATATTCAAGGAGAGTCCTTTGTTTGCACTCTCTGTTACTACAATATCCAACAATCGTTGTAGATCTGTAGCATTATCCGCAACCAATACTGTGTCACCTGCATAGCATATATTGTTTATATTATAACCTCCGATTAGTATCCCTGGCTTCTCTTTGATCTCTCTCATTATTACTTCACTATAGAAGGAGAAGAGATCCGGTGACATGACACATGCCTGTCGTATTCCTAGCTTTATTTGTTCATAATTGCCCTCTTTATTTCCCATTTTAATTGCTGCTACTTGGTTCCAGTAAATATTCTTTAATATTCTGAGATCCTTCCCCTCAATGTTAATATCTTCCAACATTTTAATCAGTTCAATGTTTTACTTTATCAAATGCCTTAGTATAATCTATGATGCACAAATATATGTCTTTCTGTTTCTCTATTTATCTTTCTATTAGTGTTCGTAATTTATATATTGCATTGTTTTTACCCTTTCACAAATCCATACTGTTCTTCACCAATTTCCATTTTTATTTTCTTTCTTGTTCTTCTCATTATGATTCTGAGTAGAAGCTTAGTGATATATGGTTTATAAGGTTAATTGTACGAACATCTTCACATTCAGTTGCTCCTGGTCTTTTTGGTATAGCTATAAATACCAATTTCAGCATATCACTTGGTAGATATCCACTGCTGTAAATATTCAACATTTTGTTTAATATATCTACTCCAAATTCTCCCATTATTGCTAATTCTTCTAGTGTGATTCCATCTGGCCCAGCTGTTTTTCCTTTCTTCATATGTTTAATAGTGTGACATTTGCAATGTCCCACCACACTACAATCTTGAGAACAGTCCAGAATTTTCCATTCTCTGGCGACAATAATGTTATGATATCTCCCGTGGGATGTTTGTATTGCAATGTGAGGTTTTGTAAACAGAGAGATGTCTAAATTGCAGGATTTGGAATATATAAAGCAGACAGGTTAATTAATAACAACAGCTTACACCTAAATGGAATTTGCAGATGCCCCTAAACATAACAGGATGGATCACAGTGAGAGTTTAGGGCAGGGAAAATCAGAGAAGGTCCACCAGAGAGACGAATGGAGACGGATTGTATTTGCAGCAAAGAACCTCAATGGCTCGGAACGCTGAAGAAGAAGAAGAAGAAGAAAATCTGTTTATTTTACCCCATAAAGTTTAGACGGATTACAATTAACGGGGGGGGGGGGGGGGAAGAACGACTCCATTTTAGTTATAAGGCAGGACACAATTTTCTCATGTGGCTGTCACCATGTAGTTTTGAACAGAAAAGGTGTGTGATTTCAGTGGAGTAAATACAGAGAAATTCTGGATACATGGGTGAGTGAACACTGATTAGTAAAAACTCCTTGTATTAGTAGAACTATATTGAAGAGAACTCAAACCCTTCAATTCAGTAATACTCTCTATATGTTAGAATAGAGTTAGAGATTCGTCTCAGTAAATGAAATACTATGAAGATATATAATTGACTATCTCCCTTTTTCTGTAAGATATCTAGAGTTATCTTTCTTCGACTACTGACACTTAATAAGATTATCTGTTTGCTAAGATACATTATTTGTTACTTAACAATCTCTCTGTAAATATTAAAATGTGCATGGTTCTTCTATAAATACAATAATTATGTGTCAAATGCCCATGTTGCGATTTTATGTGGCCGTCTACCCAGAAGAAGGGGATTGTCACCAGAACTTGGTGAGAAGGTCATTATCGAGAACACTCCAGTAAATTAGGTGACTTGGATACCTGCTGTGTGGATCGTTGGAACACTTATCATAAAGACATAGAGGACATGTCTTATCAGACACAAGATGTTGGCTAATTATAGCATATATTTATATGTGGGTATTTGTCACATCAAATCATTGGCGTGACAACACACAACATAAGCGGGTCTGGCTACACCTATAAAGTAAAACAGCACACCCCTCCCCCAACTTTCTTATGAGGGCTGATACATGTTTGTTCATGTTTTAACATACAGGTTGGTGGTTGAGTGGCCTACATAGAGTACCTAAACAGGGTACATAACTCTCGCGAGTGTTGCAGTCATCAGTGAATGATGAGAGTCTTCGCCTTCCCACTGCAGTAAAGAGTAGAGGACCATTTTTCAACATTTACCACTCAGAGCTAACCAGTGCCGCCCGAACTTTAAGCTGAGTATTAAACCAATAACCTCAACTAGACAATCGCCAACAGCTTTCACTAACAAGAGCTATCCCAGGAATAAAATATTCCATATACCATGAACAATATTTACCAGAAAATCGAATAGCCCAAGATGAAGACGGTCAACTTTATTCGATTAGGCCAGAACTTGACTTGTTGAAGCGCAGTATTACAGAGACCAACCTTTATAGGCAATCAATATTTGTTAGTTAGTTATGGACAATGATGCATTCAGTGTATTATTAGTTGCGTATATTAGAGTGCCCTTGGTGCATAAACCACCTTCCCCCACCCCATTTATTTATTATAATCTGTTAGCCATATTCAAAGGAGTTATCTGATTTTATTTTGGAGTTATATGTGTGTAACTGCGTTAAACAATAGAGCGATAGTACTACATCACTTAACAATTGATCAGAAGAGCTGTGTGGCAGGGATACTACTCGCCTTCAGTCTAACCAGAGTAAGCATTCTCCTCTCTGAGGCAGTGCCTTTCCTGTGCTCTCTTGGCCTTCTACCGGAAAACCTTACTTGATACCGTAGTGGAACCTTGCCAGATGTGTCTGATCCAGTACTAGAGAGTTTTACGAGCCATTTCTGATTTTCAGTTAATAGTCGGCAACATCGATTTGGGGATACATATCTCCCATCTCTAATTAATATACTTCAAATAACGTCATCGACTTCGACTTTTAGAATAGGTGGCTGCTATCAGTTATTGAACGTTCTATAGAAGTAAACAAAGATATACATCTTTGGAAACAACAAGCTGCCATAAGGATTGATAATGAAGTAGGACAATGTCAGCCTATTAAGAGAGGTGTAAGACTGATGTATATAATGTTTCCAGATCTTTTTTCCCTATACAGTGAAAATATTTTCAGAAGATATAAATGGAATCATCATTGGAGGACCAAACAGCAATAACATTAGATATGCATATTATACAGTATGGATTGCAGACAATGAGCAGGATCTGCAACATTTAGTAGAACAACCGGAGTTAGAATTAAATTGTAAAAAGACACAGATTATGGTCTTAACTAGGAAGAAAGAAGTACCACAATGTAATATACAATACAATTAAATGGGAATATTCTTCAACAAGTGAATCGGTACAATTATCTTGGAACAGTCATAACATCTGATAGGAGATGTCTTGAAGAGATTAGAACAAGAATTGCCATGACGAAAGTAGCCTTAAGCAAGATGAAAAACATACTGACCAATAAAAAGATATCAATTGAAACGATAAAAAGAGTGTTGAGGTGCTACATAGAACCTGTACTTTTGTATGGGTGTGAAACTTGGACAATGAGCAGTCAGGCTGAAAAACATCTGATGGCCGTAGAAATGTGGTTTCTGAGGAGAATGCAAAGAATTCCATGGACAGACAGAAAAACAAATGACCACTACTAGAGGAAACAAATGAAAATCGTAAACTGATTAGAGAAATTAGACGTAGACAGTCAAAATTTTTTAGATTGTTTATGGTTTGTGTTGGCTTTGTTGACTTAGTGGGGCATTTATTAGACCAATGGGAATCTTGCCCGCATGACAGGCAGACTGTCCTCCGCCCTGGTATGGTCACCAGGATTCTATGATTCTGGATTCTCTGCTATCCTTTTGCTGTTATGTTGACATAGTGGGGTATGGTTTGTCCTTCTTTAGGATTTACTAAAGCTCCCCATTTCCCTGCTGAGTTTTTAATTCTGAAAACCATGGGCTCAGGGTCGCCTGTGATTTCTTTCACTATTTTTTTTTAACACCCTCTTCTTTCATTGTTGCTAAAATCCAGTGTAAGGTTAATTGTTTCTTCTCTTTCTCTGTATGCTGGATTTCTATTGTAATTTCCGGGTTT
Organism: Cepaea hortensis; assembly: GCA_963921405.1. NCBI lineage: Eukaryota > Metazoa > Mollusca > Gastropoda > Stylommatophora > Helicidae > Cepaea > Cepaea hortensis. Next base: position 412,183,780 of record OY992876.1, read on the forward strand.
TTTAAAGTTATGGTTTTTCCGTGGAAATGCTCGCAAAGTGTCTCCGATACAACAGCAAAGAACCACTTGGTTGGGTTCTCATACCTATATAGCTCACCAAGTTCGTCTATCGGTACGCCTCCGGGACCGACCAATGCACCTCTCACCAGTTCGGCATCGACCTGGTCGCTCGTGGGCCTCTCAACGAGATCACCAGCGTTTTCGGTAGGTGCATGGCACCCTCCTCAAAAGAGTCTAGGTCGACGCTTACCGCAGAAACTTGGTTAGTTTTAGTCCCGGGGGTAAACGCAGATAATTGATTGAAATGTCTTCTCTCGATAACACGGCTCACCTGAGTAGAATCCATTTTTGAATTTTACAAAAATTCCTTCTTAGTTTTTCTACGAGCAGTATGAAGATCACCTGCAGGCTTGCTAGGCCAGTGGCGGGTTTAGGACAAAAATCTGACCATAGGGAGTCCATCCCATAAGGCGAGCCATATCCCTGTTAGCACACTATCTCGCGGTCATGGTTTCCCAGTCTACACCACGTGGAGGTGGGGTTGACTTGTGTAGTCTGCCGTTCATCGCCAGGGTCAGGCGCAGAAATCTAACCATTAGAGAACTCCTGTTTGCAGACGACCAAGCACTAATATAGCAAAATCAGAAGTTGAATTACAAGACCACATGAATAGTCTAAACCAGAGGTGGGCAAACTACGGGCCGCATGCGGCCCGGCAACTGATATTATGCGGCCCTCGAGGGCATTTAGAAATAATTTTTTATTTTTGTTTTTAAGTTATTTTGCTGGATTTTACAGAATTTCATGTACTGTTATGAGTGTTTTAACATTTTTGATAACATTTCTTTCCAATTTTCTATTTTTGTAAACAGTCCTTGACCTTCGCAATGTAATGCTAAATTGCGAACACGTCGATTTTAATAAAGAGACATATTTATCGTCATGCACAAATTTCTTCTTCTTCTTTGTGTTCATCCAGAGTGTTTTTTTTTTCAGATGTGATTGCCGTGTGTCTTGAAGGCACCCTTGGGCCGAAACACATCCGACTTTCAGCGTGCATTTTTAACAGGTTAGCATTCCTGGGAATGTACGGACACTATATCGAGCTGGAGCGGCCGAAGAACTAACCCGGGAGCTGATTGAATATCAAATGGATATAACAGCAATTCAAGAAATAAGGTGGCCAGGAGAGGGTACTTTAGAGCAAAATGGAATGATTATAATATATGGAGGAAACACCCAAAATAAACATGAATTAGGAACAGGATTTGTCATCAAAAAAGAGTTATGGGGGAACGTTTTAAACTTTAAAGCTTTTAATGACAGGATTAGTAAATTACGAATAAAAGGTAAATGGAAAAATATAACGATGATTAATGTACATGCACCTACTGAAGAGAAAGAAGATGATATTAAAGAAGACTTTTATAATGATCTGGAAGATGTCATAGAAGAAACCCCCAAACAGGACATCCTGATTGTGCTGGGAGACTTCAATGCAAAAATAGGTAGAGAGCAAACTAATAAAAAAGTGGCCGGTATGGAAAGCCTACATACAACTTCAAATGATAATGGATGGAGAGTCATCAACCTGGCAGAAGCCAAAGGACTGCAGGTTAGCAGTACCAGACTACAAAGAAAGGATATACACAAACAAACTTGGAAATCATGTGACAAGAGAACCTATAATCAAATAGATCACATTTTAATTAACAACAGAAATGCATCAAACATACAGCAAGTCAGAAGTTATAGAGGAGCTGAGTGCCACAGTGACCACTTCCTCGTTGGAGCAAAATTTAAAATAAAACTTAAGAGAGCTTTCTATACTAAATTACAAAGATTACACCCAACATATAACAGAGAAAAACTGCAAGACATTACAGTCAAAGAGAAATTTACAGATGAAATAAAATGTAAACTTGAAACTCTGCAAAACCCTTTGGAGGAAAGCATTGACCAAACTTGGTTGAACATCAAGAATACAATTCAGTCTACCGCAGAAGAATGTCTCGGTGTGTTAACCACGCATAGAAAGAACAGATGGTTCAATCAAAAATGTGAAGAAGCAGTCATTAGGAAGAAGAATGCCAGACATGTATGGTTAAATGACATCAATAACATCCAAAAGGAAGAGCATTATAGAAATGAATGTAAAGAGGCTACAAAAATAGTCAGACAGCAGAAGCGAGAATATATGAGTAATATAATCAAAGATATGGAGACTAATCACCAGAAAAATGAATCCAGAAAATTTTTTAAAGAACTGAAGTCAATGAAACGAGGGCACCAACAAAACACATATGGTTTAAAAGACAAAAATGGGAATATGATAAATACCAATGAGGAAATGTGCAACACATGGAAAGAATATTTTATTGAATTACTAAATTGTGAAGCTCCAAGTAACATTTTCTCACAGGAAGAGGTTCTAACATGCGAACCACAAATTGAAGAACCTACATGTGAAGAAATCCTATATGTAATCACACGACTTAAAAACAATAAGGCAACTGGGACTGATGGAATTGCTGCTGAATTTATAAAGGCAGGTGGCCATGCATTACATCTAAAGCTATACGAACTAATAATAAAAATCTGGAGGACAGAAGAATTACCCCATGACTGGAAAGAGTCATTATTGATACCTATCTTTAAGAAAGGAGACAAGTTCCAATGTGGAAATTATAGAGGAATATCACTACTGTCCACAAGCTATAAGATACTATCCGCAGTATTACTAAATAGACTAAAACCATATTCAGAAGACATATTAGGTGACTACCAGGCGGGTTTTAGACAAAACAGATCAACAATAGATCAGATATTTATCTTACGACAAATAGCCGAGAAACATTGGGAATATAAAAGAGATCTCCATAACATTTTTGTGGATTTTAAAAAGGCGTATGATAGTGTCCATAGGAATAGTCTATGGAATGCTATGCAGGAATTTGGAATACCAAGGAAGTTAATCAACATGACCAGACTATGCATGGAAGATACTTATAATATAGTAACATATAAAGGCAGGAAATCAGACCCCTTCCAAATAACATCTGGCTTGAAACAGGGTGATGCACTATCGCCGCTACTCTTCAATCTGGCTCTAGAGAAAGTTGTAAGGAAGGTAAAGGAGGAATGTGATATTGGAGGAACATCCAAGCTGCTTGGTTATGCAGATGATATAGATATTATAGGGCAAAGTGAACAAAAGACATTGGAAATATTGACTCACTTAAAGGAAAAAGCCCAACAGATGGGGCTGGTTATCAACCAAGATAAGACAGAATATATGGTAATTTCAAGAGACGGAATGGCTAGAAACTCTGGCCACATACAAATAGATAATATGACCATTAAAAGAACGGAAACATACAAATACCTGGGTACGATCTTCAACTGTTCCAACATCATAAGGGAAGAAATACAAACTAGAATCAACTCTGGAAATAAGATATACTATGCACTACAACATATACTAAAATCAAAGGCGCTATCTCGTAACACCAAAATCACAATATACAAAACACTGATCAGACCAGTTGTGCTGTATGGCTCTGAAACCTGGAGTACAACGAAAGGAGACGAAGCCTTGTTACAAACCTTTGAGAACAAAATTTTAAGACGCATCTTTGGACCCATTAGGGATACACAAAGTGGAGAGTGGAAAAGAAGAAGTAACAAAGACATTTATGATCTGTTTAAGTCCTCGCTAATCACTGGTATCATGAAGGCTAATAGACTACAATGGCTGGGGCATATAGAAAGAATGGAAGATAATAGGGAAACAAAACTCGCTTACACTCAGGAAATAAATGACCGTAGACCCCGAGGTAGACCAAGAAGGCGGTGGAGAGATAATACATGTACAGACCTACAAGCACTTGGAATTAACGACTGGCAAGAGAAGGTCCACCAGAGAGACGAATGGAGACGGATTGTATTTGCAGCAAAGAACCTCAATGGCTCGGAACGCTGAAGAAGAAGAAGAAGAAGCATTCCTGGGGGACTTTCACTTTTGTGGTGCCGTGCGCTGATCAAGTTAGAACGGCCGAAGACTTCACGATCAGCCCTCAAGGTTAGGCAGGGACAGTCCATGGGCATTATCTGCCATCCAGGGAGTCTTTCATAGTTTCAGAGCTGACACATAGCGCCCTGGTGCTCGGCTCACCTAGGTAATCGTCACGTCCTGCTCATGAATGCTTTAACTCCTCAGTTCAATATATTGGGCTTTCGTTCGCCCCGGGCCGTTCCCACACAAACCAGACCGGTCCGTAGATGCTATCCACTCAGCGAGTTTTCGATTCGGACATGTGCTTGTCGTTGTGCCCGGGGACAATATAGTCAGAGCTTTGTCCGGGCACGACGGACATTCGGAAAACTAGCTAGTCAGAGCTGTTCCGGACACAAGGGGCATTAAGAAAACTAGGTAGTCAGAGCTGTTCCTTGAACGAGGGACAATCGGAAACTAGCTATTCAGAGCTGTTCCGAACGTTAAGGACATTCGGAAGACTAGTTAGTCAGAGCTTTTCCGACCACGAAAGACATTTCACTCGGACGTAATTGCGTAGTGCCAATTTTTATTTTGCCACCCGTCGGCCGCCACTTCCGACTTCGGTAGGTTACCCCGACTGTGGTAGGTTTCAGTAAACAAAGTGGACATAATATATATGCGGCCCCCCAATAGCTTTACATTTGTCAATGTGGCCCTTTGCACAAAAAGTTTGCCCACCCTTGGTCTAAACGAAATGTGTAGAGAACATAACATAAAAATTATCACAAGTAAAACAGAGGTAATGACTATAACTAAAGAAGAAAAAGCAACAACGATTCACCTAAACGAACATCCCTTGAAACAAGTAAAGAGTTTCAAGTACCAAGGAAGTATAATATCATCAAATGGCAAATCAGACGCCGAGATCGAAAATAAACGCAATAAGGAAAACCAACTCATTGGACACATGGCACCAATACTAAAGAACAAACATGTATTAATAACTACAAAGAAAGCACTTTACAACACAATCTTCCTACCAACTCTATGTTACCAATGCCAAACCAAGACAATGACAGAAAAAGAGAGAAGAAAAATCAGAACAGAAATGAGATTCCTAAGAATACTCAATGTTTCAAGAAGAGATAAGATCAGAAATGAAGAAATTACGACTAAAGTGGGGGTTATAGCTGCACTAGATTTTATTAGAAGGCAACAAATCAAATGGTTTGACCATGCAAGTAGGTTACCAACTAACAGTATATCACAACAAGCAATGATGTACAGACCAGAGGGAAGCAGAGGAAGAGGCCGACCACGTAAACGATTGACGCTGGGAATAACAGTCCATGGGAATATCGATACATGAAGCCCGTAAGCGGGCACTCTCACGATTTTTCGACACCGTAAGGTACAAGTGGAACATGATAAGATCTCCCCCGATGTGTCTCCACCTTGCCGTGGTGGGGGAGCTTGCGTGTCCCATCGACCCCATGTGCTTGCCGATGGGTGAAAAATTACAATCGGACAGCATATGGGATAGGGACCAGCCTAAGAGAGACACAACCTGCTGCTCTGCAGGTGAGACTGAGGATAGCAGTCCAAAATTTAAATCAGGCGCACGAAGGCAGAAGTTCTTGGTCCGGACAAAACACTAAAGGCTCCCTGTCGAGGGCTGTGGCTGAACGCCTCTAAGCCACAAACCCTCGGACCTGAGAGCTTGGCCGATAGCCACCTCTCGAAAAATAAAGGCGTGATACTGAGCAAGCTACATGCTCAGGTCTGATAGAAGTTCGAAGGCTCTCAGCTGGGGGATATGAGAGATTCCCGGATGAGAGGCCAGGCCGTTTCTCGTTCACCGCTACACGAAGGTAAGGTGCTGATCCGGCAGCACAAGTAGCCTACCTCGTGAGCGAGTACAAAAAGTGCCCCAGTCGAAGAAAGTGGCTGCGAAAACTGTATCTAACTCATAGAGAGTGTAGACAAAAGTGGAAGAACGTCTCAATGCCGCAAAATGGAACGCACGGCGAGCGAACCTATTGCGTGGTCCGAAGTCAAAAGCGTGGGTGTCGCTTGCAGTCTGACCGTCCCTGGTGTGTGCTTGAGCGATCAGTGGCAAACGAGTTGCCCAACACATGGAAGTGAGGAACTAAAGCAGCCATGAGCAGGACGTGGCAACTCCTCGGATGAGCCCAGTCACAGAGCAATATGTGCCGGCTCTGCAATTATGGAAGCCTCCTTGGATAGCGAGGGAATGCTCATGGTCTGCCCCTGCCTTCCCTTGAGGGCCGACCACGATGTCGTTCGTCGTTCTATCTTGACCAGCTGAGATGTTAGCGACATCACAACAGTCCAACGTGCCTCGAAACCAGAGGATGGCTAACCTCATTAAAAAATGCCCGCTGGAAGTCGGAAGTGTCGTCCTACGGGTGGCAAACTAAAAATTGACACTACGCAATTACGTCCGAGTGAAATGTCTCGTCCGAATGTCTCTCGTGCTAGGAACAGCTCTGACTACCTAGTTTCCGAATGCCGCTCTTGTTCGGAACAGCTCTGACTGGGTAGTTTTCCGAATGTCTGTTGAGCCTGGAAAAGCTCTGATGGGCGCAACGACAAGCACATGTCCGAAAACTCGCTGAGTGGATGCCGTCTGCAAACCTGCCTGGTTTGTGCGGGAATGACCCGGGGAAACGAAATGACCAATATATTGAAGTGAGGATTTAAAGCAGCCATGAGCAGGACGTGACGATCTCCCTCGGTGAGCCCAGATCCAGGGCGTTATGTGTCGGCCCTGCAACTATGGAAGCAACCTTGGATGGCGGAAAATGCTATGGACTGTCCCTGCCTTCCTTTGAGGGATGACCGTTGTCTTCGACCGTTCCACCTTGGCCAGCATGGTTGCAGATGGCGCCACAAAAGTGAGAGTCTCCCAGGAATGCTACCTGGTCAAAAATGCACGCTGAAGTCGATGTGTTGGCCTACGGGTTTCGGCCCAAGGGCGCATAACAGACACACCGCAATCACATCTGAAAAAACACTCCGGATGAACGAAAAGAAGAAGAAGAAGAAGAACATGATAAGATGAGATTCACATATGGAAATAGACACAATCAAATGTGCCTTTCAAAAAAAATATGATCTATAATAAGATCGAATGTTCTAGAATGCATGAAAAGTACACTCTTATTACTTCAATAAAATGCGGCAAATGTGTAACTTGATTATAAAATATAATTATCTAAAGATTAATAAACATTTCTTAAGGGAAATCAAATTATTATTCTCGAGTTTACAATATCTGACTGCAGTATTGCCTGTTTCATTTCTAAAAACAAAAGTAAGGAAATTTATAAGTCAGTTTATGTGAATATACAAGACATACAATTTCCTATTTTAAATTCTTGTAGTCTCCCTTGCAACAATATTAAATGTTTATGTCCCTTCCTAAATGCTTATCTAGGTGATTTTCTTTTAGATATCTTGTAATACCGCAGAATGCTTGACCACGAGCATTAATAAGTGTAGTGATTAATCAAGGCACTACTATCATGTTATTATATTTTAAATATACTCTATGCAAACGTAATTGCACCTGCATTTGGCAGAGAGAGAGAGAGAGAGAGAGAGAGAGAGAGAGAGAGAGAGAGAAAGAGAGGGAGGGAGAGTGGAGGTGAATAGAACTATTTAATTAAAACGAATGAAATTTACAAATATAAATGGCATTTCCACTAAACATAATATTTGTCTACATAAATCACATAAACGTGCACGGCATTTCGCCACTGCGAAAATAAGTGCATGCAGACCTTGACTGTGCCGGTAACTACATTGAAGCGTGACGACTGGATGAGAAGAATAATCAATCAATCAATCATGTGCCATGCCGGAAAGCGTGGGCGGTCATGACTCGCCATTTCACTCAATTACCAGAGTCGTGGATCAGCTCAGTTTTCCTGTCTCGACCATGCCATGTGGCCAAGCCATCCAGGTATTTTATTCTCGGTCTTCCCCTTGGCCAGTTCCCTTCGATCTTGCCAGTTGTCACTAAGTTCTCCAATCCATTTCTTCTCATAACATGTCCACAAAATTTTAACTGTCTACGTCTAATTTCTCTAATCAATTTACGATGTTCATTTGTCTCCTGTAGTACTCGGTCATTGGTTTTCCTTTCTGTCCATGGTATTCTGTGGATTTTCCTCAGAAACCACATTTCTGCAGCCATCAGATGTTTTTCAGCTCATTGTCCAAGTTTCACGTCCATACAAAAGAACAGGCCCTCATTTTGCTGTTATGTTGACATAGTGGGGTATGGTTTGTCCTTCTTTAGGATTTACCAAAGCTCCCCATTTCCCTGCTGAGTTTATAACTCTTTCACTACCAAACAAAAACTGGGCTGTGACCAAACAGAAATTTATGGCAGAAAATTGGAACTATGGGTGTGTTCACAATAATGCTTTTAAAATGGTTAAGATGGTAGCAGATCTATTGTATTACATATCAAATTAAAGAGGATTGCACAAGGAACATGACAGTGTTAATAATTAATTGATAGGTTACAAATATTATGACAATAATGAGAGGTTTAATAATAACAACTGAAATTAAAGAGGTAAAAATTATTTAAAAAACTGCACTTATAAGGTGTTTTCTACACTCCTATACTGCTAATCATGTTTAATTTACTGAATAATCAAACAAACATCACTTGTCTTCAAGAATATAAACAGTATTGCTCATTTAAATCACCCAAAAAGAAGTTTTGGTGCATATTCTGAACCATGTCTTTGTCACAAAAATGAAAAAAAAACTAATGGCCGAAATCTGGAAGTTGGTGTATGTCGCAATAATGTTATGAAAATGGTTAAAATTGTAGCAGAAATGTTGTATTATATATCAAAATAAAGGGGATTGCACAAGGAATATGTTGGTAGGAGAATTTCTGCTTTAGGTTGTAAATAAAATAAAAATAATAATATAATTTGTAAAATAATTGGACAAAAGTAGGTAAAAATAATGTAAACATTGTACTTACCAAGGGGGCGTTGTTATCCAATATCCTGATCACTGCTAATCCTGTTGAATTTACTACACAAACAACACTTTTGTAAACTATAAATACAATTGCTCCGAATCAATCATCCGAAAAGAAGTTTTGCCGCAGATTCTGAATCATGTATTTTTCTTTTTTCAGACAAAAATTAGGAAAACACTTGGCAGATTTACATTTAATTGTCATGTCTGTTTGTTTTTATTTACTATATGTGGCAGTCTATTTGTGATAGGCTGCAAAGCAAACTTTGGCGCACAAGTCTGGTCTATTAGTGCAGCCGGAGCAAACAAAAGATGATATGTGTCGTTTAGTTCGAGTGCTGCAAAAAACACAGTCTCTATTGACACCGACAAATTCTATTAAATGCTTTGGTCATGTAAATCTTTCGGCATAATTTCCTGCAACAGACTGAAATTCTTCGGCAGGCAGAGTGTCAAACTTTCAGGAATACTCTGAGCTACTTCGCGATGAGCACTTTCCTTTACTTGAAATCCTTCTATAACAATTTTTATCCTCCTTTCTCTGTTTGCCATATGGAATGTAGGATGTGAGCATTGATCTGTGCAATTTCAAAGATCTAGTAGTAGATCTTCTTCCACCACTTAATGGTTTTCCTATCATGGATATTATAATATCCAACCATTTGGTCCATTCCGACGCAGCCATTCATCGCCGTGTTATTTTTATGGAGACCATCTTCGGCTTGCTTTGCGGTTTTCGCAATCCGCTCTCAACAGTTCTAACTACAGACTTGGTAGAGACAACAATGCATGGTTTTTTTTTTTTAGCTTTATTTAGCCCTTCCACCAAATAATCATTTCATCAATGGACACATTTTCAAATGGGTAAAATGCTTCCTGGATATTCTTCAGAATCATGTCAACAAGAGGATCAATTTTTTTTTTTTTTTTTTTTTTGGGTACCCTCAGGTTGACATACATGAAACATGGTGTGATAAATATATTATAATTTTCTAATTGATTACTGGGAAACGTAGTGGCAGTGGCATACCAAGGAGTATATAAATGTGCACTTGTACATGGTCTTGGATCAAGTCCCATAGCAATAATGACAGACGTAAACTTCAGCCATTCGTGCTTCGTTGTCAGACACTCAGCTGTTGACGAACATTCACTGGTTTTTCTTTATCACCACGTGCTAAAACTTTAGACACAACTAAAAATTCTTTCTAAATATTCACTGATAAGGGAATCACTATTGTTTAAAACAGTTATAAACAATAATCTAGCTTGATCTCAAGTCATACTACGTGGACGCAAACTGGTGGGCGTTTCCATTGTGAAAAAAACAAATTAACACTACCTTAAAATTGAAAATTCACAAGAATCCAATATTAGAAAACGTTTGACCTCATAAACATGGCGTAGAAATCTTTCGGCTGTACGACTTTTCAGTTTACTGTAACTTAAAATTCCGAAACGGAGCAGAAATATATGAAATAAACCACTGATCATTTTGTGGGACTAAAAGGACGGACTGCCATCAGAGGAAATCCATCGTGTCCCAAGATGAGCTCATGGTAGCGAATGTTCTGAAAACCATGGGCTCAGGGTCGCCTGTGATTTCTTTCACTATTTTTTTTTAACACCCTCTTCTTTCATTGTTGCTAAAATCCAGTGTAAGGTTAATCGTTTCTTCTCTTTCTCTACATGCTGGATTTCTATTGTAATTTCCTGGTTTTTTAAAGTTATGGTTTTTCCGTGGAAATGCTCGCAAAGTGTCTCCGATACAACAGCAAAGAACCACTTGGTTGGGTTCTCATACCTATATAGCTCACCAAGTTCGTCTATCGGTACGCCTCCGGGACCGACCAATACACCTCTCACCAGTTCGGCATCGACCTGGTCGCTCGTGGGCCTCTCAACGAGACCACCAGCGTTTTCGGTAGGTGCTTGGCACCCTCCTCAAAAGAGTCTAGGCCGACGCTTACCGCAAAAACTTGGTTAGTTTTAGTCCCGGGGGTAAACGCAGATAATTGACTGAAATGTCTTCTCTCGATAACACGGCTCACCTGAGTAGAATCCATTTTTGAATTTTACAAAAAATCCTTCTTAGTTTTTCTACGAGCAGTATGAAGATCACCTGCAGGCTTGCTAGGCCAGTGGCGGGTGTAGGACAAAAATCTGACCAAAGGGAGTCCATCCCATAAGGCGAGCCATATCCCTGTTAGCACACTATCTCGCGTCATGGTTTCCCAGTCTACACCACGTGGAGGTGGGGTTGACTTGTGTAGTCTGCCGTTCATCGCCAGGGTACTAATTTTCACTTTTCACCCCTCCTGGGAGAGGCTAGCCGATCCTAACCCTGCTGGCTGCAGGGCCAGGCGCAGAAATCTATCCATTAGAGAACTCCTGTTTGCAGACGACTAAGCACTAATAGCAAAATCAGAAGCTGAATTACAAGACCACATGAATAGTCTAAACCAGAGGTGGGCAAACTACGGGCCGCATGCGGCCCGGCAACTGATATTATGCGGCCCTCGAGGGCATTTAGAAATAATTTTTTATTTTTGTTTTTAAGTTATTTTGCTGGATTTTACAGAATTTCATGTACTGTTATGATTGTTTTAACATTTTTGATAAAATTTCTTTCCAATTTTCTATTTTTGTAAACAGTCCTTGACCTTCGCAATGTAATGCTAAATTGCGAACACGTCGATTTTAATAAAGAGACATATTTATCGACATGAAAAAATGTCTTCTTCTTCTTTGTGTTCATCCAGAGTGTTTTTTTTTTTTTCAGATGTGATTGCCGTGTGTCTTGAAGGCACCCGTGGGCCGAAACCCGTAGGCCAACACATCCGACTTTCAGCGTGCATTGTTAACAGGTTAGCATTCCTGGGGGACTTTCACTTTTGTGGTGCCGTCCGCTGGTCAAGTTAGAACGGCCGAAGACTTCACGATCAGCGCTCAAGGTTAGGCAGGGACAGTCCATGGGCATTATCTGCCATCCAAGGGAGGCTTCCATAGATGCAGAGCCGACACATAGCACCCTGGTGCTCGGCTCACCTAGGTAATCGTCACGTCCTGCTCATGAATGCTTTAATTCCTCAGTTCAATATATTGGGCTTTCGTTCGCCCCGGGCCGTTCCCACACAAACCAGACCGATCTGTAGATGCTATCCACTCAGCGAGTTTTCGATTCGGACATGTGCTTGTCGTTGTGCCCGGGGACAATATAGTCAGAGCTTTGTCCGGGCACGACGGACATTCGGAAAACTAGCTAGTCAGAGCTGTTCCGGACACGAGGGGCATTAAGAAAACTAGGTAGTCAGAGCTGTTCCTTGAACGAGGGACAATCGGAAACTAGCTAGTCAGAGCTGTTACGAACGTTAAGGACATTCGGAAGACTAGTTAGTCAGAGCTTTTCCGACCACGAAAGACATTTCACTAGGACGTAATTGCGTAGTGCCAGTTTTTATTTTGCCACCCGTCGGCCGGCACTTCCGACTTCGGCGGGCATTTTCTTATGAGGTTAGCCATCCTAGGGTTTCGAGGCACGTTAGACTCTTATTGTTGTCACATCTTAGCTAGTCAAGGTTGAACGGCCAAGGACATCACGGTCAACCCTCAAGGGAAGGCAGGGGCAGACCACGGGTATTCCCCTTTAACCAAGGAGGCTTCCGTAATTGCAGAGCCGGCACATATTGCTCTGAGACTGGGCTCACCCGAGGAATTGCCACGTCCTGCTCATGGCTGCTTTAATTCCCCACTTCCATGTATTGGGCATTTCGCTTGCCACTGGTCGCTCAATCACAAACCAGGAACGGTAAGTCTGCGGACGACATCCACTAGGTAAGCTTTAGCTTCGGACTTCAGACCACGCAATGGATTCGCTAGCCAAGCGTTCCATTTCGTGTTATTGAAACGTTTTTCTACCTTTGACTACACTCTCTTTGAGTATAGATACAGACATTTTTCGTAATCATTTCGTGAGAGACTGGGGCACTTTTTCTACCTTTAGTATTCGCTCACGAGGTAGGCTACATGTGCTGCCGGCTCAACACCTTACCTCCGTGCATCAGTGAGTGAGAAACGGCCAGACACTCTCATCCGTGGATCCCTCATATCCCCCAGCTGAGACCTTCGAACAAGTATCTGAACCGAGCATGTAGCGTGCTCAGCATCTCACCTCCATTTTTCGGTAGGTGTGTATCGGCCCGGCTCTCACATCCAAGGGTTTATGTCTTAGAAGCGTTCAGCCATATCCTTAGACTGGGAGCCTTATAGTATGTGTCCTGACCAAGAATTAGCGGCATCGTGCGCCTGATTTAGACTTAGACTGCTATCCTCAGTCTACCTGCAGAGAAACAGGTTGTGTCTCACTTAGTCTGGCACGTAACCCAAGAGCTGATCGACATGGAGTTGTGCTTCCGTCGGCCTAGCAATTGGGTCACTGGGATCCGCAGCCCCCTCCCCCACCGTGACAAGGTGGAGACACATGGGGGGGGGGGTGTAATAAGGATGATTTTATGAAAAACAGATATTTCTCTTGTGAATAAAATGATTTATTTTGCAAGAAAATATTAAATTTAAAAGTCTGTTGCTGTTATAAATTATTTCCACATTTACAATGTTCAAATTAATTCATTTGTTGTAGTAGTCTTTATATATTTCTGAAATTTATTCTAAGTTTACTCATTGTTTTCAGAATACTTTATTTTCACCCACAGCCGGAAGGTTTTGTTTCTGTTCCATTTTAAAGTTTTGCAAAATTCTAACTGTTGAGTCACTGAAAGACACAACCACAGGCCATGATATATTCAATGCTGTTACTAACTGTATTGAAAGAACTGGGTTGGTTTGGAACAAGAGGGCAAGTGTTACAACTGACGGAGCTTGTGCTTTGACTGGAAAAAAATGTAGGTCTGGTAAAGTTGATAAGTGATAAGATTAAAGCAGAATATCCTGACCACACATTATTACCACTTCACTGTGTGATCTATCAAGAAAGTGTGTGAAACTGTTTTGAATATTAAGCATGTTATTGACCCAGTTGTCAGTATCATCAACCTCATCAGATCAAGAGGACTTAATCACAGACAGTTCAAGGCATTACTTTACGATTTGGAAACTGAACATTTTGATGTCCTGTACCACACCAGTGTTCGATTGCCGAGTCTCGGCAAGGTGTTGAGGCGAGTGTGAGACCTCACAGAAGAAATAGTGATATCCTTGGAGATGAAGGGCATTATGAGTAAAAGTTATTATGCCTTTTTGAAGTACAAACTATCGTCTGTCAAGACGGCAAGGTGCCAATGTGAAGGGCATTGAATGTAACTTTAATACTATCATTGTCAATAAAGAGTGGAAGTTAGGCTTTATGTTTTCCATTGAAATTATGGAAAAGTTAAAAGAACTGAATGTCCAACGTCAGGGCAATGGTGTGTTTGCACCTGAATTGTATAAAGTATGTACATGTAAAATCATTTCAGGCAAAACTCTCACTGTTCTCTAGACAAGCAAGTGAAAAAAGGTTTTGTCACTTCCCTTTGCTGAAAGAAAAAACTATTTCTATTGAAATGACTGGAAAGTACAAAGCCCAATTAAATAAATTGACTGAAGAATTTGGAAGGAGATTCCAAGATTTCAAGAACTTAGACCCACAGTTCAATATTCTCAGTTCCCCTTTTAGTGCAGAAGCTGATACAACAACAGAGAACAAACAGTTGGAGCTGCTTGACTTACAAGCAGATCATGACCTGAAAGAGAAATTCAAGTCAGATGGTTTGCTGGATTTCTATGGATCTTTATCAGAAGAATCATTTCCCAACTGGAAACACTTTGCAGCTAAACTTTTATCATTGTTTGGATCAGCATACATTTGCGATCAAACATTTTCTTTCTTGAAGATCAACAAATATAGGAATACGTCTTTATTGGCGGACTGCAACTTGCATTTGCTCCAGATTTCAAGAATATTGTTAACTATTGCAAGCAGTTACAAACATCTCATTAGAAATCAACAATTGTAGTGACAATGTAGTCACTTTGTGTCTAAATTAAAGCCATTGATAAATAATAATTTTAAAAAAATTATTATAATAACAAATTGTAAATATTGTTAACAAATTAGTAACAGTTTTTGTCCTTATTGTAAAATATAATGTATAAGCTGTTGTCCCCCCCCCCCCCCCCCTCGCGTTTCCATCCTGTTTCAGGATATTGCGGTCAACATCAGCATCTTTCAGCTGTGTGTTGATTCCTAGGCTAGATTACGCTCATCAGCACACCACGACTTTCAGAGCGACCGGCTCCATACTCTTATAAGTCACGGGCGCTACTCGAACCGCTTCCAATTCTTGTGCGCTCACGTCAACCACGAGAGTATTCGGGGTTACGGGGAAAGCTGCTAACTCCTCGGCCAGGGAGACGGCATAATATATAAGTATATAAGTAAAATAACATTGCAATAATTAGTTATTTATACTGTTTAATAACCTATAAATAATTCATACTAACTTATTGTGGTAGGTTTCAGTAAACAAAGTGGACATAATATATATGCGGCCCCCCAATAGCTTTACATTTGTCAATGTGGCCCTTTGCACAAAAAGTTTGCCCACCCTTGGTCTAAACGAAATGTGTAGAGAACATAACATAAAAATTATCACAAGTAAAACAGAGGTAATGACTATAACTAAAGAAGAAAAAGCAACAACGATTCACCTAAACGAACATCCCTTGAAACAAGTAAAGAGTTTCAAGTACCAAGGAAGTATAATATCATCAAATGGCAAATCAAACGCCGAGATCGAAAATAAATGCAATAATGAAAACCAACTTATTGGACACATGACACCAATACTAAAGAACAAACATGTATTAATAACTACAAAGAAAGCACTTTACAACACAATCTTCCTATCAACTCTATGTTACCAATGCCAAACCTGGACAATGACAGAAAAAGAGAGAAGAAAAATCAGAACAGAAATGAGATTCCTAAGAATACTCAATGTTTCAAGAAGAGATAAGATCAGAAATGAAGAAATTACGACTAAAGTGGGGGTTATAGCTGCACTAGATTTTATTAGAAGGCAACAAATCAAATGGTTTGACCATGCAAGTAGGTTACCAACTAACAGTATACCACAACAAGCAATGATGTACAGACCAGAGGGAAGCAGAGGAAGAGGCCGACCACGTAAACGATTGACGCTGGGAATAACAGTCCATGGGAATATCGATACATCAAGCCCGTAAGCGGGCACTCTCACGATTTTTATATTTCACATCGACATCGTAAGGTACAAGTGGAACATGATAAGATGAGATTCACATATGGAAATAGACACAATCAAATGTGCCTTTCAAAAAAAATACTATCTATAATAGATTCGTAGATTCTAGATTGCATGAAAAGTACACTCTTAATTCTTCAATAAAATGTGGCAAATGTGTAACTTGATTATAAAATATAATTATCTAAAGATTAATAACAAACCTATGTAGAAGTTTATACGACAACAGTGAATGCATAGTGAGAGCAACTGGAGGACACTCAGAACCCTTCACCATAAGATCTGGAGTACGACAAGGTTGTGTCCTGTCCCCTCTCTTGTTCATAACATATATAGACAACATATGTAAAGAAACCAGCCAAGCAGAGACAGCAAGAATACCGCATGACGAGAACACAGAAGAAGAACCATCTGCAAATCTAACCATTAGAGAACTCCTGTTTGCGGACGACCAAGCACTAATAGCAAAATCAGAAGCTGAATTACAAGACCACATGAATAGTCTAAACGAAATGTGTAGGGAACATAACATGAAAATTAGCACAAGCAAAACAGAGGTAATGACTATAACTAAAGAAGAACAAACAGCAACAATTCACCTAAACGAACATCCCTTGAAACAAGTAAAGAGCTTCAGGTACCTAGGAAGTATAATATCATCAAATGGCAGATCAGAAGACGAGATCGAAAATAGGTGCAATAAGGCAAATCAACTCATTGGACAAATGGCACCAATACTAAAGAACAAACATGTATCAATAACTACTAAGAAAGCACTTTACAACACAATCTTCCTACCAACTCTGTGCTACCAATGCCAAATCTGGACAATGACAGAAAAAGAGAAAAGAAAAATCACAACAACAGAAATGAGGTTCCTGAGAAGAATACTCAACGTATCAAGAAGAGATAAGATCAGAAATGAAGAAATCAGGACTAAAGTGGGGGTTAAAGCTGCTCTAGATTTTATTAGAAAGCAGCAAGTCAAATGGTTTGGCCATGCAAGTAGGCTACCAGTCAACAGCATGCCACAACAGGCAATGACGTACAGACCAGATGGAAACAGAGGAAGAGGCCGACCACGTAAACGCTGGACGGAGGGAATAACAGAATCCATGGGAATGTCGATATACGAAGCCCATAACCGGGCACTCTCACGAAGTTTATACTTCACCTCGACACCGCAAGGTACAAGAGGAACATGATGAGATGAGATGAGATGAGAAAGATTAATAAACATTCCTTAAGGTGAAAATAATTATTATTCTCGAGTTTACAATATTTTACTGCAGTATTACCTATTCCATTTCTAATAACAAAAGTAAGGAAATTTATAAGTCAGTTTATGTGAATATACTAGACATACAATTTCCTATTTTAAATTCTTGTAGCCTCCCTTGCAACAATATTAAATGTTTATGTCCCTTCCTAAATGCTTATTTAGGTGATTTTCTTTTAGATATCTTGTAATACCGCAGAATGCTTGACCATGAGCATTAATAAGTGTAGTGATTAATCAAGGCATTACTATCATGTTATTATATTTTAAATATACTCTATGCAAACGTAATTGCACCTGCATTTGGCAGAGAGAGAGAGAGAGAGAGAGAGAGAGAGAGAGAGAGAGAGAGAGAGAGAGAGAGAGAAAGAGGGAGGGAGAGTGGAGGTGAATATAACTATTTAATTAAAACGAATGAAATTTACAAACATAAATGGCATTTCCACAAAACATAATATTTGTCTACATAAATCACATAAACGTGGACGGCATTTCGCCACTGCGAAAATAAGTGCATGCAGACCTTGACTGTGCCGGTAACTACATTGAAGCGTGACGACTGGATGAGAAGAATAATCAATCAATCAATCATGTGCCATGCCGGAAAGCGTGGGCGGTCATGACTCGCCATTTCACTCGATCACCAGAGTCGTGGATCAGCTCAGTGTTCCTGTCTCATCCATGCCATGTGGCCAAGCCATCCAGGTATTTTCCTCTCAGTCTTCCTCTTGGTCTGTTCCCTTCGATCTTGCCAGTTGTCACTAACTATTCTCCAATCTACAGGAGACAAATGAAAATCGTAAATTGATTAGAGAAATTAGTCGTAGACAGTCAAAATTTTTTGGACATGTTATGAGAAGGAATGGATTGGAGAAGAATAAAAGGATGAAAAAATGAAAGCAATGATGAGAAAATGAAAATCTGAAGAAGAAAAAAATGTTCCTACTTACCTCAGAATCCGAAGATGTGTATTGGAGGGTCTTCTCCGTGACTATATGTTGTATTTTGTGTATGTATTTGTTTATTGATGAAGGCTCGTCGCCGCAACATCCTGTATGTGTCGTAATTCTGTTATGTAAAGCTGCATTACTTTGTGTTATTTTATATTGTTTACATTTTCACAGCTTTACTGCAGTTCCACCAAATTTTATTCTCGAGATTATAACATCTGACTGCAGTATTGACTAATTTATTTCTAAAAAGAATAGTAAAGGGATTTATAAGTCAGTTAATGATATTATAATAAGCTATTATACTAAAGCAAATGGGTATTAAGGGACAAGCGAGAACTCGGGCTCAAAAACAACTGTGTGAGGCAACAGAAAAGACCTCGTGCTGGCTGTGGAATTGTCGGAACCTGAAGTGGTAAGAGACTCGAAACTAGTATGGTTAGAAGCGGTAACTGCATAACACCTAACAGTCTCTCAACCAAGACCTCGAACTTGCAACGTCTCGTGTCTCGTGGTCGCCTTTCCTCCGAGTGAGGGTGGTGAATCTGAGCTGAGCGCAGTCAAATCATGCAAATGACGGCCGAAGTCCAAACTCCACGACAGTAATCGTCCGTAAATCGCACTCACTTGCAGAGACCAAGAGGCGGGTCAAGAAATCAAAGGAATGGTTCCTAAATCAATCAATCAATCAATCATTCAATCAATCAATCAATCAATCAATCAAAGGAAGAACCGGCTTCCTAGTAGTGTGCGGCGCCATGAACGGGGCACGAAGAAGTAACATGACAACGGAGATATATGGAGGCGATTGAGGCCCTGGCTGTGGAGGAAGCAGGCTCCCCGCGACCACTGAGTGCTAAGGGGCAAGCACAAGTTGCACAGATTCTCCTCTCTGAGGGAGGGAGGCTTGAAAGTGGACATGCTAACAGCGAAGGGACAAACACAACAACAGGGACAACGCATTTGACCGAACGTCTCCACGGCAGGGGAACGAAATCCACTGCCTTTTCTTCACAGCTCTTGCAGTCCTGGTTGCGTCACAGGTGACTGCACCTTTGCGTAATGATGTCCCCCCCCCCCCACACACACACACACACACACATATCCTTTACAGGGCATCGCTGTCAACATCAGCATCTTTCAGCTGATTGTAGATTTCTTGGCAAGATTACGCTCAGTAGTTTGCCATTGCTTTCTGAGTTACCGGCTCACATACCCCATAAGTTACCGAGCGAGAAGCGCTACACATTCTCGCGCACGTCACGTTACTTGCAAGAGTAAACGGAATTACAGAGAAAGTCGTCTAACTCCTAGACCAGGGAGTCCGGAAATTATGTTGAGAAATAAAGGGACAATGTATGTATAAAAATAAACTGGTTTCAAGTTATCATATTTAGTTATTTTTCTACAGCGATTTGTAACTTACTTATTAACTTACCCTCATATATATATATATATATATATATATATATATATATATATATATATATATATATATATATATATATATATATATATATATATATATATATATATATATATATAATGTGCCTTGTCGGAAAGCGTGGGCGGTCATGACTCGCCATTTCACTCTATTACCAGAGTCGTGGATCAGCTCAGTTTTCCTGTCTCGACCATGCCATGTGGCCAAGCCATCCAGGTATTTTATTCTCGGTCTTCCCCTTGGCCAGTTCCCTTCGATCTTGCCAGTTGTCACTAAGTTCTCCAATCCATTTCTTCTCATAACATGTCCACAAAATTTTGACTGTCTACGTCTAATTTCTCTAATCAATTTACGATGTTCATTTGTCTCCTGTAGTACTCGGTCATTGGTTTTCCTTTCTGTCCATGGTATTCTTTGCATTTTCCTCAGAAACCACATTTCTGCAGCCATCAGATGTTTTTCAGCTCATTGTCCAAGTTTCACGTCCATACAAAAGAACAGGCCCTCCTTTTGCTGTTATGTTGACATAGTGGGGTATGGTTTGTCCTTCTTTAGGATTTACCAAAGCTCCCCATTTCCCTGCTGAGTTTATAACTCTTTCACTACCAAACAAAAACTGGGCTGTGACCAAACAGAAATTTATGGCAGAAAATTGGAACTAGGGGTGTGTTACAATAATGCTTTTAAAATGGTTAAGATGGTAGCAGATCTATTGTATTACATATCAAATTAAAGAGGATTGCACAAGGAACATGACAGTGTTAATAATTAATTGATAGGTTACAAATATTATGACAATAATGAGAGGTTTAATAATAACAACTGAAATTAAAGAGGTAGAAATTATTTAAAAAACTGCACTTATAAGGTGTTTTCTACACTCCTATACTGCTAATCATGTTTAATTTACTGAATAATCAAACAAACACCACTTGTCTTCAAGAGTATAAACAGTATTGCTCATTAAAGTAACCTAAAAAGAAGTTTTGGTGCATTTTCTGAACCATGTATTTTTCACACAAAATGACAAAAAATAATGGCTGAAATCTTGAAGGTGGGGTCTGTCACAGTAAAGTTATGAAAATGGTTAAAATTGTAGCAGAAATGTTGTTTTATATATCAAAATAAAGGGGATTGCACAAG
The DNA here is from genome assembly GCA_963921405.1 of Cepaea hortensis. Classification (NCBI taxonomy): domain Eukaryota; kingdom Metazoa; phylum Mollusca; class Gastropoda; order Stylommatophora; family Helicidae; genus Cepaea; species Cepaea hortensis. Next base: position 412,204,907 of record OY992876.1, read on the forward strand.
GAATATGTTGGTAGGAGAATTTCTGCTTTAGGTTGTAAATAAAATAAAAATAATAATATAATTTGTAAAATAATTGGACAAAAGTAGGTAAAAATAATGTAAACATTGCACTTAACAAGGGGGCGTTGTTATCCAATATCCTGATCACTGCTAATCCTGTTGAATTTACTGCACAAACAACACTTTTGTAAACTATAAATACAATTGCTCCGAATCAATCATCCGAAAAGAAGTTTTGCCGCAGGTTCTGAATCATGTATTTTTCTTTTTTCAGACAAAAATTAGGAAAACACTTGGCAGATTTACATTTAATTGTCATGTCTGTTTGTTTTTATTTACTATATGTGGCAGTCTATTTGTGATAGGCTGCAAAGCAAACTTTGGCGCACAAGTCTGGTCTATTAGTGCAGCCGGAGCAAACAAAAGATGATATGTGTCGTTTAGTTCGAGTGCTGCAAAAAACACAGTCTCTATTGACACCGACAAATTCTATTAAATGCTTTGGTCATGTAAATCTTTCGGCATAATTTCCTGCAACAGACTGAAATTCTTCGGCAGGCAGAGTGTCAAACTTTCAGGAATACTCTGAGCTACTTCGCGATGAGCACTTTCCTTTACTTGAAATCCTTCTATAACAATTTTTATCCTCCTTTCTCTGTTTGCCATATGGAATGTAGGATGTGAGCATTGATCTGTGCAATTTCAAAGATCTAGTAGTAGATCTTCTTCCACCACTTAATGGTTTTCCTATCATGGATATTATAATATCCAACCATTTGGTCCATTCTGTCGCAGCCATTCATCGCCGTGTTATTTTCATGGAGACCATCTTCGGCTTGCTTTGCGGTTTTCGCAATCCGCTCTCAACAGTTCTAACTACAGACATGGTAGAGACAACAATGCATGGTTTTTTTTTTAGCTTTATTTAGCCCTTCCACCAAATAATCATTTCATCAATGGACACATTTTCAAATGGGTAAAATGCTTCCTGGATATTCTTCAGAATCATGTCAACAAGAGGATCAATTTTTTTTTTTTTTTTTTTTTTTTTTTTTTTTGGGGTACCCTCAGGTTGACATACATGAAACATGGTGTGATAAATATATTATAATTTTCTAATTGATTACTGGGAAACGTAGTGGCAGTGGCATACCAAGGAGTATATAAATGTGCACTTGTACACCAGTAGTCTTTGATACATGGTCTTGGATCAAGTCCCATAGCAATAATGACAGACGTAAACTTCAGCCATTCGTGCTTCGTTGTCAGACACTCAGCTGTTGACGAACATTCACTGGTTTTTCTTTATCACCACGTGCTAAAAGTTTAGACACAACTAAAAATTCTTTCTAAATATTCACTGATAAGGGAATCACTATTGTTTAAAACAGTTATAAACAATAATCTAGCTTGATCTCAAGTCATACTACGTGGACGCAAACTGGTGGGCGTTTCCATTGTGAAAAAACAAATTAACACTACCTTAAAACTGAAAATTCACAAGAATCCAATATTAGAAAACGTTTGACCTCATAAACATGGCGTAGAAATCTTTCGGCTGTACGACTTTTCAGTTTACTGTAACTTAAAATTCCGAAACGGAGCAGAAATATATGAAATAAACCACTGATCATTTTGTGGGACTAAAAGGACGGACTGCCATCAGAGGAAATCCATCGTGTCCCAAGATGAGCTCATGGTAGCGAATGTTCTGAAAACCATGGGCTCAGGGTCGCCTGTGATTTCTTTCACTATTTTTTTTAACACCCTCTTCTTTCATTGTTGCTAAAATCCAGTGTAAGGTTAATCGTTTCTTCTCTTTCTCTACATGCTGGATTTCTGTTGTAATTTCCTGGTTTTTTAAAGTTATGGTTTTTCCGTGGAAATGCTCGCAAAGTGTCTCCGATACAACAGCAAAGAACCACTTGGTTGGGTTCTCATACCTATATAGCTCACCAAGTTCGTCTATCGGTACGCCTCCGGGACCGACCAATACACCTCTCACCAGTTCGGCATCGACCTGGTCGCTCGTGGGCCTCTCAACGAGACCACCAGCGTTTTCGGTAGGTGCTTGGCACCCTCCTCAAAAGAGTCTAGGCCGACGCTTACCGCAAAAACTTGGTTAGTTTTAGTCCCGGGGGTAAACGCAGATAATTGACTGAAATGTCTTCTCTCGATAACACGGCTCACCTGAGTAGAATCCATTTTTGAATTTTACAAAAAATCCTTCTTAGTTTTTCTACGAGCAGTATGAAGATCACCTGCAGGCTTGCTAGGCCAGTGGCGGGTGTAGGACAAAAATCTGACCAAAGGGAGTCCATCCCATAAGGCGAGCCATATCCCTGTTAGCACACTATCTCGCGTCATGGTTTCCCAGTCTACACCACGTGGAGGTGGGGTTGACTTGTGTAGTCTGCCGTTCATCGCCAGGGTACTAATTTTCACTTTTCACCCCTCCTGGGAGAGGCTAGCCGATCCTAACCCTGCTGGCTGCAGGGCCAGGCGCAGAAATCTATCCATTAGAGAACTCCTGTTTGCAGACGACTAAGCACTAATAGCAAAATCAGAAGCTGAATTACAAGACCACATGAATAGTCTAAACCAGAGGTGGGCAAACTACGGGCCGCATGCGGCCCGGCAACTGATATTATGCGGCCCTCGAGGGCATTTAGAAATAATTTTTTATTTTTGTTTTTAAGTTATTTTGCTGGATTTTACAGAATTTCATGTACTGTTATGATTGTTTTAACATTTTTGATAAAATTTCTTTCCAATTTTCTATTTTTGTAAACAGTCCTTGACCTTCGCAATGTAATGCTAAATTGCGAACACGTCGATTTTAATAAAGAGACATATTTATCGACATGAAAAAATGTCTTCTTCTTCTTTGTGTTCATCCAGAGTGTTTTTTTTTTTCAGATGTGATTGCCGTGTGTCTTGAAGGCACCCGTGGGCCGAAACCCGTAGGCCAACACATCCGACTTTCAGCGTGCATTGTTAACAGGTTAGCATTCCTGGGGGACTTTCACTTTTGTGGTGCCGTCCGCTGGTCAAGTTAGAACGGCCGAAGACTTCACGATCAGCGCTCAAGGTTAGGCAGGGACAGTCCATGGGCATTATCTGCCATCCAAGGGAGGCTTCCATAGATGCAGAGCCGACACATAGCACCCTGGTGCTCGGCTCACCTAGGTAATCGTCACGTCCTGCTCATGAATGCTTTAATTCCTCAGTTCAATATATTGGGCTTTCGTTCGCCCCGGGCCGTTCCCACACAAACCAGACCGATCTGTAGATGCTATCCACTCAGCGAGTTTTCGATTCGGACATGTGCTTGTCGTTGTGCCCGGGGACAATATAGTCAGAGCTTTGTCCGGGCACGACGGACATTCGGAAAACTAGCTAGTCAGAGCTGTTCCGGACACGAGGGGCATTAAGAAAACTAGGTAGTCAGAGCTGTTCCTTGAACGAGGGACAATCGGAAACTAGCTAGTCAGAGCTGTTACGAACGTTAAGGACATTCGGAAGACTAGTTAGTCAGAGCTTTTCCGACCACGAAAGACATTTCACTAGGACGTAATTGCGTAGTGCCAGTTTTTATTTTGCCACCCGTCGGCCGGCACTTCCGACTTCGGCGGGCATTTTCTTATGAGGTTAGCCATCCTAGGGTTTCGAGGCACGTTAGACTCTTATTGTTGTCACATCTTAGCTAGTCAAGGTTGAACGGCCAAGGACATCACGGTCAACCCTCAAGGGAAGGCAGGGGCAGACCACGGGTATTCCCCTTTAACCAAGGAGGCTTCCGTAATTGCAGAGCCGGCACATATTGCTCTGAGACTGGGCTCACCCGAGGAATTGCCACGTCCTGCTCATGGCTGCTTTAATTCCCCACTTCCATGTATTGGGCATTTCGCTTGCCACTGGTCGCTCAATCACAAACCAGGAACGGTAAGTCTGCGGACGACATCCACTAGGTAAGCTTTAGCTTCGGACTTCAGACCACGCAATGGATTCGCTAGCCAAGCGTTCCATTTCGTGTTATTGAAACGTTTTTCTACCTTTGACTACACTCTCTTTGAGTATAGATACAGACATTTTTCGTAATCATTTCGTGAGAGACTGGGGCACTTTTTCTACCTTTAGTATTCGCTCACGAGGTAGGCTACATGTGCTGCCGGCTCAATACCTTACCTCCGTGCATCAGTGAGTGAGAAACGGCCAGACACTCTCATCCGTGGATCCCTCATATCCCCCAGCTGAGACCTTCGAACAAGTATCTGAACCGAGCATGTAGCGTGCTCAGCATCTCACCTCCATTTTTCGGTAGGTGTGTATCGGCCCGGCTCTCACATCCAAGGGTTTATGTCTTAGAAGCGTTCAGCCATATCCTTAGACTGGGAGCCTTATAGTATGTGTCCTGACCAAGAATTAGCGGCATCGTGCGCCTGATTTAGACTTAGACTGCTATCCTCAGTCTACCTGCAGAGAAACAGGTTGTGTCTCACTTAGTCTGGCACGTAACCCAAGAGCTGATCGACATGGAGTTGTGCTTCCGTCGGCCTAGCAATTGGGTCACTGGGATCCGCAGCCCCCTCCCCCACCGTGACAAGGTGGAGACACATGGGGGGGGGGGTGTAATAAGGATGATTTTATGAAAAACAGATATTTCTCTTGTGAATAAAATGATTTATTTTGCAAGAAAATATTAAATTTAAAAGTCTGTTGCTGTTATAAATTATTTCCACATTTACAATGTTCAAATTAATTCATTTGTTGTAGTAGTCTTTATATATTTCTGAAATTTATTCTAAGTTTACTCATTGTTTTCAGAATACTTTATTTTCACCCACAGCCGGAAGGTTTTGTTTCTGTTCCATTTTAAAGTTTTGCAAAATTCTAACTGTTGAGTCACTGAAAGACACAACCACAGGCCATGATATATTCAATGCTGTTACTAACTGTATTGAAAGAACTGGGTTGGTTTGGAACAAGAGGGCAAGTGTTACAACTGACGGAGCTTGTGCTTTGACTGGAAAAAAATGTAGGTCTGGTAAAGTTGATAAGTGATAAGATTAAAGCAGAATATCCTGACCACACATTATTACCACTTCACTGTGTGATCTATCAAGAAAGTGTGTGAAACTGTTTTGAATATTAAGCATGTTATTGACCCAGTTGTCAGTATCATCAACCTCATCAGATCAAGAGGACTTAATCACAGACAGTTCAAGGCATTACTTTACGATTTGGAAACTGAACATTTTGATGTCCTGTACCACACCAGTGTTCGATTGCCGAGTCTCGGCAAGGTGTTGAGGCGAGTGTGAGACCTCACAGAAGAAATAGTGATATCCTTGGAGATGAAGGGCATTATGAGTAAAAGTTATTATGCCTTTTTGAAGTACAAACTATCGTCTGTCAAGACGGCAAGGTGCCAATGTGAAGGGCATTGAATGTAACTTTAATACTATCATTGTCAATAAAGAGTGGAAGTTAGGCTTTATGTTTTCCATTGAAATTATGGAAAAGTTAAAAGAACTGAATGTCCAACGTCAGGGCAATGGTGTGTTTGCACCTGAATTGTATAAAGTATGTACATGTAAAATCATTTCAGGCAAAACTCTCACTGTTCTCTAGACAAGCAAGTGAAAAAAGGTTTTGTCACTTCCCTTTGCTGAAAGAAAAAACTATTTCTATTGAAATGACTGGAAAGTACAAAGCCCAATTAAATAAATTGACTGAAGAATTTGGAAGGAGATTCCAAGATTTCAAGAACTTAGACCCACAGTTCAATATTCTCAGTTCCCCTTTTAGTGCAGAAGCTGATACAACAACAGAGAACAAACAGTTGGAGCTGCTTGACTTACAAGCAGATCATGACCTGAAAGAGAAATTCAAGTCAGATGGTTTGCTGGATTTCTATGGATCTTTATCAGAAGAATCATTTCCCAACTGGAAACACTTTGCAGCTAAACTTTTATCATTGTTTGGATCAGCATACATTTGCGATCAAACATTTTCTTTCTTGAAGATCAACAAATATAGGAATACGTCTTTATTGGCGGACTGCAACTTGCATTTGCTCCAGATTTCAAGAATATTGTTAACTATTGCAAGCAGTTACAAACATCTCATTAGAAATCAACAATTGTAGTGACAATGTAGTCACTTTGTGTCTAAATTAAAGCCATTGATAAATAATAATTTTAAAAAAATTATTATAATAACAAATTGTAAATATTGTTAACAAATTAGTAACAGTTTTTGTCCTTATTGTAAAATATAATGTATAAGCTGTTGTCCCCCCCCCCCCCTCGCGTTTCCATCCTGTTTCAGGATATTGCGGTCAACATCAGCATCTTTCAGCTGTGTGTTGATTCCTAGGCTAGATTACGCTCATCAGCACACCACGACTTTCAGAGCGACCGGCTCCATACTCTTATAAGTCACGGGCGCTACTCGAACCGCTTCCAATTCTTGTGCGCTCACGTCAACCACGAGAGTATTCGGGGTTACGGGGAAAGCTGCTAACTCCTCGGCCAGGGAGACGGCATAATATATAAGTATATAAGTAAAATAACATTGCAATAATTAGTTATTTATACTGTTTAATAACCTATAAATAATTCATACTAACTTATTGTGGTAGGTTTCAGTAAACAAAGTGGACATAATATATATGCGGCCCCCCAATAGCTTTACATTTGTCAATGTGGCCCTTTGCACAAAAAGTTTGCCCACCCTTGGTCTAAACGAAATGTGTAGAGAACATAACATAAAAATTATCACAAGTAAAACAGAGGTAATGACTATAACTAAAGAAGAAAAAGCAACAACGATTCACCTAAACGAACATCCCTTGAAACAAGTAAAGAGTTTCAAGTACCAAGGAAGTATAATATCATCAAATGGCAAATCAAACGCCGAGATCGAAAATAAATGCAATAATGAAAACCAACTTATTGGACACATGACACCAATACTAAAGAACAAACATGTATTAATAACTACAAAGAAAGCACTTTACAACACAATCTTCCTATCAACTCTATGTTACCAATGCCAAACCTGGACAATGACAGAAAAAGAGAGAAGAAAAATCAGAACAGAAATGAGATTCCTAAGAATACTCAATGTTTCAAGAAGAGATAAGATCAGAAATGAAGAAATTACGACTAAAGTGGGGGTTATAGCTGCACTAGATTTTATTAGAAGGCAACAAATCAAATGGTTTGACCATGCAAGTAGGTTACCAACTAACAGTATACCACAACAAGCAATGATGTACAGACCAGAGGGAAGCAGAGGAAGAGGCCGACCACGTAAACGATTGACGCTGGGAATAACAGTCCATGGGAATATCGATACATCAAGCCCGTAAGCGGGCACTCTCACGATTTTTATATTTCACATCGACATCGTAAGGTACAAGTGGAACATGATAAGATGAGATTCACATATGGAAATAGACACAATCAAATGTGCCTTTCAAAAAAAATACTATCTATAATAGATTCGTAGATTCTAGATTGCATGAAAAGTACACTCTTAATTCTTCAATAAAATGTGGCAAATGTGTAACTTGATTATAAAATATAATTATCTAAAGATTAATAAACATTCCTTAAGGTGAAAATAATTATTATTCTCGAGTTTACAATATTTTACTGCAGTATTACCTATTCCATTTCTAATAACAAAAGTAAGGAAATTTATAAGTCAGTTTATGTGAATATACTAGACATACAATTTCCTATTTTAAATTCTTGTAGCCTCCCTTGCAACAATATTAAATGTTTATGTCCCTTCCTAAATGCTTATTTAGGTGATTTTCTTTTAGATATCTTGTAATACCGCAGAATGCTTGACCATGAGCATTAATAAGTGTAGTGATTAATCAAGGCATTACTATCATGTTATTATATTTTAAATATACTCTATGCACACGTAATTGCACCTGCATTTGGCAGAGAGAGAGAGAGAGAGAGAGAGAGAGAGAGAGAGAGAGAGAGAGAGAGAGAGAGAGAGAGGGAGGGAGAGTGGAGGTGAATATAACTATTTAATTAAAACGAATGAAATTTACAAACATAAATGGCATTTCCACAAAACATAATATTTGTCTACATAAATCACATAAACGTGGACGGCATTTCGCCACTGCGAAAATAAGTGCATGCAGACCTTGACTGTGCCGGTAACTACATTGAAGCGTGACGACTGGATGAGAAGAATAATCAATCAATCAATCATGTGCCATGCCGGAAAGCGTGGGCGGTCATGACTCGCCATTTCACTCGATCACCAGAGTCGTGGATCAGCTCAGTGTTCCTGTCTCATCCATGCCATGTGGCCAAGCCATCCAGGTATTTTCCTCTCAGTCTTCCTCTTGGTCTGTTCCCTTCGATCTTGCCAGTTGTCACTAACTATTCTCCAATCTACAGGAGACAAATGAAAATCGTAAATTGATTAGAGAAATTAGTCGTAGACAGTCAAAATTTTTTGGACATGTTATGAGAAGGAATGGATTGGAGAAGAATAAAAGGATGAAAAAATGAAAGCAATGATGAGAAAATGAAAATCTGAAGAAGAAAAAAATGTTCCTACTTACCTCAGAATCCGAAGATGTGTATTGGAGGGTCTTCTCCGTGACTATATGTTGTATTTTGTGTATGTATTTGTTTATTGATGAAGGCTCGTCGCCGCAACATCCTGTATGTGTCGTAATTCTGTTATGTAAAGCTGCATTACTTTGTGTTATTTTATATTGTTTACATTTTCACAGCTTTACTGCAGTTCCACCAAATTTTATTCTCGAGATTATAACATCTGACTGCAGTATTGACTAATTTATTTCTAAAAAGAATAGTAAAGGGATTTATAAGTCAGTTAATGATATTATAATAAGCTATTATACTAAAGCAAATGGGTATTAAGGGACAAGCGAGAACTCGGGCTCAAAAACAACTGTGTGAGGCAACAGAAAAGACCTCGTGCTGGCTGTGGAATTGTCGGAACCTGAAGTGGTAAGAGACTCGAAACTAGTATGGTTAGAAGCGGTAACTGCATAACACCTAACAGTCTCTCAACCAAGACCTCGAACTTGCAACGTCTCGTGTCTCGTGGTCGCCTTTCCTCCGAGTGAGGGTGGTGAATCTGAGCTGAGCGCAGTCAAATCATGCAAATGACGGCCGAAGTCCAAACTCCACGACAGTAATCGTCCGTAAATCGCACTCACTTGCAGAGACCAAGAGGCGGGTCAAGAAATCAAAGGAATGGTTCCTAAATCAATCAATCAATCAATCATTCAATCAATCAATCAATCAATCAATCAAAGGAAGAACCGGCTTCCTAGTAGTGTGCGGCGCCATGAACGGGGCACGAAGAAGTAACATGACAACGGAGATATATGGAGGCGATTGAGGCCCTGGCTGTGGAGGAAGCAGGCTCCCCGCGACCACTGAGTGCTAAGGGGCAAGCACAAGTTGCACAGATTCTCCTCTCTGAGGGAGGGAGGCTTGAAAGTGGACATGCTAACAGCGAAGGGACAAACACAACAACAGGGACAACGCATTTGACCGAACGTCTCCACGGCAGGGGAACGAAATCCACTGCCTTTTCTTCACAGCTCTTGCAGTCCTGGTTGCGTCACAGGTGACTGCACCTTTGCGTAATGATGTCCCCCCCCCCCCACACACACACACACACACACATATCCTTTACAGGGCATCGCTGTCAACATCAGCATCTTTCAGCTGATTGTAGATTTCTTGGCAAGATTACGCTCAGTAGTTTGCCATTGCTTTCTGAGTTACCGGCTCACATACCCCATAAGTTACCGAGCGAGAAGCGCTACACATTCTCGCGCACGTCACGTTACTTGCAAGAGTAAACGGAATTACAGAGAAAGTCGTCTAACTCCTAGACCAGGGAGTCCGGAAATTATGTTGAGAAATAAAGGGACAATGTATGTATAAAAATAAACTGGTTTCAAGTTATCATATTTAGTTATTTTTCTACAGCGATTTGTAACTTACTTATTAACTTACCCTCATATATATATATATATATATATATATATATATATATATATATATATATATATATATATATATATATATATATATATATATATATATATATAATGTGCCTTGTCGGAAAGCGTGGGCGGTCATGACTCGCCATTTCACTCTATTACCAGAGTCGTGGATCAGCTCAGTTTTCCTGTCTCGACCATGCCATGTGGCCAAGCCATCCAGGTATTTTATTCTCGGTCTTCCCCTTGGCCAGTTCCCTTCGATCTTGCCAGTTGTCACTAAGTTCTCCAATCCATTTCTTCTCATAACATGTCCACAAAATTTTGACTGTCTACGTCTAATTTCTCTAATCAATTTACGATGTTCATTTGTCTCCTGTAGTACTCGGTCATTGGTTTTCCTTTCTGTCCATGGTATTCTTTGCATTTTCCTCAGAAACCACATTTCTGCAGCCATCAGATGTTTTTCAGCTCATTGTCCAAGTTTCACGTCCATACAAAAGAACAGGCCCTCCTTTTGCTGTTATGTTGACATAGTGGGGTATGGTTTGTCCTTCTTTAGGATTTACCAAAGCTCCCCATTTCCCTGCTGAGTTTATAACTCTTTCACTACCAAACAAAAACTGGGCTGTGACCAAACAGAAATTTATGGCAGAAAATTGGAACTAGGGGTGTGTTACAATAATGCTTTTAAAATGGTTAAGATGGTAGCAGATCTATTGTATTACATATCAAATTAAAGAGGATTGCACAAGGAACATGACAGTGTTAATAATTAATTGATAGGTTACAAATATTATGACAATAATGAGAGGTTTAATAATAACAACTGAAATTAAAGAGGTAGAAATTATTTAAAAAACTGCACTTATAAGGTGTTTTCTACACTCCTATACTGCTAATCATGTTTAATTTACTGAATAATCAAACAAACACCACTTGTCTTCAAGAGTATAAACAGTATTGCTCATTAAAGTAACCTAAAAAGAAGTTTTGGTGCATTTTCTGAACCATGTATTTTTCACACAAAATGACAAAAAATAATGGCTGAAATCTTGAAGGTGGGGTCTGTCACAGTAAAGTTATGAAAATGGTTAAAATTGTAGCAGAAATGTTGTTTTATATATCAAAATAAAGGGGATTGCACAAGGAATATGTTGGTAGGAGAATTTCTGCTTTAGGTTGTAAATAAAATAAAAATAATAATATAATTTGTAAAATAATTGGACAAAAGTAGGTAAAAATAATGTAAACATTGCACTTACCAAGGGGGCGTTGTTATCCAATATCCTGATCACTGCTAATCCTGTTGAATTTACTGCACAAACAACACTTTTGTAAACTATAAATACAATTGCTCCGAATCAATCATCCGAAAAGAAGTTTTGCCGCAGGTTCTGAATCATGTATTTTTCTTTTTTCAGACAAAAATTAGGAAAACACTTGGCAGATTTACATTTAATTGTCATGTCTGTTTGTTTTTATTTACTATATGTGGCAGTCTATTTGTGATAGGCTGCAAAGCAAACTTTGGCGCACAAGTCTGGTCTATTAGTGCAGCCGGAGCAAACAAAAGATGATATGTGTCGTTTAGTTCGAGTGCTGCAAAAAACACAGTCTCTATTGACACCGACAAATTCTATTAAATGCTTTGGTCATGTAAATCTTTCGGCATAATTTCCTGCAACAGACTGAAATTCTTCGGCAGGCAGAGTGTCAAACTTTCAGGAATACTCTGAGCTACTTCGCGATGAGCACTTTCCTTTACTTGAAATCCTTCTATAACAATTTTTATCCTCCTTTCTCTGTTTGCCATATGGAATGTAGGATGTGAGCATTGATCTGTGCAATTTCAAAGATCTAGTAGTAGATCTTCTTCCACCACTTAATGGTTTTCCTATCATGGATATTATAATATCCAACCATTTGGTCCATTCTGTCGCAGCCATTCATCGCCGTGTTATTTTCATGGAGACCATCTTCGGCTTGCTTTGCGGTTTTCGCAATCCGCTCTCAACAGTTCTAACTACAGACATGGTAGAGACAACAATGCATGGTTTTTTTTTAGCTTTATTTAGCCCTTCCACCAAATAATCATTTCATCAATGGACACATTTTCAAATGGGTAAAATGCTTCCTGGATATTCTTCAGAATCATGTCAACAAGAGGATCAATTTTTTTTTTAATTTTTTTTTTTTTTGGGTACCCTCAGGTTGACATACATGAAACATGGTGTGATAAATATATTATAATTTTCTAATTGATTACTGGGAAACGTAGTGGCAGTGGCATACCAAGGAGTATATAAATGTGCACTTGTACACCAGTAGTCTTTGATACATGGTCTTGGATCAAGTCCCATAGCAATAATGACAGACGTAAACTTCAGCCATTCGTGCTTCGTTGTCAGACACTCAGCTGTTGACGAACATTCACTGGTTTTTCTTTATCACCACGTGCTAAAAGTTTAGACACAACTAAAAATTCTTTCTAAATATTCACTGATAAGGGAATCACTATTGTTTAAAACAGTTATAAACAATAATCTAGCTTGATCTCAAGTCATACTACGTGGACGCAAACTGGTGGGCGTTTCCATTGTGAAAAAACAAATTAACACTACCTTAAAACTGAAAATTCACAAGAATCCAATATTAGAAAACGTTTGACCTCATAAACATGGCGTAGAAATCTTTCGGCTGTACGACTTTTCAGTTTACTGTAACTTAAAATTCCGAAACGGAGCAGAAATATATGAAATAAACCACTGATCATTTTGTGGGACTAAAAGGACGGACTGCCATCAGAGGAAATCCATCGTGTCCCAAGATGAGCTCATGGTAGCGAATGTTCTGAAAACCATGGGCTCAGGGTCGCCTGTGATTTCTTTCACTATTTTTTTTAACACCCTCTTCTTTCATTGTTGCTAAAATCCAGTGTAAGGTTAATCGTTTCTTCTCTTTCTCTACATGCTGGATTTCTGTTGTAATTTCCTGGTTTTTTAAAGTTATGGTTTTTCCGTGGAAATGCTCGCAAAGTGTCTCCGATACAACAGCAAAGAACCACTTGGTTGGGTTCTCATACCTATATAGCTCACCAAGTTCGTCTATCGGTACGCCTCCGGGACCGACCAATACACCTCTCACCAGTTCGGCATCGACCTGGTCGCTCGTGGGCCTCTCAACGAGACCACCAGCGTTTTCGGTAGGTGCTTGGCACCCTCCTCAAAAGAGTCTAGGCCGACGCTTACCGCAGAAACTTGGTTAGTTTTAGTCCCGGGGGTAAACGCAGATAATTGACTGAAATGTCGTCTCTCGATAACACGGCTCACCTGAGTAGAATCCATTTTTGAATTTTACAAAAAATCCTTCTTAGTTTTTCTACGAGCAGTATGAAGATCACCTGCAGGCTTGCTAGGCCAGTGGCGGGTGTAGGACAAAAATCTGACCAAAGGGAGTCCATCCCATAAGTCGAGCCATATCCCTGTTAGCACACTATCTCGCGTCATGGTTTCCCAGTCTACACCACGTGGAGGTGGGGTTGACTTGTGTAGTCTGCCGTTCATCGCCAGGGTACTAATTTTCACTTTTCACCCCTCCTGGGAGAGGCTAGCCGATCCTAACCCTGCTGGCTGCAGGGCCAGGCGCAGAAATCTATCCATTAGAGAACTCCTGTTTGCAGACGACTAAGCACTAATAGCCAAATCAGAAGCTGAATTACAAGACCACATGAATAGTCTAAACCAGAGGTGGGCAAACTACGGGCCGCATGCGGCCCGGCAACTGATATTATGCGGCCCTAGAGGGCATTTAGAAATAATTTTTTATTTTTGTTTTTAAGTTATTTTGCTGGATTTTACAGAATTTCATGTACTGTTATGATTGTTTTAACATTTTTGATAAAATTTCTTTCCAATTTTCTATTTTTGTAAACAGTCCTTGACCTTCGCAATGTAATGCTAAATTGCGAACACGTCGATTTTAATAAAGAGACATATTTATCGACATGAAAAAATGTCTTCTTCTTCTTTGTGTTCATCCAGAGTTTTTTTTTTTCAGATGTGATTGCCGTGTGTCTTGAAGGCACCCGTGGGCCGAAACCCGTAGGCCAACACATCCGACTTTCAGCGTGCATTGTTAACAGGTTAGCATTCCTGGGGGACTTTCACTTTTGTGGTGCCGTCCGCTGGTCAAGTTAGAACGGCCGAAGACTTCACGATCAGCGCTCAAGGTTAGGCAGGGACAGTCCATGGGCATTATCTGCCATCCAAGGGAGGCTTCCATAGATGCAGAGCCGACACATAGCGCCCTGGTGCTCGGCTCACCTAGGTAATCGTCACGTCCTGCTCATGAATGCTTTAATTCCTCAGTTCAATATATTGGGCTTTCGTTCGCCCCGGGCCGTTCCCACACAAACCAGACCGATCTGTAGATGCTATCCACTCAGCGAGTTTTCGATTCGGACATGTGCTTGTCGTTGTGCCCGGGGACAATATAGTCAGAGCTTTGTCCGGGCACGACGGACATTCGGAAAACTAGCTAGTCAGAGCTGTTCCGGACACGAGGGGCATTAAGAAAACTAGGTAGTCAGAGCTGTTCCTTGAACGAGGGACAATCGGAAACTAGCTAGTCAGAGCTGTTACGAACGTTAAGGACATTCGGAAGACTAGTTAGTCAGAGCTTTTCCGACCACGAAAGACATTTCACTAGGACGTAATTGCGTAGTGCCAGTTTTTATTTTGCCACCCGTCGGCCGGCACTTCCGACTTCGGCGGGCATTTTCTTATGAGGTTAGCCATCCTCGGGTTTCGAGGCACGTTAGACTCTTATTGTTGTCACATCTTAGCTAGTCAAGGTTGAACGGCCAAGGACATCACGGTCAACCCTCAAGGGAAGGCAGGGGCAGACCACGGGTATTCCCCTTTAACCAAGGAGGCTTCCGTAATTGCAGAGCCGGCACATATTGCTCTGAGACTGGGCTCACCCGAGGAATTGCCACGTCCTGCTCATGGCTGCTTTAATTCCCCACTTCCATGTATTGGGCATTTCGCTTGCCACTGGTCGCTCAATCACAAACCAGGAACGGTAAGTCTGCGGACGACATCCACTAGGTAAGCTTTAGCTTCGGACTTCAGACCACGCAATGGATTCGCTAGCCAAGCGTTCCATTTCGTGTTATTGAAACGTTTTTCTACCTTTGACTACACTCTCTTTGAGTATAGATACAGACATTTTTCGTAATCATTTCGTGAGAGACTGGGGCACTTTTTCTACCTTTAGTATTCGCTCACGAGGTAGGCTACATGTGCTGCCGGCTCAATACCTTACCTCCGTGCATCAGTGAGTGAGAAACGGCCAGACACTCTCATCCGTGGATCCCTCATATCCCCCAGCTGAGACCTTCGAACAAGTATCTGAACCGAGCATGTAGCGTGCTCAGCATCTCACCTCCATTTTTCGGTAGGTGTGTATCGGCCCGGCTCTCACATCCAAGGGTTTATGTCTTAGAAGCGTTCAGCCATATTTTTCGACTGGGAGCCTTATAGTATGTGTCCGGACCAAAAATTAGAGGCATCGTGCGCCTGATTTAGACTTAGACTGCTATCCTCAGTCTACCTGCAGAGAAACAGGTTGTGTCTCACTTAGTCTGGCACGTAACCCAAGAGCTGATCGACATGGAGTTGTGCTTCCGTCGGCCTAGCAATTGGGTCACTGGGATCCGCAGCCCCCTCCCCCACCGTGACAAGGTGGAGACACATGGGGGGGGGGTGTAATAAGGATGATTTTATGAAAAACAGATATTTCTCTTGTGAATAAAATGATTTATTTTGCAAGAAAATATTAAATTTAAAAGTCTGTTGCTGTTATAAATTATTTCCACATTTACAATGTTCAAATTAATTCATTTGTTGTAGTAGTCTTTATATATTTCTGAAATTTATTCTAAGTTTACTCATTGTTTTCAGAATACTTTATTTTCACCCACAGCCGGAAGGTTTTGTTTCTGTTCCATTTTAAAGTTTTGCAAAATTCTAACTGTTGAGTCACTGAAAGACACAACCACAGGCCATGATATATTCAATGCTGTTACTAACTGTATTGAAAGAACTGGGTTGGTTTGGAACAAGAGGGCAAGTGTTACAACTGACGGAGCTTGTGCTTTGACTGGAAAAAAATGTAGGTCTGGTAAAGTTGATAAGTGATAAGATTAAAGCAGAATATCCTGACCACACATTATTACCACTTCACTGTGTGATCTATCAAGAAAGTGTGTGAAACTGTTTTGAATATTAAGCATGTTATTGACCCAGTTGTCAGTATCATCAACCTCATCAGATCAAGAGGACTTAATCACAGACAGTTCAAGGCATTACTTTACGATTTGGAAACTGAACATTTTGATGTCCTGTACCACACCAGTGTTCGATGGCCGAGTCTCGGCAAGGTGTTGAGGCGAGTGTGAGACCTCACAGAAGAAATAGTGATATCCTTGGAGATGAAGGGCATTATGAGTAAAAGTTATTATGCCTTTTTGAAGTACAAACTATCGTCTGTCAAGACGGCAAGGTGCCAATGTGAAGGGCATTGAATGTAACTTTAATACTATCATTGTCAATAAAGAGTGGAAGTTAGGCTTTATGTTTTCCATTGAAATTATGGAAAAGTTAAAAGAACTGAATGTCCAACGTCAGGGCAATGGTGTGTTTGCACCTGAATTGTATGAAGTATGTACATGTAAAATCATTTCAGGCAAAACTCTCACTGTTCTCTAGACAAGCAAGTGAAAAAAGGTTTTGTCACTTCCCTTTGCTGAAAGAAAAAACTATTTCTATTGAAATGACTGGAAAGTACAAAGCCCAATTAAATGAATTGACTGAAGAATTTGGAAGGAGATTCCAAGATTTCAAGAACTTAGACCCACAGTTCAATATTCTCAGTTCCCCTTTTAGTGCAGAAGCTGATACAACCACAGAGAACAAACAGTTGGAGCTGCTTGACTTACAAGCAGATCATGACCTGAAAGAGAAATTCAAGTCAGATGGTTTGCTGGATTTCTATGGATCTTTATCAGAAGAATCATTTCCCAACTGGAAACACTTTGCAGCTAAACTTTTATCATTGTTTGGATCAGCATACATTTGCGATCAAACATTTTCTTTCTTGAAGATCAACAAATATAGGAATACGTCTTTATTGGCGGACTGCAACTTGCATTTGCTCCAGATTTCAAGAATATTGTTAACTATTGCAAGCAGTTACAAACATCTCATTAGAAATCAACAATTGTAGTGACAATGTAGTCACTTTGTGTCTAAATTAAAGCCATTGATAAATAATAATTTTAAAAAAATTATTATAATAACAAATTGTAAATATTGTTAACAAATTAGTAAACAGTTTTTGTCCTTATTGTAAAATATAATGTATAAGCTGTTGTCCCCCCCCCCCCCCCCTCGCGTTTCCATCCTGTTTCAGGATATTGCGGTCAACATCAGCATCTTTCAGCTGTGTGTTGATTCCTAGGCTAGATTACGCTCATCAGCACAC